>JAAVUA010000018.1:0-80583 GCA_014898875.1 Fusarium miscanthi
TCTCTCGCCTCTAGCGTGCGCCTGGGCCCCGGGGAGGGACGGGCGCACGCTAGAGGCGAGAGATCGAACAACGGAAGAAGGATGGAAGGCGAGAATGAACAGACCCTGAAGTCACCTACCAAGTGCGCAATAAAATCCGCACACTCAACGTCATGACACGTCCAACGACGACTTAAATACGTACCTTGGTTAGAAGTAGGTCCGGGTAATACAGAGAGAGACTCGACTAAACTAAGGTATAAATTATGTTTGTTATTTTCTTCTTTTTTTTGGTAGGCTTGTGGAAATTCTTCCACGTTGCCACCATTTTTCAATTTACCCAATCTGCTGGTGTTTTACTCCTGGTGTGTATTGGTTTCCCAACATGCCACCAAACTGTCTGACTCGACAATGCAGTCCAAGCTCGGAATTTTAACACTGACTTCTTGGCGTGAAACGTACAAACGGACTTACGATGATGCAAATTGGGACAAGTACCAAACTTCATGTATATTGATGCCCGATTCTATGGTCTGTTCGTGATTTCCGGAGAGACCGTGCGCCTGGTCCATGAGGAATGCGGGATGGGCGATAGGCGACGCACGATGTACCATGGAGGGATAAGCATGCAGGTGATGAATGAGCTGAACGGATATTTTTTTATGTACTGGCCCAGCCTGCCCATTCCCCAGCACCCGAACATCGACCTCGCGTAATTCATTGGACCTGTAAGTTTCTAAATCATCTTTTTAATAAGATTTCTTGACGATCCAGCCATGACAATAGTATTGGAACAATATGTGGAGGCTGGCGCACACAATATTGAACCTTGATGGAGACCACAATGGTGTCCAAGAACCCTGTGGTAAATTCACTGCGACTTAGAGTAGCGAGGATGCACAGGGGACACCAGTAGGCAATATTAAGTGAAATGTGGAACTTGTGACGTTCTATTGTAGATTCTTGATATCTATAGTACCAAATTCCGATTCTTGACCCGAAAAAGTAAATGTGAAACTTAATAGACGCACGCAATTTACGCGTGGGGATATCATTACAAAAGGTGGAAGAAAATATCTAACTCCAAGGGCAGCCCATTGCCCATGTTATGTCCTGTAGGCCTCTTTTCTTTGTGCTCGCTACCGATGATGCTCGGCCGAGACTTGCGCTAAAGATCAAATGTATAATAAAACCATGTACGAGAAAATATTCTCCAATTGAGATTGCTTAATGTCCTGGTCGTGACTTGAGACCGATGTCGCCATTGAGCAACAGCGTCTTCCAGCGGCGGTCGACAGCATGACGATCGCGGCCGAGATTTCGGGCGCAGTCTTGCCATTCTGCCTTTGACAATCGAAGCTTCTCTAGCACGATTTCGATAAGGATACGATCGTCCTCGGCGCTCCAGTCCTCTTCATCGGAGGAATCTTCCTCTCCGAGAAGATGTCCGCCTTGTCGAAGATGCATGTTATGGAAGTCTGAACGGTCGAGACCGAGGGGCAGCTGCTCGGGGGCAATGCGCGTGCGCTTTGGCGTTGAGGGCACGACTTGCTTGGTTGAGCGGCGCGATGGTGACTCGCTACCAGACTCGCTCGCTGATGAATAGCGTTCCGCCTCCTCGTCGGCAGCACGGCGCCTCTTGTGAAGGGCACGCGGTGCCGCGCGCTTGGTTACCTTCTTGGGACCGACTGGCTCGCGGCGTTGTGGGCGTGGACGGAGGCGCAGCTTTAGAGGAGGTGCTGCATGAGCAAGTGGTGGAGTCGGTAATTGAGCGAGCGAAGGAGTCGGGCGAGGATTGGTGATAATAGGTGCAGGTGTTGATAGTAGCGATTGGAGCGAGCGACAGGTGGTCATGATATTGGCGAAAGATGCGTGCGACGAGAAAGCTGGAGGGCTGGCAGGAGGCGAGAAAAGAGAAGGTTGCAGTCGAGAGTGAGCTGAGTGCGACGCATCGCAAGGCAGCGCGGACGGGAGAAGCATAGTAACGAGTTTCGGTTATTTGGTGTTGAGGAATAAAGGTGCGAAATGTGATCGCAGCGCCTATTGTTGTTGTTTGGTGCAGAGGGCAAAGGGCGAAGCGGTGGTTGGCGTGTGGTGCGATTGCGACTGGGATAGACGACGCGGCCAGGCGCAAAAGTATGGCGTGCAGCTTTTTGACGTTGCTTGTAAGTGCGCGCGCGAGATGGGTAGGTGAAAATCGAGTCGATGAGAGATAAGGAGGTTGCGATGCGACTATTAAGAGGGTCAAGAATGCAAATAATTTAGTGTTTGTCTGTTTGTGTTTGTGTTGATGTTGTTGTAGGGAGAAACTGAGTCTGTTGTCGGAGTGAAGAGCAGGAAATGCGGTGGTTGTGGTGGGAATTGGAATGAACGGGGGGTTGGTCAGGCAAGTGGCATTGGAATGGGATGGGAAGGGGCAGGGGACGCAGTGGCCTAATATGGATCTGGATGAGGTGTGGGTTGGAAGTGAACGAGAAGGACCTTGGACCGGGGTCAGAGAAGGAGGGTCCCAGGTCCCACCCACCGTCGGGGTCGTTGGGTGAAGCCGCGCACCCAAAGGAAGGAGCCACCAGCAGGCGACAAGTACCCTCTGGGCTTGTCTCGGGGTGCAGATACAGTGCAGATGCCCAGCAACGTGGACCCTCCCGTGAGTTTTGAGTCGGTTCGCGCCCGTTTTAGCGGGAGCGGTAAAGTTAACTTAGGTACCTTATTAGCTACCAAGTGACTGTGAGGTACTTTGCTGCTTGTCGTACAGTAGGTACTGTGGTAAGGGTCAAGGACCCCGTGCACCACCTGATCGCCAACACCCAGGACAAATGTTCTTTGACGATGAATTTTGGGCTTAGAAAGCCCACATAGAACCCCCGAGCACTCCGCCTCCAGGCGTTGGGAATCAATCGCACATGGAAGGGGACAAGGGTGTAGCAGGGGGCAGGCGCGCGTACGTACCTACTTAGTATGTGCCTCCAGCAACGCAAATGCTAATCGCTGCTTCCGGGTAGTCACGATGGATTTTTACAACGGTGTCGGACTACTGGCAGAGAAGGAGCGAAAGACCCATGCTTCTCGCACATGATACATGTTTCTTTGCAGGTGAGGTATATGTTCTGCATGTAGACCCTTGCTAGATCACTGCACTGTACGGAATCGACCAAGCGCTGGTGGGTGTCCAGTTGGACAGTGACACTTGAGACATCCTGAACAGCCTCGATCTTTGTCTCAGCACACTCTCTTCTTGCCCGGAAGCATCAGGGTATTTCCATGACACGGCACGAGATGACATATGTCTTCTTTCCTCCGTTTTCAATTGACCTTTTAATTTCACATGTGCGATGCTTCGAGGCATATCATGCCCCGCATCTAGGATGATACTATCGAATAATGCATCCCTCTCTCTAACCCTTCAGCTTCAAGATCAATACAGTCTTTGGTGTCATAGGGTAGAAAGTCTGCCCCCTTCTTGCTGACCCTTCATCTACCCCATCTATTGGAGAGATTATTGCCTTTCATAACGTCGTTTCAACTGTTCTGACATCAATCGCCCTGCATATTCGTCCGTCCCCATGTTTCTCCCTCTGTTTGACCAAAAAAGCAATAAACCTTCACCCATCCCTTCTCCGTGATCATGCACGAAATAACCGGGACATCCAAGACAAGCAGATGTAGATCATTTTCTCACAGCAGCTGAATATATGCCGCAGCGTTAATGCTTGTGCGTGTCAGGAACCCGAAAGGTGAAAAGATAAAGAAAGAAATAAACGGGCAAATCTGTACACATCTCCACAATCATACGACGATGCTGCTCTCCCCGTCTCTTCCACCAGCACCGGGATACGATACAGGGTCATGTTCCTACCACGCATGGAGCTTTCTTCTCTATCTCAGTTCCATGTTGTCTTTGTCTCTTATCATCAGGGCCCGACCGACCAACATAGACGTACATCAATCAAAATGGACTAACATGGCAATTTCACAAATCGTCACATCTCGTCAATATCCAAGTCAATGACACATAGGTAGCGAGCAGATCACCAACACATTTTTGCTTCCTTGTTTAACTTGAGCCCTCTCTTCCACAATAATGCCCTCTGGGCTGAGGAACTGACTACCCTGGGTAGTGTTCATAGGTCCTCTAGAGCCATCGCCTGCCCTCGACATCCGGTTTGGGCTTGACGCCCTACCTGACTCAAGACAGTCAAGCTACGTACCGTATTGTATGCATCGCACACCTATGTACAACTTACCTAGTAACTTGCAAGGGGCTAATGCAACCAGGCACACCAGTTAGAGATTTTTTTATGTGCTATTGCGCACTAACTTAGTTTCTTGACTAGAAAAGAAATATATGGATCGGGCAACATTGGTTTAATACTGAACCAGGCGCAGACCGTGTATGACTTCGCCTGTCAAGTCGACACAGACAATTTCGACAAGTCGCGCTTGTTCATCCACACAAGAATAAGTTTGCTGCTATATTGCTACTTTGTGCTACGCTCCCCGGTCGGTTGTTCCAGCAGACCAAGCTGAATCAATCAGGTATTCCCTGGGAGAGCAACATTGATACCTCAGTCACACAAGAATATGTCTGATGGATGTCTAGTTCAGAAACTCTCCGCTGACGCACCAGCAGTGGAGGGAGGGAGATTGGTATTCCTCGCTAGTTACCTTGCCTTGGCTGGTGGGAGCGAGCCGTCGCGGCACAGGCTAGGACCATCCCATGGTCCCCATCTCATCTATACCCTTCCATTCCTTTGCCGTACCGTTGGCTTCCACGTTGATGTGCTGCAGGGTCCTATGTTGTTAGGGCTCTCGGATGACGACAGAAGCCTGCTAAACTGTATCATGATGTGCCCACGCTTTCGTCTACCTTCCACTACCCACTTCTCGAATTCTGTAACAAACCAGCAAACGATGAGATCCGCTACAGGTGTCGAATAGTAGGTGTGTGTGTGTCTACGTGACCTTTTTCTGTTACCTACTTTGCAGGTGAGTCGGTGAGGTCATGCTCCGTTTCAAACCCTACTCCTTGTTCTTTTCATTTCTCACCCGCTTTTAGAAGAAGTAGAAACGCGCGATTTGTTGGCTACCTTGCCTGAAGGCACCTTAGATAGGCACTGTAACCTTCGAAGGCGAAGTTGTCTTCACACCTGAGTCAGTTGGCTCATGACGATGCAAATACTTGCGGAACAATCACTCGATCGCCAGTGAGTCTGTGATCTCCCTGATCGAGATCTTGGAGTCTCCTCTTTTTGAAGTTACACCATCTGTACAGCTCTTCCCCTCTCCATCATTGCTCCAATGCTCTATGATAAGTTAAGTCTACCCCCATGATACAAATATCCAGGAAAATGGAGACCCGAGTATGCTGCGTTCGTTGCCAGATCATTCACCGCCTGTTTACAACGCATGCCTCTCATTCTCTTTGCCATTGGCCCTACAGCATGCTCCTTGCTCTTGATATCGTCGCGTGGTTACCGCACAAGTCGCGAGGGAGACGCGTGTGAGGTTAGTAATAACGCGTCAGAACGCGTGAACGCGTTAATTGAGACATGCATGATCTTTCGGAGTGACCAATAGAAGAATACGGAAAGATGGGTATCAGTGGAGAGGTCGCGCAACCACTTCCGGGCATGGTCAGTGCGTACATGAAGTACTGTTGTGCTCGACATGGGTGGTCGCATACAGTGCGGTAATAAATCTCCTTACGGCCTTACCCTGGAACATAATTATTTACCCACAAACCTTTGTCTTCTACTTCTGTAACAAGAACGACGTCAATGGTGGCTAGGTGAATCGTTGATTGGCAGGTTAGCAATGCTCCTCTGTCCTTCACGGACCACATTGCGTCACAAACACTTTCCTCTCCCTCAGCTACTGACATGTCCGGCTTCCGAAACTTGGATAACTCAAGCTGATGGTATTACTTTGTCTTACAGGAGCCCTACTTGGAGGGGAACACAATTCAGGACAAGATTTGGTACCTTATGCCTCACGGCTGACAATTATTGCCATCTCAGGCAGTCAATCTAGGTAGGTAGCCATTTGAATATATCGGTTACCGGACTTTATCCATAAATCAGTGTGAGCAGCATCTCAGACCTTCGGCCCCAATCTTCCTGCCCTTCAGTCACGACACGATGGCTTCTATCGTCCCTTGCCCAGACTCATCATACAGATAAAAGAGAGACATGTAATCACACCAGACGCGTCTTAAGGTGATAAAGTAAACAGATCAAGTACCCCTCAATTCAGCTCTCTGTTTCATCATCCGAGACCCTCCCTGCCCTCGATCGAGCCAGTGGGGGAGAAGGAGAGGGGTTTCTTTGTCCATGTACATCTTATCTTCGCTCCCTCGTAAGGGAATTTCTTTTCCTTGTCAATAACGTATCATATCGAGATCTGTTCGTTCCTGGCTAGTGGCGGGCTTCCCGAGTTCTGGGGTTAGATGCAAGTGAGGTGACCAAAGAACGAACCCTTTAGACTTTTCTGTCAATGTCTTTGCTGAATTGATATCCAAGGACAAAGTCGAGGCTTGTTCGCATTACGCAATACCTCTCTCTTATGGTGTTTGATGAGCTCAGAACTCGGAGGACACTGTTTACTCTAAAGACGGTTACTGATGGCTTTATACACAAGACGGTCAAAACCTATATCAACCAGAACCATTGACCAGAACTCAAGTAGAAGCGTCCACCCATCGAACCGGTGTTCGCCATTTTCCCCTTTCCATCACTCATAGGTCTGTGTCACAACGCCTCGTTGTTGCTTTGATACTAAAATGTCTCTATATACCTTGCCCCTTGCATGTTGTTTCGAGTTTTATCGTGTGGTTAGCTGGTAGGGTGGCCAGTTCCTATCAACAATCAATTAGGTTGTCAGACAATAGGAACAGAAGTACCTAATTACTTACGGCAAGATCAACAACAAAAACGTCATAAGATCAAGTCTATACCAATAATTAAAATGGTCTATAAGCTGGTAAATTATTACTGATAAGTAGATATGCCTTGAATGAATTGTCAATGTAGCCTACCCTAGACATGGATAATCTGATAAGCTTTCTCCATAACTCCTTGCATATGCATCTCGAGGGAGCTTTGCCCCACAGTGCCTCCATGGAAGACTAGATGACCTCAAGGGAGCCAGTCCTATGAGGATATATCGTTCTCGGGTTAAGCTGTTAGCTGTATGATGTGCTCAAGTTCATGTGCTTAGCCCAATCTGCTAGCCCAAACAAACCTGAAGTAGCCACATGTTACACGTATTGACGAGTTCAAAAGGCCAACGGATTAAGGTCAGGTCGGTATCATAGCCTTCATTCATGGCAGGCACTGTATTACTATATCATGACTATATCCAAGCCACGTCACCTACAAACGCCAAACACAAGATAATAATTGCCATCAACCCACTCCACAGTCTCACTTCGCTCTCGATGTCGTCAGATGTCAGGACTCCCTATTTCAATAGTTTCCACCGCAGATACAGGGAGAATTATACTAAAAAGATCTCAGCCGAGCTGATGAACCATAAAACCGTCAAATTACATCTCCTCATGCTATGCTGCTACTTGAGATCAGGTTCCCCCTTTTGATTCTAAAAACACGATTCCAACAGTTGAGCATCTGTGCCAAGCAAGGGTAGCGACAGAGATGAGGACAAGAAGGCACCGTCAAACGTATCGTCCAATATAGAGAATTTGGGCTATGCGAAATGTAATGTATGCCAAAATGGAAAAAGAAAAATAACGGCGCCGAATGAACCTGTCGTTACTGCTGACAAAAAACAGCACAATAGAAGGCGGGAGTTTTGTCGTTTGCCTTTTCATAGAGGAAGCGTAGTCGTCGTTGATTAGTTGTGCTCTTCATATTAATCCCGGAGCAGGCTGTCACTCGCCCACTGCCATTACATAACGATGCAGTCCTTGTCGTCCTTGGGATTTTTCTGCATCTTGCCGTTTCGTGGAGGGGCAACCTCCATGGGAGTGCCCTGGCCGCTGACAGCTGCCTGGATGATGGCTAACCGTTGCTTGGCTCGCTCTTCACCAGCATCAGCAGCTTTGACGTACCAGACATTGGCTTCCAAAACGTCACGTCGGCATCCGATGCCCATCTCCGTAAAGTAGCCGACGGCGTATTGTGCTTTCACGAAGCCTGTACCATGGTTAGCTACTTCATCATTTACACCGCATCAATAAAACACTCACCTAAGTCGGCTGATCGACGCGCCCACTCGTAAGCCTCCTCCTCATCCTTTTCAAGGATCGGGGGAGCGCCGACCATGTACCACGCACACAATCCCATCATGGCACCGGCATGTCCTCTTTCAGCAGCGCCAGTATAGAAGTGAACGCTGAGAGCCGGGTCACGAGGGCAATTAAGCAAGCCGTGCTCATAAGCATCACCCAGTCGATAATTAGCCTCAGGGTGGCCTAATTCCGCAGCCTGAGTAAAGAGCTCGGCAGCGTGAATATCGTCCTTGAAGATATCTGCACCATACCCATTCTCATATAAGCAACCAAGTTGATACGGTGCGGAGTTATACTGAGTATCGGCCGCTTCAGCAGCTAGCTTCATCCACTTGATTCCTTCTCGGTAGCGCTTTTCTCCAAGATCGCCAGATAGACAGGCCTTACCCAAACGTGTCATGGCGCCAGGATGGCGCTTCGAAGCAGCCGTACGCAAGAATTGCACCGCCTTGGCAGGGTCTTTCCGGCAACCCCAACCAAATTCATAGCATAGAGCGGTTCGGTAACCAGATTCAGCGTGACCGTGCTTCGCAGCCAAAACAAACAGAGGGAATGCCGAATTATAATCTTCCTTACCTTTACTGAAGAGTCCAGAAGCAAAGCCGTCCGCGAGATAGTATTGCGCAAAGGGGTATCCGGCACTGGCAAGACGCTGTAGGATTTGCCGGGCCTCACGAACCAGTTCTTGTGGGCTTGACACAGAGCCTTCGGCAGTTGGGCTGTCGCGACCTTTTTGAGGTTTGGGGCTGTTCTTGCGTGCCTTGGGTTCTGAAAAGTCTAGGCCTTGCTCCTGGGCTGTTGAAATCAGGAATATAGCGAATGAGTATTGAATGGAAGAGTCGTTTGTCTTTTTGACGTTGGCACGATACATGTCCAGAGTCTTTTGTGTGCTGAGAAGAGACGCATTGTTACCAATGACAGTTCGAAGATTAGAGTTATCAGGTGTCAACGGCGCCGGAGCCTGCTGAGGATATGGCGCATGAAGCAACTCGGCATACGTCGACATTCTGACATCAGGAGATTTGCGTGAACCAGCTGGCATAAGACCTGGAGAGCGGCCGCGCGAATCAGAGTAGACAGAATATGAAGATGGTGGCCGAGGCAATGAAGTCCTCATATGGCTACCTGAATTCGGAGTAAGATGACGGCCGATGTTTGAAGCACTCTCAGCGAGATCAGAAGCCGACGAGTTCCTGGCCTCTGCACTGGGAACGCTTGTTGGGAAATCCTTCTGATGATGATACTGAAAAAGAGGCACGGGCTGGGTTTCATGCATATTTCCTTCGATAATGGAGCTCTCAGGGGAATCGCCAATCGCCTGGCCCTCAACATTCTCATTCATTCCCGATAAAGAGCTAGCGCTTGTCGTTGCCGAAGATTCTATAGAGATTTGTTGCGGGTTCGTGCTCGCAGTTTCATTCGATCCCTGACTGTTGCGGTACTGATCCTGATTGCGAACTCTGTCCGTTGGAGTTGTCTTGGTGGGCTCGACGATGTTTGTCCTTTCAAACTGCGGCTCAGAGCGCCTTTCAGCCCCGCGGGAGTCATCTTGAAACTCGGTAAAGCTCCTTGGCTCTGACCTCAGCCCGTGGGGAGGAGGGGGAGGAGCAGTTTCCGGGGGCGAAGGCAGCGGAAGGAGCGTGCGATCGACTAATTCCCCTCTCAACGATGGCTTCCGAGTATATTCGACATCGGCATTTGAAGGCTGAACCCAGTTATCCTGTTGAAAGTTTACGCGGACGGGTGAGACTGGTCCGTTGCGCAGTCTTGGGCCTTCAGATTCATCGAGATGGGGTATGCGAACAGGGCTACGACGAGAAGCACTTGTCGGTCTCGAAGAGGGGTTTGACGATTCGTTGTAGTTCAACGGTGCCGCGGTAGGAGGCGGTGAAGTATTTATTGCTGCCATAATAAAGCGATGGTGAGGCTTTGGCAATGCCGAAGCAGCCAAGCGCAAGTTTGGGTATATTCCAGAACGAGTGTCGAGATAGAGGCGAAGTTCGATGACCTGGCAAGCGCGCAGGACTCGGCGACCGTGCTATATTCAAGACAACGAAGAACCGAATGGGCCGAGACCAATTCTGGACACGCTCAAGGAAACAAGAGGCGACTGAAGGTAGCGACCGTGGAGGAGAAGCGATTGTAATCTGTAGTCAGTGACAGACGGCCACTTTAGCGCAACGTACGGAGTGGATGCTGCACGAAGGATATTTGGGTATGGATCCGAAACGCCGCGATACAGCGGAGACAAGGGGTAGCCGGGCAAACAGAGGATAGATCAGCGAGCGACAAGGGGGTGATTGGAGAAACGATAGTTGGGGAGAACCCAAGGAGGCTGAAGTGAGAGGCGACAGCCCTGGAATTGGTATGAGGTGATGAGCACAACAAAACGGGAATATCTGGTACGTTTGTAAATTTTAATTTTCGAACGAAGTATAGAAGGGAGGAAGAATGATGGAAAAGCCAAGACTAACTAGACCCAGAATCGGACGGAAGAATAGAAAATTCCAAGCATAAAGATGAGTGGACTTTGAGCTGAGATCCAATAAGGTCCTTTTTGTCCTGGGCGCTGCGCCGTCCGATATTTGTGAGGTGAGGTGGTGGTGGTGAACGTGGTGGCAGTGGTGGTGATGAGGTCCAGGCGCCCACTGCAGTTTAGCTGAATTAGCTAAATTATGGCACATGCGCTTGTAGGGGAGCCTATGTGAGCAATGGAAGCGGAGAGCAATGGGCGACCGATGGCAGGGACCCATGCAGAAAACCAGTGGGGATTTGTTTGCCTGACGGGTTAATAATAAAAGATGTCACTTGTTTCGTTGAAGAACAAGTGAAGGAGTGTTTTGATTTTCGCTTTGAACCAAGAAAACGAAAAAGTCATAACCCCGAGGATGCTGCCTACTATTAAAAGGCACCTGCCTGCCTGATGAAAAAAAGTATCAACCGGCGAGACCAGGCTGTTTAGGTAGCAGCAGGAGGAGTCGACGTTGCGGGAGCTGAACTGGTAGGAATCAGGAAGGAGCAGGGGTATTTTGCAACCAAGTATCACCAAGGAAGGCGCAGGATCTTTCTATTCACTCCGTGACCTCAACTCTAAGTACTAACCTAAGGCTCTCGTTTCACCAACTTATTACATATCCTCTTCCTGCCTTGAAATCAAGAAATGATGATACCGCAATAACGACGTGTGTACAGAAAACACACAGGCGCCGTCTGCATCCAACCCCTTTCCCTTCAGCATGCTACATACACGTCCGTGAGGAATGGTAGCTCTAGGAAAGCTCGGCATGACAAGCGCCTCAAGCGGAAATGGCACGGTCAAAATTGGCCGACTTGTCCCTTACCTGCTTCTCCGAAAAGAAAAGAAAAGTGACATAGAATGACCGGCAGGTCTCAAAATGACAACCACTGCGAGTCCAATTCGTGAACTCCCACGTTGGGAGGAGAGCTGAAAAGCCTCTGTGCAATGCCTCCCAATGGTAGGTCGTACCATAAACGAAACTGCATGTTAGTGTCATTATAACATTAAACATGGCTTAAATAACTCAACTCAAGGGTCCGGGCCAAGCCCAGCCCAGCGAGCTGCTGCGCTAACACTTAAAAGGCTTATGCTATTTCTTGACCGCCAGACCACGCTCACGACAAATGGGCGCCTAAATGCTTCGTTTTTGCCATTTGGACATAAGCAACTCATGTGTTCTAGTATCGTGGAGCCTCGCCATTGCAACATTATATCTTAGTGGATCTTCTAAACTCTGATCCAACGATACAACTCAATCGAGATGAGTTAGTAAGGTACACTTAAATTTGTATACCAGGCCATCCTTGTTTGCGATTCCAACTTCGGGTTGTCAACATTAAGGCAGCGCTTACAGTTGAACAAGGCTGAACAGTCGCCATGGCGTCGGTGTCGTGACGCAAACATTACCCTAGAAGTGCATCCACTGGTCGCTTCGTAAAGGAAAGCAAAATCGGAGATTTCCTTAACTGCTCCTTTCGGTGGGCGGGTAGCATGTAGGTTGCATTTGTTTCGGCAATTAGCCTGGGTGTCTGGTACACATCTGAACTCTTGTATTACATACAGAATATTGGTGGACAAGTATGGAAAACTAACACATCAATTTATAACATGTCGAGAAGAATATTCTGTCGACAGCTGGCTGCTCAACCTGTTGTATTTGGGCACAAACGCTGAGCAAACACTTATTCAGGGTGAGTACTCTGTACTGCCTATTGAATAATGGAAGGATAGATAGGTACCTACCTACCTCCTTAGTACTTAAGTAGGTAGGTACCTACTTTCCAAGGCCTACCTAGGTGCTAAGTGAGGAGTAGCACGTGGGCAGAGCTCGCCTTCCACTGCGGTTGGTCTTTTTGGATGGGGTGGTGTTGGCTGGGAAGGGTTCTTTTAAGATTGGTCGTCTCAAACATACATAGAGTATATTTCGGGTTGGATAAAATCCGAGAGAGTTGTGAATACAGCAACCTCAAACTCTTTTGGTGAATATTTCGTCGAACCGAATAGTGGATATACATCGGCATGATTTCTCCCCTCACATCTATTATTATATTTAGGAGACAGCTGAGTTTGCCCTCGTGATTTCCTGCGTTCTTTGATTATTAGTAGTAGCCCGAGTAGGTTTGAATTCACGGCGGTCGGACCGTCGATCGGACGGCCCCACCCGGCCAACCCGGGCTGTTACTCGATCCCTCCATCATCCACATGCTGCGTGATCGTTTCACAATACTTTCAAATAACCCTATTCTTCTCAAATAGTTAAATTAGCATTTAAATCCCTTCTTCTTCCTTCTTCTTATTCTGCGCAAGTTATACCTCAAGGAATGTCTAAACTGCTGTTACGTATAACTCCACCATGGATCTTTGGTCAACCCTCAGAGTTTCCACTCATCCCAGGATCAAGCTTCTTTTTAAAGTCTGGGGAACCCCACGACAAAGCCACTGCCAGCTCAAGGATACCACCCAACTTTGTTAATAAGTTTGTGAAACTACACCTTCAGACTTGGCAAGTACTCTAAACATATTCCGATCTTAGTTGAAGCACGGCCCATTGGCTAGATATCTTGTTGTAGAACACGACGGGCACTTCATAGCATAGATAGACCTATGTTAAGTAAAAACACTCTAAAAACACTCAGTAAAATATGTCGACTATATCATGGTATCAACAGAGAGTTTAGACTTAGTTTTGGATCAGACTCAGGTACTGATCGATCGTGCAATATTCGAAGCTTCTACAGTCCCGTGAAACTTCTCGTATAGAATAAGCTAGCGACAATTCCACCCACCTGATATCGTCGACCTGGCTCGTATCGAAGCTGTTGTCTGCCAGTCATGCACTCATGCAGCCGGAAGGTATAACCTCCAGTCTACACAGATATCTCACCAGGTTCTAGCCTTCTGCATCACTTGCTCCGGCAGATCCGAGGTTTGTGTTGAAGTCTATATATTGCCCAGCATGATATGACTGGCTATTTTATATGACACCGAGAAGGCCTCGCTGCTCCATATGGAGATTTGTCAAACAAGAGGCTCGTTTATCTACGGACTAATTTCAATGGCCGAAGTCTGCACACTGTAGGATCAAAAGGAGACATGTTGTGATGTAGGTAACCATTGAAGCAATATTGTCGGAACAAAGATTTGGCGCCTACAAAGTACACGTAAACGAATAATTTGGCCCGCTTCTACCAGATCACTTTAATAGAAACGCTGTATTACCATAGAAACGAAGACGGTTGACGGTTGGACACTTGGGCTGTAAATAACGTTAGCACGTGGGTATAGAGTTCCTCTTTCTCGATTGAGGGAACCATAACAGTCGAATTGTCCCGCATATTGTAGCAAAGACGAAAACCACCAGTACGATGATCAAGATACCTAGTTATGGTGCATAAGGGTCGTAGTAAGAACTAGGTTAAATGTTGAGGGTAGTAGGTAGAGAGAGGATAGGGATAGCTACCTCGCTAAGAACGTTGTTAATCAGGGGTAGTGGTGATTAATATCTCAAGACATCATCGGGGCGAAATGATCTATATGTATACTAGGGATGGATAAAACAACGGCTGTGGCGCATCGGGCTTCGACTGCTGATTAAACCCAAGAACTTGGATGGACAAGTTCTTGATAGCAGGTTATTGTCAGGCTGCCATCACTAGAACAAATTGTTCTCTCTACGTGACCTTGACGAAGAGTCGCTAAACGGCACAGAGGAAGGGGTCTGTTCAGCTTTGGTATCTAGCCTAGGGGAAGCGTAGCAATTACATCAGAAGATCAGATCGGCTTGCCAAGCGAGATAGCGGCGACTGATTCACTAACCCCTGGCTACCTTATTGCATTGGTAGAACCTGGTTCCTGCGGACAAGTGAGTCTGCAAGTCAAGTTTGGTTGGTTTGCAAAGGTCGCTTTTTGTGTACAAAGTGGCATTAATGCACACCACACACTGACACCACCGCTTCATCATAGCCCTCAAGCGATGGACACCCGAGTAAATCAAGGTCTTGGAATGATCCACACCACTATTCACTATTCCAAGTCTAGGTAATTAGGTACTCGCGTGGTTTAATCTCGAATTAGCCAAGAACAGCCAAATATGTTTGACGACGACTCGTTAAATATGGGTCAAAATAGGTTCCTCTGATCATAGCAACGCAGGCTCGAGATATATGTATTTCATTATACTTTGTCCATTGTTCTGACAGTAAATTTGGACTCGAAGCACCTGGGTTCCTTCCTTGGAACGGCAGAACCGATGAACCTATTTTCCCAGATAAGTGCAAGCATCTGAATCGAGCTGCCGGGGCAACCGCTGGGCCATTAACCCACATCTGCCACAGACAGATGTCCCTTGCAAATCTCAAGCCCAAGAGGCCACAAGCTCGAACTATTTTAACCTAGTGCGCTCAATTAGTGCAACCATCAGTGGTAAGGCTATTCTCTAATTGGCTTTCATCCGCCCCTTCACAAGGTTGTCATGCCCAGGATAACGGCAAGGGAAGGAGCAACAAGACCGTTGGCCGTTCAATCGCTTTCTCTCGTTCGCTCCTGTCTTTCCCTTCCCACCTCAACTCGTTCCGTCCAGCCCAGACACAACCGTTCGTTGTCGTTGTCTTCGCTCGAGGGACGTTCACTCGGTCGCTTCCTTCTCGTTTTCTTTTTGTTTCTACATTCGCTCCTACCTTCTCTCGCTCTTCTCACTTATTACAACACTGAACACGTTCAAGCAGGCACTGCCGTCCCCTGCTGCTACCATAACCGAAAAACCCTGGTCGCCCCATCACTCACTCGCTCGTTCCCTCTGCTCCACGCCATCGTCGCTCAATTCTCATCAATTCCAAACAACGGCGCCCTGTTTCTTCTGCTCTGACTGGGTGAGGAGTATTTCTTACTTGTCATTCGACTCGACTCCATGATCCTCTCTCCACATTGAGCCTTGATCGAGTCGACTCTCGACAAACCACACGCGGGCACTGCCTGTCCCGTGCTTCACCTTACTCGTCTCCTCAGAAACTTTCCACCTCTACAGGGATATTCCCAACTCAAACCTAAACCTCACAAGAGGTTGTTGTAACAACCACAATATATCCTTTCGTAAGTCGCAGATCTTATTTGTCTTGTTTCGTCTCGGCTCTTGAATGTGTTGTCGGCTTTTCACCTGCATGAATATTTGATGTTGTTGTAACTTGGCGTTCAACATATCGTCTTCCCCTTTCTTGTTGATCCACACGTACCTTTCTCCTTGATACCGCCCCCTTCAGCTTTCCTCCGACCCAAGGGTCAAGTTCTCTGAGCTCGGCGCTCAGCCCACACACGCTTTTAACGTCTGGCTTTCGAGGTTTGTCTTCTTCTAACATTGCTCTGCCAGGACGATGTCTCTTCCCGAAAGGCCGGGTGCAAGCCCGAACTATAATCAGCGCAATGTTTATCGCAACTCGCCCTCAAGGCGATCGAGACCCGTCGATATCGAGACTGGTGGCTATCATGCTGTAGATAATACGGCTCAACATCAACGTGGGAGATCCGGTTCTTCGTTCGCAGAGTCAATCGGTGTTAATTCGAATACAGAGAGCATGCCTCTGTCGCCAACATCTCCCGATGGCCATTCACGTCGCGCTGGCCCAGAACAACCCATATCTCGAAAACGAAGCTTGATTCGCCCGGAGAGAAACAGAATCGACAGAGATCATCGCAACTACCATTACCACAAACATGCAGCTCACATGAACGTTCTACCATCCTCAACAGGAAATGACCCTATTTATGAGGACTTCGAAGCTTCGACAGACCGCTCCAATTCGAACTTGAACGACGGTGGTTCGGACAGTTCCCCTCGACAAAGGCGAAATGTTAGCGGAGAGCAGGAGAAGGGCGCTGCTGTGGCATCTACCATGCCCACCCCAGATCGCACAAAATCAGGTAAGATTAAGAAGAGATCGAAGCGCCATTCAAAGCCGCCAAAGCGTATAGAAGAGCAGCTTCGGCCGCCTACCTTCTGGAATGTCTACTGCGCAATCGTTACTTTCTGGGCTCCTGGATTCATCATGAAGTGCTGTGGCATGCCAACGAGGGCGCAGCAGAGGGCCTGGCGCGAGAAGATGGGTCTTATCAGTATCATCCTCGTTATCATGGCCATTGTTGGTTTCCTGACTTTTGGTTTCACCGCAACGGTTTGCGGAGCTCCTGCCGAGAGACTACGCGTCAATAAGGTTGACGGCGGGAACATGATCTTCCACGGTGTCGCTTACGATTTGTCGAAATCTCATCACCCCCCTGCTCAGGGCATGCCTCTCCGTTCGGACGGACTAGGTCCCAATGTTCTTTATGATCTTCCCGAAAAGCACGGCGGACAGGACGGTAGCTTTTTGTTTCAAAATGTCAATGGCCGATGCAAGGGTTTGATTACTCTTGCTAAAGACTCAGATGTGCCAACCAACAAAGATGGCGATCTGGCCTGGTACTTCCCTTGCACAACCTTTAACCAAGACGGTTCAAGTAAAGTCAATTTGACCACACCATACTATTCTGGTTACGGCTGTCATACGACGCTCAACTCTCGAAATGCCTTTTACCTCGACTTGCGTGGCTCCGCGGATGTTTACTTTACCTGGGACGACATCAAGAACAGCTCGCGTAACCTTATAGTCTACTCTGGAAATGTTCTGGATCTTGATCTCCTCCGTTGGTTCAACATGAGCCAGGTCAATATTCCCAAGAGATTTGAAGAGTTGCGAGACAAGAACTCGGAAGTTAACCGGGCCATTCGTGGCCGTGACGTTACTCGCATGTTCCAGTCTTCTTCAGACAAGAAATACGCAGAATGCTTCGAGGACATCATCAAGGTTGGCTCTGTGGATACTGAGACGATTGGTTGCATTGCCTCCAAGATCGTTCTTTACTGCGCGCTCGTTCTCATTCTTTCAGTTGTCGGTGTTCGCTTTTTGCTGGCTATCATCTTCCAATGGTTCCTTTGCCGCAAGTATGCGCCAACTAAGACCTCACAGAGTTCTGACCGTAGGAAACGAAACAAGCAAATCGAAGATTGGTCAGAGGACATCTACCGTGCTCCTGTCAGACTTCCTGGGGATGTTGGAAGCACTGTCTATGGATCGTCAGACCGAACAAGCAAGCGAGGATCTTTCCTCCCTACTACGTCTCGATTTTCTTCTGTCGGTGGCCCTGATGTTCGGGCATCAACTGGACGACGCATGCCGACGACCATGGCTAGCCAAGGCGCCTCGAATCAGCTTCTGACACCCGGCTCAATCTTCAAGCAAGGCAACGACAGCCGTGCCAGCTTCCTTCGATCTGACCCCTACTCGAGCACGCCTACTGATGGGCCCGGCCCCGCTGGTTTCATTCATGATGCTGTTGTTCCTCAGCCTCCTTCTGACTGGATGCCCTTTGGCTTTCCACTGGCTCATACGATGTGCCTGGTCACTGCATACTCTGAAGGAGAAGAGGGTATTCGAACCACTCTGGACTCGATCGCAACTACCGATTATCCCAATAGCCACAAGGTTATTGTTGTTATCTGTGACGGTATCATCAAGGGCAAGGGTGAAACAATGTCGACACCTGACGTCTGTTTGGGCATGCTGAAGGATCACTCTATCCCCCCTGATATGGTTGAGCCTTTCTCCTACGTGGCTGTCGCTAGTGGTTCCAAGCGGCACAACATGGCCAAGATCTACTGCGGTTTCTACGATTATGGAAGGAACTCTCGCATCCCTGCTGACCGTCAGCAGCGAGTGCCCATGATGGTTGTGGTCAAGTGCGGAACTCCTGATGAAGCCACCAAGTCCAAGCCCGGTAACCGTGGAAAGCGAGACAGTCAAATTATCCTTATGTCGTTCCTCCAAAAGGTCATGTTCGATGAACGAATGACAGAACTCGAGTACGAAATGTTCAACGGCCTCTGGAAGGTGACGGGAATCTCGCCCGACTACTACGAAATTATTCTCATGGTTGACGCCGATACCAAGGTTTTCCCTGACAGTCTGACACACATGATATCTGCCATGGTGAAAGATCCTGAGATCATGGGTCTTTGTGGTGAAACAAAGATTGCCAACAAACGGGACAGCTGGGTCACAGCTATTCAAGTATTTGAGTACTTTGTCTCTCATCATCTTGCCAAGTCGTTCGAGTCTGTTTTTGGTGGTGTTACTTGCTTGCCTGGTTGTTTCTGCATGTACCGCATCAAGGCGCCCAAGGGTGGTCACAACTACTGGGTTCCTATCCTGGCTAACCCCGATATTGTTGAACATTACTCCGAGAACGTGGTCGAAACTTTGCACGAGAAGAACCTATATCTTCTCGGTGAAGATCGTTTCCTGACAACCCTCATGCTTCGAACGTTCCCCAAGCGAAAGCAGGTCTTCATTCCTCAAGCAGTATGCAAAACGACTGTACCGGACGAGTTCATGGTGCTCCTTTCTCAGAGACGTCGTTGGATCAACTCGACCATCCACAACCTGATGGAGCTGGTTCTAGTCCGTGATCTCTGTGGTACCTTCTGTTTCTCGATGCAGTTTATCATCTTCGTGGAACTAGTCGGCACTCTGGTTCTCCCTGCTGCTATCGCGTTTACCTTCTACGTCGGTAAGTAATATTTCATTCTCAACATGAAACAATCCCTGACAATCACAGTTATCACATCCATTATCCACTCGCCACCACAGATCATTCCCCTAGTTCTCTTGGGCTTGATTCTTGGTTTACCTGGTCTTCTCGTTGTCATCACCGCACACTCTTGGTCCTACATTGTTTGGATGCTCATCTACCTACTGGCACTGCCAATCTGGAACTTTGTCCTGCCTACTTATGCTTTCTGGAAATTTGATGACTTCTCATGGGGCGAGACCCGAAAGACAGCCGGTGAAAAGACGAAAAAGGCAGGCCTCGAGTATGAGGGTGAATTTGACAGCAGCAAGATCACCATGAAGAGATGGGCCGAATTCGAACGCGACAAGCGCTCGAGAAGCGGCTACTGGGGTTCACGTGAGAACGTCGTGGGTGGTGGTGGTGGTGGAAGCTGGACCAGCCCTCCTGGTCACCAGTATAATGATGAGTACTTTTCCGATGCTTGATTTCGGGGACATCGGATTATGGGGGGAAACATGTTGAGAGCGAACGGTGTTTTGATGACGATGGAATGCATGCACATATATGTAATAAGGGGTAACATTCTTGAGGCCAAGTATTCATGTTCTGATGCCCGGGGGTGGGCGTTGGCGGACAAAGGTCCTATTTTTGTATAGAGTCAGTTGGATTGGAGATGGCGTTATTCCAGCGACTATTTGTGAATAGTACAATCTGCATGTTTTTATAAAGGAAAAGTTAGGTATGCCAAGTTCGCGGCGAAGTGATAGTTGTCATGTCAGGAAGATTATGACAAGGGTGTAAAGACTGATAAATATGAATTATTTAGGCTTCCGTTATCTGAGGGCTTCCTGCTACCATTCATAGCAAATATATTATCTGAGAGCTAGCTGTATTGAAGTTTGGCAAGTGTTATTAACAATAATCGTGGGTGGTTTGTGTGTGTGTATTGTATTGTACGTATGCTTGATACATATCTGCAGGTCAGGCAAAGATGATGTACGCGTCACCTTGCAGAATGTGAAAAGAGATATGCGACGCGAGCGACGCAGACGGCGCTGATGACTTCCAAGTAGGATAAATTCAATTCTCAATCTTTGCAATCCAGTAAATTTCAAGAAAGAATTTCCAATAAGACACAAGCAGTTGTCATTAAGAGGCTGTTCAACTTTGAAGCCAAAGCCTAAGGTAACTATTCCATCAAGTCCAAAACTCCTTTCGCCATGCACATCTTCTCGTAACGCCGGCGAGCCGCGAAAACCAACAAGCGACTCAGTATAATAACCCTACATGGAATGTATCATTTGTTCATGATGGTCGTCAACAAGAAATAGACAAAAAGACGCCTCGCTCTTCTCCTGCGATATCATGACTCTTGCTTCCTCGAGTGATCTACATCCTCCCCGAGTTCCCAAGGCCTCCGAGGGTCGACGTAGGTAGAGATACGCTGATCTCCCCATCGGGCTCCGACAGTAACCCATACATGTTTCTGGGGTGCGTGGTTACTGATGGTTTCCCGGTGACCACCCCAACGAAGACGGGATTCTCGACTCATTTGACTGTTGCCCAGGCCACCGTTGGTCACCCATTCCTTCACGACATCCTTGATAAAGACAATCTTGCGTCGGAAATCATTAGCAGCAGGAATACCCTGCAACTCAGGTGCAATCTCTGGACGTCTTCTTGTTGTGGTTGTGGTTCGGCCAGCGCGAGGGGCTGCAGGCTTTGCCTGGAAGTTTAACAATGTCTGTAGAGGATACGATAGCATCGCCCGGTCATCAAGTGCTGCGGCGCCGATAGTGCCAGTGGCTGCAAGCCTCTCGGCAGCGTCTTGAGGGAGATGCCAGAAGTGACACCAGGTCCCTGTATGATCGATCACGATCTTTGTATGATCGGGGAAATTGAACTGTACAGGTTAGCTTGATGTCGAAATCGCCCAGACGTAGTCACGTACTTGAAGATGGCCATCGCAAAAGACCCAGCAACCAACGTCTCCGAATCGCTGGTAAAACGTGACGAGCTCAGCTACTGTGCCCTTCTGTCCAGGAGACATGGCACCAGCCGGGTCGGTCTCTTCAACCGGCACGAAATCGTCCCGTCCAAAAGCAATCATGTAGTTAGCAAATTTCTTCCAGAGAATAATTCTCTCGCGCTTCCGATGCTGGAAGATGTCCCTACCGGGCTGCATCTTGCCTGCAGTCCCATCTTCTTTTACAGCCACTCGAAATTGCTCAGGAGAGACAACTACCTCCGAAAGGCCAGCCTCGCCATTATTCTCGAAGAACTTGATGGGTTCTGTCATTGGGAGAGGCTGCACCCTATCCTCGTATGTCTCGTCCTTGCCACGAACGATGTGTCTCTCAGCACCGCGAATGAATACCCCAGCAGGAGGAAGCAAGGCGGGCTTGCCGTTTTCCGTGGTTGGGATGTCTCGAAGAATGCAGCCAACACTGCCGTCATTTAGGATATATCCAAGGCCGAATTTGTTGGTGTAGTCAACCCATTTGACAACAACATGTGGATGCGGTGGCGCAACAGTCTTGGATGATATTATAGCCATCGTCCTCGAGTTCAGAGCTCGTTCAAGTTCATTCTGAAGACGATGCAGACGATCTAAAACCATGTCGGGCTTCGTTCCGGAGATTCTATCTTGCCGCTCGGAGGCGCTGAATAGTGTTGCAGGCCGCATGCCGGTAGTGTCCTTCTTAGGGGGTGCAGCTGGCGCAGGAGGTGCTGTAGTGGCAGGAGCAGATGCTTGACGGTCGAGCGAAGGTCGTTCAGAAAACTGTCGCTCTGCAGGTTGCTGAGACGCTGCCCTTGCTGGAGGTGCTGATCGAGTCGAAGTTCGCAGGCTCTTGCCAACAGACTCAACAGTTTCCCTTGGTGGAGCTTCTCGAGGCAGTTCCTTTCGTGTTCTTGTACGTAAGCTCTGGGAAGCCGAAAGAGTTGCTTCGGGCGCTGGGCGAGGTTTTGCAGATGCCAGAGTGCCTGCTGGCCTATGCTGCATTCTCTGCTGTGCAGCAAAACTCTGAGGAGGCTGGCGAAGCAGGCCTGCCGGTGCTCGTTGAGTAGCCGACAAAGGGTCTTCGGTAGAAATGCTTGCATGTGCAGCTAGAGATGCTGTGTACCTGGCCTTTATCTGCTGTTGCTCCTTCAGCCACTCTTCAAATGGTCTGTAGACAATTCCTTCTTCGAGAGGGATCATAGGTGTTAGTCCAGCCTTCTCCTCAGCAGCCATCTCCTTCCACGTCTGAGTGTGAACGACCTGAACGGGGGCGTAAGGGCCGATGCCACACTCTCTACACATGTCCTTGAAGTTCCTGTATGATTGTGCTTGCAAAGCACTGCTCATTCGAGTGGCGTAAAATTCCTCACGATCCGGGGGAACCTCTCTCAGCCGCGAGCTCATTTCCGCTTCGGTAGGCATATAGCCACAGGTGAAAAAGGGGTGTTGGATAATAGCCTCTGGTTCCGGTCGGCTTTCAGCCTCTTGAAGCATTGTGGCAACTAGTTCCTTAGCTTCCTGGCTGATATATCTTCGCGATGTTTCTGCCGATGGCCAATCATAATCCCTCTCTCGAGCTCGGCGGTAAATTTCGTCTGTGGTCGAGGATTGAAACGGTGGCTTCGATGTGAACATGGCATACATGATGATGCCCAGGCTCCAGATGTCAACCATGTGGTCATGACCTTTCTTTCCCTTCTCCAGAATCTCGGGAGCAATGTAGTTGGGTGTTCCGCACAAAGTTGTGCGACGGATGGTGTGCATATCGCGACCAGTCACCAACAGGGCGGCAAGACCAAAATCACCGATCTTCGCATTCATCTGAGAGTCGAGAAAGATGTTGCCCATCTTCAGGTCACGGTGGATGATGCCCTTGTTGTGCATATACTTGATGGCGCCAGCGATCTGAACCGAGTAAAAGCGGACTTCGGGCTCAGTGAGGCCTTTCCTTCGCTTCACCATATCCATGAGAGAGCCGTTCGGACACAATTCGAGAATCAGATATGTGCATTTTTCATATGAAAAAGCTCGTAAGAATTGAACGATGTTTTTGTGCTTCATCTTTGAGTGAATCTGGAGCTCGGTTTGGAACTGAAACGCGTTAGACGTGTGTCAATGTATATTCTATCTGCCACAAACCTTTTGTTCCATTTTGGGAGGCATGTGGCTCTTGACAATCTTCAGAGCAAATCGCTGCTTTGTGGGTGATAGTTGGCCACTGTAGCAGACTGCGAAGCCACCCTTCCCGAGCAGTTTACCGACCTGATACGTTGCTCCATCAGGTCGGTCGGTGCTTGGAGGCTCGGGGACCTCTGTAGGCGGAGGTGGAGGGTGCTCCTTCTCCTTGGCGGCTTTGAGCTGGGCGGCCGTCTTTGTTTTGATATCGGTCACTTTTGGGACTCGCTGGGCGTTGGCATCCCTAGGGGACAAGGCCTCGAGATCGACGCCGCCTCGGGGCGCTAGCCTATGAGCCATAGCTAATGAAAAGCCCGGATATCGCGAAGCGAAAGTTCAACGAGTCTATGGGCGGTTGTTGCTAAAGAGGCGAGCGGGCTAAAAGGTCAGCAACCGCGTTGAAGTGTCGCAAGATCGGACTAAGATATAAGTTAGCAACACCGAAGTCAACATGAGACGAAAGACTCGAGTGCGTGTCCAATGGTTTTATGTAGAGTAGACGAGATGGTCATTCAGTGGAACCAGTGGGCAGAACTCACGAGACTCGCGACGTCAACATGCAAGACGAATGAAAGAAAAGCGCCTATTGGTGCAGTAAAAGCAAGGACGTTAAACAATGCCGAAAACTGAGATGCTATCGCGCGATGCTATGGATTAGTATTTTTGAGAGCAAGAAACCGACGAGCGACGCTGAGCGAAGAAAGATGGAGAGAAGTCATCAGTTGCCACGACTGAGGTGGTGGTTTGTGTACTTTCTTAGCAGGCTGTTGCCGCTGGCAACCACAGAGCTGTAGCGGGTCGTGGAATCGTCCAATCAAATAACACCATGCTTCGTCTGTGCCTCTGGCTAGCCAATCAAGGAGTTTCGATCCTTGAACGACAAGGCCAGCGTTTGGCCTAGGTTTACTGAAAAAAAGCGGTCAATTGGCAGGTAATTTTCGTACTCTTATTAAGAGTGGTTGGTTGTCTTACATCGTCAGTCATAAATATCTAAGTCTATAGTGGAGAAGAGGCTATAATATAATAAGAAACAAAAGGGTGCATAATTACCAAGCACCAGCTATGCATTGCCCAATATTTCAGCTGTCCATGGGCGAGTCTCCCTGGTATTTCGAGCCTTGAAAAGTGCTGACGTTTCCATCTGGTTGGCTTCCCTCCTTACAGAGGGTTTCCGGGCACATCTAATTTGGTGTTCGTCGATTTGAGTGCTATGACACTTGTAACGCCGGGACTAGCAATTGATTTGTCTTGGGATCCCTCAACTGGCGCAGTGTCTCCTCCAAGCTTTCATATCTTTCCTTGTGCTTCTTTTCCGCCTCTTCTAGCTCGTCTTCCCTCTTCTTCAGCTCTTCCAGTTTCTGATCCAGTTCTTCTATCCGCAATTTGTTCATGTCAGGCTTCTGTGACGACTTCCAGGTTTCGTAGACAATCAAGGCGATGGCTACCGAGAGGATGAATGCATCTCCAATGACATCGGCGAACAGATCGACCGCTTTGTTCTCAGGGAGTGGCCTGAACTTGCGTCTCCAGATGTTTTGGAACGGCATGCTCTTCTTGGGGAGTTCGGGAGCCTGCTTCTGTTTGAGCTGATCGTCTCGTTTCTGCTGCTCTTCGGTCTTGACCGTTGGTGCTTCGGCCTTTTCTTTTGCTCTTCGTTCAGCGTCTGGGTTCCGTAGCAATGCGACTGACATCCTCATGTTCAATTGATGCATGTATTGTCCGTAGCGGGCAGCGAAAGCTCGGAATCGGGGGTGATCGTGTGCCTGAGCTTTGATGTGATTCTGAGGAGCTGTCAGTGCCTGGTTCAGGTGCGGCAAGGGATAGTTCGTACGGCGCCGTATTTTGAGACATGCCTCACAAGCAGAGATGCGAGCTTGAATAGCGGAAGAGGCACCATGGCTGATGGTGGTATAGGAACTCTTGGCTCCAGTGTCGAGAGCTGCTCGCCAAGCTGCCTTGTAGATCGGATATTTGACCGCTGGTGGGGCTTCTGTGGCGGATAGTCAATTGAAGCCCGAGTGTTGTTGACACGTCAACAGAGCGCACAGTACAGAGGAGACCGACTCGTTTTGAAGTGGAAGGGCAAATTTGATTCTAAGACTCACTGATGATATCAAAAGCAAGTACGTCATTCTAGGTAATTGGATACTTCGAGGAGACTCAATGCCGTCTCTTCCGGAGCCGTGATATTCCGTGCTGACATAGGTAGGCACAAGAAAAAAGATAGACCAGGGGTGAGCAGCTTATAGAGCTCTGATTGGTTACTTAACTTTTTCCTTAATCAGAACACTTACGCAGAGCGAAACTACTGTGTTGATTGAATTGATCCTGACTGACAACAGGATTTCCTTCTTACGGCATATAAGTAGCGAGCAGATATATAGGTAGGTAGAGAACATCTTTTGCTTTGCAAATCACAATACAAAAGTCCCCCTCCGTACCTTGGCTTCTCAGTACGGGGCCTGAGATATCGACAGCCTCCGTGCCATCAACTGGTAATATAAAGCTCACTCTTGAAAATATATTTTTTTTATAGCCTAACTTCATTGGCAGAGCCACCCCACGGAGCCTTGACATGAAATAATCCAGGCATTGTGTTAAAGATGATAAACGCCGTGATTTACGCCAGTTCAATTCTCATGTATTCATATCTGTTGGTTGCCCTTCCTTCCCTAGGTCCCTACCCAGGCACGCCGGACTAACCCAAGTCCTAGGTAGTAGGTAGGAAAGGTAGGTACTACCTGCCTCACCTACCTTCCTTGAACTAGGTACCTATGTCTCCAATCCCTCAGCATGATAAATTCGTAAGTTCCTACCAGACAGGTACATTAATTGACATCGTGGCTCAATTCATCCACATCCTCAATAAACCATTCTCGGCCCCGTGCCATCTTCTGGGCAACCATTACTCTTGGGGACTTGCACCTCAAACGTGACTGATCATGTTTTGTTCATCCTTACGGAAGCGAAGAGAATGGGCACCGGCGGCTCATTCGCTAGCAACAAGCTCGTCAACATGGAAAGGTTGGTTATCGATGTGACCTGTTTGCTATTAGGTATTATCACGCACTCACTCACACTAGCGTCCCTAGAACGTAACCTGGAGGCTTGTGATATCACATTTCCGATGCCCGTTTCCAACAGCCTACCCGCTACTTTCAGAGCAATTGTCTCATCGTTGTCTGAGCTCCAGTCTTCTGAGGGAAAGGCGCGTGTGGCAAGACTGTCGCTTATGAACGGGGGAGAGCAAATTGCTGTGATATTGCTTTTGGATGGCTACAAGCCCATGGAGTCTTTTTCTCGGCTGCAAATTGAGTACGCATCCACATCACTGGCTTGCCCATTACCTGTTGACTAACTCTATAGGATGCTTTGCTCAGATTGTCCCATCCCTATGCTTCCCATTTCTACGACCCAAGATTTTGTCGACTGCCTTGAATCTCTCAGGCGGAGTTGCATTACGAAGAATTCAGCTGTCAATACTGAGCAACAGGCAACCACCGAGAACTTGGTATGCTGGTGCGTCGAAGGCAAACCTCTTTCAAGAGACCAGGTCAACGTCCTGACTGGAATCACCCCCGGGTTCAGAGGCTTCGCTGATCTCTACTCCAGCCCATGCGGCCGGGCTACAATCTGCGAATACCTTGGAGATAGCGATGGTGAACGAGTCGTCTCGTTTCTCTCAAATGGCCCGCCCCACGTTCGCCAGCAACCAGGAGTAATAGATGCACACAATGTGTGATAAGCCAGACAGTTGGTGTGTTTCCGAGATACTGGGCGGCAACGACAAGTCTGCTTACTTCGCGAAGACTTGGAATGTGTTATGTATAATGGTATGATAATGGTTCAGTGCGAAACAAGATCTCACATGGAATGTCGTTCAGATCGATCATCCGCCCAGCATTCTGGGTCATAGCCTGTGGTGCAGAGCGGTGTCGTTTAAGTCGTGACAGGCATCTGGGCAAAAGGACAGGGATGAGCGATGATACATGCAAGCTTAATTGAGTGCATATTCGATCACTCACAATTATTTCGAAAGGGTTCACAGCGAAGAGAAGCTACGAGCTATATCTGCGTCGCTGAACTCGTCCGCCGTTGTTGAGCCAGGGTAGCCTACTAATGTAGGTGATAGAACAAGTATCCACCGGGCAACGCAGTGATGCTGATGCGACTGACCTGGCTGGTGGAAGCCGAGCCAATTAGAGCGATTATGCAACCGCCGGCGACAGTGTGAATCGGGCTCACTATGCTCATGGTAGGCCTCAGGCTCGGTTATCACGCACTATCGGACGAGCCGATACCTTCGCTTGTATGTTTGGGGGCAAGTCACAGCTTGTGGTCTTGGTTGATACGGTGAGGGAAAAATGACCAAGCCGCTACTCTGTGAAGTGGTATGAGAAGAGTGATAGCCGGCACTAGCTCAGGATGATGGCCAAGAAACAAAAAGTAGAAGTGGTGCTATCCACATCAGATGATGGATGGTAGCAAGAGCTGTTGGATGCATTCTGATCGGTCCCGAGGGATAGGTTAAGGAAGCGGATCGCAACCGCTTGATCCAAGGATTCGGGATCTTCCTGAACAAATGAAGCAATCCTGTTTCGAGAAGCGCTTTAATATGGGGGTGCAATGTCTCATAAGTTGCTAACGACAACCAACATGCTTTTGACGATAACCAACACCAGATCTTCCCCAGATCCTCTTCACCCAACAACTGCTCGACAGGGCAAGTTGCCACAATGAGCGTGACGAGTGGCACAAAGCGTCGTGGTATAAAAAAAGAACACCACATGCAGCGTTTAAGTGAACAGGGATTAAAGGAAGTGGTGGGCGGGAGAGGGGCCAGGGGCCAGGGGCCAGGGGTCCAACAGCAAGTCAAAACACCGCAACGTCGGCTGTCCCATCATCTGCCTCATGTGGTATCCTCCTATGTCTCATGAGAGAGACTCGAGATTAGAGCAAGAAATGAGCTACTGTTGGCTGTCGATTGAGAGATAGGTGGAAGAGTCTCTTGTTGAGATGAGGCTCATTCAAGGGAACGACGAAGTAATTGTATTCTCTTTGCTCTTCCCAAAGTTGAGTTGTTTGACTGGCTGTCCAGGCTTTCCTTTTAGCTTCATGCAATATCACTCAAACCCTGTCACATCTCTCTCTATCCGCTTCCCTTCTTCTCCCACATGGCCGCTAAGCATGCTCATTGGCTTGTGCTCTGCATCTAACCGCCGAGGTCATCACCAATTACCAGTCTTCACACCACTGCGACGTATGAGTTTATCGATGTTTGACCGCACCAGCCGTGGGAATGGCCAATCATGATATCTCAGAGCTGTTTGCACCCACTTTAGCTCCAAGATGATGGACGTCGGTCTGTGTGACGAGCCGCTGCACCGCATAACTTCACATCCTAGCTCTCTTCTCCCCGCCTTTCCATTTCCCATCGCACCGCCAGTCTTCAAAGTCACCCACGTACTGCCAGGCGCTTCTATATCCTGAGGCGAATACGTGAAGATGGCCCCGAGAAATGGCGTGGCTCGTGGCCCGACGGTCCATGTAGACCCTGGTTCATTTGTCCATGAATGTATTGCATTGGCCTAGATTTTCATACCAAGAAAGAGGCGCATTTTGGATGTCGTGGTTCTTTTCTTGGCCTTTTCTTAAAAGTCTCAGGCGACCCTCCACTGCAACTTGCAGCCTCCTCCCCTCCCAATCCCCGGTCCATCTTGAAATCTGTGTCTCTTGTAACGTCTCAGAAGACTCCTGAGTATCACCTCGACTGGTCATACAATTTTGCGACTACAATAACTTCGGGAAAAGAAGAAGCCGCTCTTGGATGAGACAGAATCAGCCTTACAATACCGCCACCGTCTCTCCCAAGGATTACCATACCGAAAATACTATACAATGTCGCGCGTATGCTTGCCACGATTATAGACCATACAGTCGAGTGCGTGGATCTGCCAACCAACTTCCGCGACAACATCGGCTTCATAATCGTCCTTAAACCTTTCGCCCGACGCCAACGTCTCAAATCTCGAGCATCCGCTCTATCCTTATCCACCTTGCACTCGGCTCAGCCTCAACCGTCGGGATCGACGACCTTAACACATTGGCTTATCCTTCAAGGGTCTCATCTCTTCCTCGATATCATCCGCCACTCGCCCACTGTTCTTCTTCTCTCACCATTCGCTTCTTTCTGTCTGCTGGCCTGACAGAGTTACTGTTCGTTTTAATACTTTCGTTGTTTTTTTTGTTCGCTCTTTTATACCGTATCGCCGCTGGCCGGTCTGTAATATCACACCGAAAAGGACTATTGGCAGCAGAGTTTGGGTACTATACGAATAGACGACAAGTTCAACGAGGGAAAACAAGACTGGTTACTATCCACAAGGAAAGAGAAACGTTTTGGGAACAAGAGAAAGGCAACTTAATCTGGGCTTGACAATCAACATACATTCACTATGGGAAAACTCATCAAGAATCACTGGGCCCGTCTCATCATCTTGAGCGCCGCAGCTTGTAAGTTGACCATGACTTGGACTGACCGACCGTTCCTTTACTTACACTATCTTACAGATCAGATTTTGGCTGCCATAGAGTGCTTCTTTTGGCCCAAGATCTTCTGGGACTTCCTTACGCGCACCCTAGATGGCGCAGTAAGACCCGTGCCGGCTCTACAGATAATAAATCTACTCTTGGGGCTGGCCATGCTAGCTCTTGAATGGCCTCTCAATTTCGTCGCCGGCTCAGCTCTCCACCGCTCGCTAGAATTCCGACTTGCCATCCTTCCTCTCACAGCACTCAGTGCTGCTCTTATCTACCAAGGCACGAACGCCGCTATCTACTACCTCATCGGGATGGTCGTCTACTTCTGGGGTTACAGCGAAGGCGAGGTTAGTGGCAACCACAAGCCTTGAGAAATCTACCTGTGACTAACATTGAAATTTTAGATGATCTGCGCAAAACCTTGGACTCTTCCTAATCGTGGACGCAGCGGTGGCGTTACGCGTGCATAGTCGCAGCTTGCCATGATGGATGTATAATACTACAAAATACAGAACGGGGTATACCATGACTTCTTAATTGAACGCCATGTCTAAACCTCGAATTTCACAAGGAGACACTGTCACACATATACCCTTTTGCGGCGTTTGGCGATTTTTATGATATACGACCATCAGACCACCAGTACTGCGTGTGTGCGACTTATACTGCACCAAGAAGATTTCACTTCTAGCATTGTGTTTGTGCTTGTATTTGCATTTTCATTCGCATGATCAGCGTGGAGGTGCTGGTAGATGAGGGGATACCATTGGAGAGGGATAAACTGTTAACGGCCGTTTCCAGAGGAACGCCGTGCAAGCGGGAGACGAGGAATTGGTCGAGCTGTGCGGCCTTCACGGGCTTGAGGACTTCTGGTGAGAGTTTGTCTGCTACAACCCCTGGAGCCAAGGGCACCCGGAATATAGATTTAATGCTACCAATATGTCTTCAAATGTCCCATGTATGTTTCTCTGCTGTTGCTTCCTTAGATACCTACAAACAAATGTATTGAGCCAAGCTGAACGGGTAACTCAGCTTGGGTGATCCAAAACATAGTAGAAGCAACTAAGAGTCTTTGAAATATGTCGAAACCGGATCTGTTTGTGAATTTTGCCAAGTGGTGGTATTGGCTGATACTTCGAAACACTTCCTTGTTTAATAGCGTTCTTTTGGATCATAACTCAGCTAGCTTATACCTAGGTCCACAGCACATGGACATTGAGCATGGCCCAAGACTATAGAATGAATGGGGGAAAATTATATATATGTATGAACAAAAAGATAATATTTGATTGCTGTATCAACGCTAGATGGAATCAAACGGAAGTCAGTCATATTTAAAGCAAGTAGTGGAATTGGCAGGTGACAAGATGGCCTGCCATATTCTAAATCACAGCGAATGAAATAGTTTTATTCGGTGATAAGTAGGGCAACTTGCTTGATTATTTGTGATTTTACTTAATAAACCTGCTATCCATGTATCGACGTAGCCAAGGAGAGGCAAGAAAACTTGTAACCTTTATCCTAAGTGATGAAAATACTCGAATAAGTTAAGTGTATTTCAGTAGATCTTTAGACGTATTAAATTTAGAAGTTTTGTTACCCCCGAGACTACCTAGTCAATGAAGTAAAGAGTGCGAGGCTCATCATTTCCGCTCTCTTCTTAGCATCACAGAGCGATACGCAAGTCGACGAACATTAGTTTCAACATCACCCGGTTCCGGGCAAGGTACGTGTGGGTTAGGTCACGAAATGAATGTATTGCAATTCCCAAGGCCGGTTGTATTTGATGAGACACTATCATGAAACTGCCCATATCTCAGAGCATCAGATACTAGCCGATGATTCAATCAGCTGTCGACATGATCGTGGCCCAAGCTGACTGTTTGGTGACAACTTCATCAACCATCTCAGATGAGTATTAGTTGTTCACCGACAGCACCGCCCACTGCAACATGAGCCATTCCCTAGCAATTGCAAGCCAAAAAATATGGCGGACCCCCTAAACGCCTGCTGTCTGGTACATCGTAGAGAATGTTGGTCCTTCTAGTGGGAGATCATAGGGCCCTTGCTGTCGTTCTTGGGACCTTGACGCTCGGGGAACTATATGACCATGTTAGTCACGCGGCTAGGTAGAAATGTCTTATGAGAAGGACCTTACCTCTACGGTCTGGGTGTCGCCCTTCTCAAGGATCTGCTTGATGACATCATCGTCGACAGAGGTACCAAACTCGTTCTCAAGAGCGGCCTTTGAAGCAGCATCGAGACTTCCCTGAACTCCTTGGCTATTGGAACGTTAGCTTACGTGTTATGGAGTTGAACAATGTTTTTGTGATGGCTGGAAAAGTGAAAGTGAAGCTGAAGCCATGATCAAATACCAAATATCGGGCAGGCCAATGCTGCACAGACTATGGTAGATTACATGACGCAGGACTTCCATTTCAATGCGAGCCACGAGATTAAAGCGAAAAGAGGAGATACAAAGCGGGGGTGGCTTGACTTACTTGTGTGTCAGGAAGATCTTGAAGGAAGAAATGAAGTGAGCAAGAGGAATGCTTTTGTCGCTCTTCCACTTCTGGTAGGTCTCAACATCATCAATGAAGATGATGAAGTCGTCGCTGCCCTTGTAGTGGACCTTGGTCTGCTGAGTCTCGCCGCGAGCCATTGTGATTGTTTGTTGAGTAAGGGAAGTGGTAGTGGTTGTTTTGGTGATGGTTAAACGATCAGAGTGAGAGTCGCTAGGTGGAGTTGTTGATATCTGTTTATCGAAGCGGGATGGACTAAAGGATGAGAATGAAGATGAAGATGAGGAGAAGAAGAGGAATCGAGGAAATGTGGTGCATTCAAAGGCTTAAAAGGAAGCTCAAAGTGAGGAGAGCAGTGACGAATGTACCTTGGCTTGGTGGCCGGGAGCTACCTACATCATACGTCATAGCTGTGCTCTCCCAAGGCGCGCAAGTGGATTGGTACGTACTGTATCGCGGGTCTCTCAAGGCCCTCAGACGGACAGGCCCCACTATAACTTGCCTAACACAGCCAATGAGGCAGCAACTTCCCGTTTGCTTGCCAGGCTCCAAGTTGTTCGTGTTGCTTCTTCACGTTCCTGCATGCTTGAACCCACCGCGTACGTCACCAGAAGGCAACTATTCTGAGCACGAGGAAGCAAAAATACACAAGCTTATGTGTCTTATGGGCTGCCATGTTGATTGATCGTGTGCTCCTCACGCCAGCCTACAACAATTTCCTTGCAAGGGATTGGCCAAGTTGCAGCGGATCCCGTGTTGTTCTCCCGTTTTACACGTCAGGAACAAATCATCTTCTTTCTCATTGCCTTGGCAAGCTATAATGTCATTTCCTGTGAATGCTGTCTTGGTATGTTTCTCCTTAGGGGCAATGGCTTAATGCATGATGCCAAGTTCGATTTCATGACATGTGTATTATCCAGTATGGCACGATTATCACATTCCATCAAAGTCGAGGAACCTGATCGTTAAAACCAAATATTTGATATTACGCAAGAACTCCCTAGCCTTAATAAAGTGCTATTATTTGAGCTGATAACATAGCACAGCTTTATTAGAGATGTATAAAGCGTCATAGCCAACCAGTGCCCTCATAGCAGTTTCTCACCGAAAGAATCTGCGAATGCCTGTGCACTTCTTTTCGTTTTTCGGGCCTTTCTCCTTCATACATGGAACATCTGTGCTCTGAACGGCGGTGGCATCAGTCAAGTAAGAGAAGTTCTCCTTCGCAACAGAGTGTGTTGCTGTTCTGGAACCATTTTGTGGAGAATTCATCTGGAGCCTATCTGTCATACAGTCTTGTAGAGCTGGTGTGTTTTCTGCCTCACTTTGCAGTTGCTTGTCTGAAATAATCCCAATCAAATCAAGAGGTTCGAGTTCAGATATCTGCGTGAGCTCCAGCCTCGGAGACATGCCGGATACATGATCCTCCTTCTCGCTGAGCTCTCGAGTCTCTGGGAGCGCTGAGCCTTTACTTGTGTAAGAGTGTGAGCTCTCCTCGCGACCAGCCTTGTCAAAGATGTCAAAGCCACTATCGCCAGAGGAACTGGTCTGACGGGTCTGGTCTTCGCTCGATGGGTCCTCGATAATTCTGCGTGACAAGCTTCCTGACCTCTTCGTCATGCTGGATACACTCAACTTTCTCATCACGGTTGATGCTGACCGCCTGATCATCTGCTCATTCCGCGCAATATTCGTCATACTAGGAAGAGGAAGGACATCTTGGCTCCAGACGCCTGAGAGAAGCACTTCCAGCCGCGCTCTTTCACTTCGAGATGGTACCAGGACTGGCGTTCTGACTTTCGTTGACAACAAGGACTGTGAACGATGGAGGCCAGTTCCGGAGCTGGTACCACTACTAGACTTCATGGTACTTGTATTCTTGAGAATGACATGGCACAGGGATGACTCGGAGCTTCCCACAGATGCCTGATGCGTCGACAGGCTCCTCGCGATACTTCCTACCGCTGTTCAGTATGATCTAGTCTTTTCATCATTTGATCAATGTAAACATACCAGGTCGTCCGAACACAGTGCCTAGACTTTGAATGTCAAGAGAGAGAAATATTTGAACACCAGGAGATCTACCAACAGGCTCTAAACACAGAGGTTGCTGCAACCGGGTTCGCCATTCGTTCTCCTCCCTTGATGTGCAAGCCGTCATTACCACCTCGTAAAGTTGATGATCGCTCTCGAAAATAAGCTTCCAAGAGAAGGGAGCTAGGTGGCATTGTAAGCCTGCAAGATATGTTAGTTCCAATCTCGGCTATATACGACATGCCTTACCGCGCCCATTGTCAGCATCCTCAACAGCTGAACAATGTACATCAATGCAGGCCATAATCGTGTAAATAGGATCGAACTTTCCTCCAGAGGCCAGACAAAGGACGTCTTTGTAGAGCAAACAGATCATATACTGGCCGTCAACGCCGGTCGGTGACTGCCAGCATACATGCAAGACTCCACACAACTGGATGTGCCCGAACGAACGAACCTGATTTTTCGAATGCGCATCGAGTCTCTCGTGGATGGTTAGCAAAGATTCAATAAGGGAATACGTATGAAGAATACCCTGTTTGGAAACACGATACGATCTTGCAACAACCAGGTCTTTTCGAGGATGCCTTTCATCAAGTCATCCTCAGTTGAGCGATTGATCTCAGCTGTGGCCTCTCGGAGCCTCATTAGTGTGGTTTCAACTTCCATGTGAGAGTTCGGACAGTCGATGACTGGGGTGCACCTTAGTAGCTCTCCAAAAAAAAGAGGGTATTTGCAGATTCTTTGAATAGGCTGGCGCTGACATGTCAGACACTGGAGTAGATATGATCAGGGGAGCATACCTTGACAAGAAGATCACCTATGGTTAGAGCCTTTCTGCTATCGGGCGATAGTGATGACTCCATAGTGAATGCGAAAGCCTCTAGCCCTTTCTGATGTAACTCCCATTCGGGGAGGATTTCCAGAGCTGAGGTGGCGTCTTTGATCATCATCTCATACTTCGCACCATACTCCTTATAAGTGAAGAACCGATTCATCTAGATGCAACACGTCAGTTCCTATCGTGCATTGAGCTGCAATACGGCAACTTACCCTCTTACTGAAAATCTTGGCCGCATCTGCTGCTACCTGAGGCTCAGACAACACACCAGGCTCCTTTTCCAGTAACTGGAGGCTGCCTTGATCGCCTGGGACCATATCCAAACTTGGCCATCGGCGATGTCCAGTTTTGGGATTGCTTGGTTTTGAGGAGGATACGATAAGATGATCAGATTGGCTGCACTCAGAATCCGGAACTACCCTATGTAGTTCGCCGAGTATTTCTTCGTGGAGCTGAAGGATTTGATCGAGATTGTGGTTGATGGACGAGCGTAGCCGCTCAGGTAAAGTTGGGAGAGCTGCAAGCAGGTTGATGTAGGTCTATTTGCTGTCAGTTGGCCTAATAGTTGTGCCGGGTAGAACTTACATGGATAAGGAAACGAATGTCACTAATATAACTTTCCTCCGTATTGATGAGCTCCTCGATGATCTGCCGGCGCCGCAGAGAGCGCTGGACGGCAGCAACATCAATGCTGACCTTTTCGAACGGGATACTGTCCTCAGAAAACCTTGGTGCAGACAGGGAAGCTCGACTGCTTCGCTCAGTCCGTGACCGGCAATGTGAAAGGCCATGATGCCGGTGTGGGCGCGAGATGGCACTGGTACTAGCAATGCTGATACTAGCACTTTGAACTGCTTCAATGAAACCAACCGAAGACCCCGAAGACGAGAGCCGACGACTGAGTCTGTGACGAATTGACCGCTGGTAAGCTCCACTGCACTCGAGATTTTCCCATCCAGTATGTGAGGACCAAACTTTTGTGTGGTCTCTTTGACTCACTCGACGATGCAATGATCTCATCCACCTAGAGAAAGGCCTTCGAGTCTTGAAATTCTCAGCGAAGGGTTTGTTGCATGGGACCTCTTGAATAGTTTCGACTTGTATCTGCGAAAAAGAGGGCCTCGTGCGTATGGTAGTTGCTCTCTCAGAACTCGCATGCTGGGTGGTGCAGTTCAAGGTTGTGAATGTATTGATATCATCAAGGCGAATTCCATCCAATCTCGACGGCAAATGAATGCCATATAATCTGCGGAGGCTGTCGTGGGAATCAAATCGTGATACATACGGAAAGCCGGCTGTCCAACTGAAATGTCTTGAACTAGGGATGTTACGAGATACATCGGGCAAGGCTGAAGGGTTCACGAGAGCCATGATGAAAAGAGAGCGACGACGTAAAGTCCAAGAAATTAACAAAGGGCTGGTTCCAAGAAAACCCAACTACACCAAAAAAAGCGGCTTCAGACGAGTTGTCCAAACATGGCTGTGATGATGAATGTTGAGGAAGATGTCAGGAATGGGATAGACCAAGCATCAAAGCAGAGTTCACAGCATCAGAACTCACAGAGGGACAGACCGGGAAACTTGCAGGAGATCACGATCTATGGGCAAACCTACCTACTTACCTTAAGGGAAGGTACCTTATCCAAGGTACGGGCAGGGAGATGCGGACCGAGAGATACAGTATCTCGGAAATTCCTTCCTGGACGGCGTATTAGATCAAGTCATGCAAGAGCGATGAGCAACCATGCAGGTAGAATTCGCCGAGAGCTGCGTCCGAAACCATAAACAAAAAGGTTCTGCCCATCCAGTCAGGCAGGCAGGCAGTCTTGTCTGGCCACATTGGCTCAACTGAGATTCAGCACCCATGATCCCAGGCTGTGGAATAGTACAGCCGGTGACGATGAGCCGAAGTATCACGGCTGAGAAGTGGTGATACCAAGAGGCGTCTGCATGGCTATTGGTGCAGGGCGAAGCTGGAAGTACTGAAGACGGGAATATTGATGCCCAAGTCCAGGAGTTGTTGATGCAGCGAGACCAAAAGGTCAATCGGATCAAGCCTCAGGCTCATATTATGCTTTGACTAAGTGATAGGCCAAAAGGTTCCTCCGTTATATGAAGCCGGCCTCATTACTTGCGGCCACGAGATATTACGAGGTCACGGCTGGCTGCAAACCCGTACTATTGACGGTCAAGGCCGAGGCAGCAGTCTAAGAATCTCAGGGTTCTTTTGATGTGGCGGCGAGAGGCTCAGAGATCAGCAGCCTGTTCAGATATAAGAGGTTGGGGAGGCTGAAATAATCTGAAACTGCGAGCATCTTTGTTCGTGGCTTGATGGATGGACATGGATGGTGCATGATAGTATTGAGAAGTTTGAAGAGCGCAACTTCTTACCACGAGGCTAGCACAGGAGACATGGTATTTTTAGGCTTGCTTACAATTCTTCATTGCTGCTCCTAATCCGCAGATGATGTGTGCTGCATTGTGCTTATGATTAATGAACTTGCCAGTTGACCATGACATGTATCCCAACCAAGTAACGCATTGCCGTATCCAAGGAATAGCCGAAATCAATGGTTTCCTTTTCAATATGGAGAATCGTGCCATAATGCACCTTATCTGACATCATGATTCAGGTCGGCACTTGGCGGAGATAAAATGTCAGATGCAAGATCAAGCATATTAGATGACAGTGGCGTTTCATATTAAACATCTATATCTGGAGAGGAATCTGGTCAGTGCATAAATGCTGTTAGTATTGAAATATTCAAGCAACCCTTACAATAAATGTTTCATGTGGGAAAAGAGTATCCTGAAAGTATCACACTTGACAGAAGTTATCTACTAACACAGACTCAAGCGTGATGTCTTCTTCCCCCACGTATCTAGAGGCTGTCATGACCACCAACCTTTCTAATTCGAGTCAGTCGGCGATACTGGGCCGGGATGGGATGGCTTTGACCTGAGAAGCTTACGAGTATCGCATATCTTCGTGGATAGATATGTAGTCAATCTCCACCGACTCTCTGACTTACCCATACTCACCTTCAACTTCAATTGGTGAGAGCGGCTTATCCGGCAATCGACAACTTGGCATATATGCTCGGCAAGTAAAGACTCAACTTGTATCTTGTCGTGATGCAAGGTGTAAGCTAACTGGCTCGGCATCGTGGCGGTGCTTGCAGAGCTAGACCCAACTAAGGTAAAATCGAGCTGGGGTTTCTCAGCGGGAGAACAGTCTTGAATCGGTTTTCAGGGGACTGGTGCCTGGTTTTCAGGAGGGTTCACAGTGGTCCTCCCAGATTGTGGGGATGCGCTACTGCCACGCTAGAAGACAGGAGAGACATGCCGACTGCCTGAGACGGAAACGAACACGTTGAGCTTTTGGACCATGGAGAAGCGCCTTGACTTGAGAATTTCGAACGAAAGACGGATGCGGAAAAGTTGATATTCTCGCAACTCAGATTCTGTCTAGTATCTCAGTCCGATTAAGCAGGTTTCACAGCAGACTCCACCATTAGTCAGAATAAAACCTGTACTGCAAGGTTAGAGGTTGCCACGTGCGTGGGCCCTTTCATCGCCTTGCCTCTCTAGTCTTGACAAATCTACCTTACTGTAAACTGTTCCATGACAGGATTGGAAACCGGTGATTAGTATTGCCTCCGTGTCTTTTATCTTTCTCTCCTACACTTTCTTTTTCATCCAGGCTCTAGTCTACGTGTTGTCAGTTTCTTTCTGACGTCTGCATTGCCCTCCTTTCCTTGCTTCAAGATTGACGAGACCCTTTCTCTCTATATCGCAAATCGTCTCGCTGTCAACTTCTCGGTATACAATCTTGATTCAGCTTCGTTCCAAGCGCTCGCGTTGCGCATCGCCCTCACCATGGAGAGCGCGTTCGCGAAACCAGTTGCCGATGTCCTTACCAGCTTCAACGTCAACAAGGCTACAGGCTTGAGCGACTTTCAGGTCACCGAGCTTCGTAACAAGCATGGGCGCAACTGTACGTCAGATACTCTCGGTAACCCCGCCACGTTCTTCAACTGTCTAACTTTTGGTAGCTATTCCTGACGAGCCTCCTACTCCTCTGTGGGAGCTTATTCTGGAGCAATTCAAGGACCAGCTAGTTCTTATCCTTCTTGGTTCCGCTGCTGTCTCATTCATTCTGGCACTTTTCGACGATGAAGAAGGCTGGAGCGCTTTCGTCGACCCAGTTGTTGTAAGTACAAATTACTTTTTTTTCTCTCGATCCTGCCTGTTTCTTATTGAGCAAACCGTTGACCTGTCTCCCACAGATTCTCACCATTCTCATTCTCAACGGTGTCGTCGGAGTCTCCCAGGAAAGCAGCGCCGAGAAGGCTATCGCCGCCTTACAGGAATACTCAGCCAACGAAGCAAATGTGGTGCGAAATGGTGGTCATGTTTCACGAGTCAAGGCCGAAGAGCTAGTTCCCGGCGACATCGTCACAGTCTCCATTGGTGATCGTATTCCCGCTGACTGTCGAGTCGTTTCCATCGAAAGCAACAGTTTCTCCGTCGACCAGGCAGTTCTCACTGGAGAGAGCGAGAGTGTCGGCAAACGCGCCTCTACCGTTATCGAAGACGAGAAAGCCGTTCTGCAGGACCAGACCAACATGTTGTTCTCTGGAACAACTGTTGTAACTGGTCGCGCTCGAGCTATTGTTGTTCTCACGGGCCCTAACACCGCTATCGGAGATATCCACGAAAGCATTACTGCGCAGATCTCGGAACCCACGCCCCTGAAGCAGAAGCTTAACGACTTCGGCGACAGCCTAGCCAAGGTTATTACTGTCATTTGCATCCTGGTTTGGCTCATCAACATTCCCAACTTCAATGATCCTAGCCATGGCAACTGGACCAAGGGCGCCATTTACTACCTGAAGATTGCCGTCTCCCTTGGTGTTGCTGCGATCCCTGAGGGTCTGGCCGTTGTTATCACCACCTGCTTGGCTCTTGGAACGAGAAAGATGGCTGCTAAAAACGCTGTCGTCCGAAGCCTCCCCTCTGTTGAGACGCTTGGGAGCTGCAGCGTCATCTGCTCTGACAAGACCGGTACTCTGACCACCAACCAGATGAGCGTTAGCAAGGTTCTACATCTTAGCGAGGACGGCAGTGGTCTGAACGCCCTCGATGTTGAGGGCACTACCTTCGCACCCCGTGGAGCCATCAAGTCAAACGGTGTTGTCGTTCAGGACCTCCCCAACTCTTCTGCTACTATCCGCCAAATGACACAAGTAGCTGCCATTTGCAATGACGCTCAGCTTGCCTATGATTCTCGATCTACCACTTTCTCCAGCATTGGCGAACCAACTGAGGGTGCTCTTCGAGTCTTGGTTGAGAAGATTGGACCTTGTGCCCCTACCGATACCCGCCCTGAAGATTGTGTTCATTATGCCAGTGCAGCCTACCAGAAGGAACTACCTCGCCTCGCTACGTACGAGTTCTCCCGGGATCGCAAGAGCATGTCTGTCTTGGTTGGGAAGGGTAATGATAAGAAACTCCTGGTCAAGGGCGCTCCTGAATCCGTTATCGATCGCTGCACACAAACTCTCGTTGGCTCCAATGGCAAGAAGGTCGCACTCACCAAGAAGATTGCAGACCGCCTGATGAGCGAGATTGTACGATATGGCAACAACGGCCTTCGAGTTATCGCTCTCGCCAGCATCGACAAGGTGCCTGAGAATCCTCTTCTGCACACTGCTTCTTCTACCGAACAATATGCCCAACTTGAACAGAACATGACTTTCCTTGGCCTCGTCTGCATGCTTGATCCTCCCAGAGAGGAGGTTCCCGGCGCTGTACAGAAGTGCAAGGATGCTGGTATTCGTGTTATCGTCATCACTGGAGACAACCGCAACACCGCTGAAAGCATTTGCCGCCAGATTGGCGTTTTTGGTCAGCATGAGGATCTTACTGGAAAGAGCTACACCGGCCGCGAGTTTGACCAGTTGTCTCCTGGCGAGCAACTTGAAGCAGCCAAGCGTGCCTCTCTGTTCTCCCGCGTTGAACCCAGCCACAAATCTCGACTGGTCGACCTCCTTCAATCCCTTGGCGAGGTTGTTGCTATGACTGGCGATGGTGTCAACGATGCCCCTGCTTTGAAGAAGGCCGATATCGGTGTTGCGATGGGTTCAGGAACTGATGTCTCTAAGTTGGCTGCCGACATGGTTCTTGCTGACAGCAACTTTGCCACTATTGAGGTAGCCATCGAGGAGGGTCGTTCCATTTACAACAACACTCAGCAATTCATCCGGTATCTGATCTCGTCCAACATTGGTGAGGTCGTCTCGATTTTCCTGACGGCCGCTCTTGGCATGCCCGAGGCTCTCGTCCCAGTTCAACTGCTTTGGGTCAACCTCGTCACCGATGGTCTACCTGCCACCGCTCTGTCTTTCAACCCCCCCGACCACGACATCATGAAGCGTCGTCCTCGCAAGAGAGATGAGGCTCTGATTGGCGGATGGCTCTTCTTCCGTTACCTCGTCATCGGTACATATGTTGGTCTCGCTACGGTTGCTGGCTATGCTTGGTGGTTCATGTATAACCCGGAGGGTCCCCAGATCACTTTCCGCCAACTCACTCGCTTCCACCACTGCTCAGCTGACTTCCCTGAAATTGGCTGCTCTATGTTCTCCAACGACATGGCGAAGGCAGCTTCAACGGTCTCCCTGTCTATCCTGGTTGTGATTGAGATGTTCAACGCCATCAATGCGCTGTCATCCAGTGAGTCTCTCCTCACTCTGCCTCTTTGGAAGAACATGATGCTCGTTTATGCCATCGCTCTGTCCATGGCTTTGCATTTTGCCCTCGTCTATATTCCCTTCCTTCAAGGCCTGTTCTCCATCGTACCTCTGAACGCTCTGGAATGGAAGGCAGTTGTTGCCATCAGTGCTCCTGTTGTGTAAGTTCAACTTGCCGCATATTTGCTTTATTGTCAACTAACTCGATACAGACTTCTTGACGAGATACTCAAGGCTATTGAGCGACAATTCTTCATGCAGACAACAACTGACATTTCCCTTAAAACAAAGAAGGAACAATAGAACGGTGTGGATAGAGAGATCGGCGATGAAGTCCTGGCGAAATGCCAGCATTGACTAGAATCTACATGTATCATATTCTGACCAGTTCAGAGAGCTGCGATTAGACCTAGACGGCCGCGTTGGCCTCCGATATAACGAAATCCAAATTTCTGTTTTCATGCCATCCAGTCAGTGTATAAAGAAAAAAGGCAAGCATGCTTTTCATCGGACAAGGGTCGTGAGCATTGTTGATTCTCAATGTATTATATATGTATATAAATATCTTTCTGCCGGCTGTATCTTCACATTCAGTGTCATGTTTCTTCATGGATCAGCTCACCGAGAGCCTTGCTCTCCTCCATAATCTCTCTAGCCTCCGGTGCAGACACATCCATATCCTCCATTATCAATTGTACAGCAAGTTCAGCAACCAACACCGACTGGATAAAGGCTGCAGAACCACGACCAGCGATAACACGATCTTTTGTAGCATTCTCTTTCAAGGATTCACCAAACTCCTCCACAAGGTAATCGCACATGAGTTTGCAGCCTCTTGGGCCATAGTAACCTGGGTTGAGGTTGCCCTCCTTCTTGAGTGACCTGGCCTGGCCTGTTTCGATCTTCTCTGCCAGAATATCACGAAAAAACGACTGTTTTCCATCAACGATCTTTGTCAAGTATGCTCGATGGTCATCCAGTCGGCCTTCAAAACGGCTCCAGTCAACATAAGGATAGCCTCTTTCACGCCATGTCTCTATGGCAGTTTCTTTCTTGTGTTTAGCACAGAACCTTGTTTGCATCTGCACGTTCAGTCTCCTCCCCTTGGAAAAATCCTTGAGTGCCTGCTCCGACACGAGGTCCCCACACCACGGGCATTTCGTCATTCTATCTTCCAAACTGTTCTTGTCTTTGAGGGGCTCCTCATTGATCGTTTCTGTGTCGCTGAGCTCATCTAGATCTGATAAGACTGGCGATGATATGCTTCCTATATCGCTATTGCTGGCCTGCATGCCATCAATCTCGGCTGGCGCAACGAATGTGGCTGGTTTGTACTCGGGCGTCTTGGGTCGGTCCCCTGTTTTCTTTGGGGGGTATACCGGGTTCCAGACACCCGTTCGCTTCTGAGACGACGAGCGTGACCTGCGAGGGCCGTCTTGCGAAAATTTGGTGGTGCGAGCTACCTGGCTTTTTGTCGGAGTAGCAGATAGACCACGGCTTGTGGGTTTTGCTTCTGTCTTCTCTCTCTTTATGGGGGTCCCCAAGTCATCCTGGGGCACAGGTCTCAAAGCAACCCCCGACTTTGTTGGACTACTGAAAGATTCTTGTGAAACAGGTTTGAAGGTCGGCTTTTCTTCTGTCTGTGAGCTATGCAAGAAGTCGTCTTCTTCGGTCTTCTCATGTATAAGCTCGCCCTTTGTCACTTTTACCTTCCCTACAGACGGATTAATAAGAAAGTGACATGGTCGCCAGTTTGACAAACCTTTCTTTACTTGAGAACTTTGCGAGCCACGAGAAGCTTGCGATCCTCGAGGCTGTGAGCTCCCATATTTTGCTTTGCTGTTGCCTGTACTGGTAAATCCCCAAGTGTTTTCGAATTGATTCACTGAGCCATTCCCGAGTTTGCCGTCGAGTTTCCTTCGTTTTACGCTCGAGGGAGCTTTCCCTGCATAGTTTCCCGCTGTCGATGTCTTTTCTTCCTTCTGGTTCATCTTCCGAGTGGCATTCCCACGACTTTCACTGCCACTCGGATTGCGGAAGGCTGTGCGCTTGATATTTCCACGAGCTGAAGTTTCTGGTTCGGAATCATCAGACTGCGCGATGGGCGTTTGGTCCTGAGAGCCACTTGGTCTCAGCCTTAAGTCCGCGGGTGAGGGGATATCGTCTTCTACCTCATCTTCGGAAGACATGGGTAGAGCATTGACATCGTCAGGTTGCCGTTCAAGCTTTCGCTTTTCACAGCCACGAATCTGGGAAAGAAGTGGCGGTGGTTTTTGGTGTCTGCTTAAACCCGTCACTCTGCCAGCCATTGCAGATCGCTTCTCCCTCCCTTTGAGAAGCCTAGATGGAAAGGTAAGGGTTTTGAAATGAACCTATGTGTAGTGGTGAGAGATTTGAGACTTGGGCGCTTCCGAGGGAGAAGGAAAGAACTCCAAAAGCTAGAGCATCGCCATGAAACGTTCCAGAGCAAAGAAAGAAATCAAAAGAACGTGAATGTTTGAGCCAGGATTTAATATGGCGGCTTCCTCCTTAACAGAAACTTATCAACTGTGGTTGTTCCTTCCTTCACTGGCCAGATAAGTTCCATCACTGAGACGTTGGTGGAATTGGGGCTCCACCCTCCCAGTCAGCGCGCGTCTGATTAAACGCGCCCTCCCCCCTCTTCTGAATCCCTAGGTAATGGAAGGTCTAACGCCGACAGGGGATAAGTAAACAGTGAGCATTAGCGCTATTGGTACGCTAATGGTCAGTGCTTCAACCACTTCGGAAGCCGAAAGGGGATATAACTGGACAGGCTTGGTTTCATTGCCATTGCCATTGTTGTCAGAAGCGAAGTACAAAGTGATACACCTTCACCTTACAATACCAAGTTTTTGTCAGAAGAAAGCTCTGTAGCTAGAGATCCTGGCTGACGTATCAGTTGACTCCCACCCAAATCTCCTTTAGTAGTGGAAATGGCCCTCAACCGGAAGTACGCTGCTCTTCCAGATCTGGTGAGTTGTTGCCTTGAGCACAAAGAGAACTCAAAGATGCTAACGACCTCACCTAGGATTCCGCTCCAGACATCTACGAGACCCCGGAGCTCACAGACGATAACTCTACAGTCCCCGTAAGCTTCTTTGTGTTAGAGATACGGTTGGTGTCCGTTAACGTATCTGTAGACAACCACTGGTCGAACCCATTCGGACGACGAGTTCTACGATATTGAGGACGAGACGCCTGGTATCTCTCGATCCCGGCTGCGAATAGATGAAGCGCGCTCTCGTTTTCTTCCCACCAACGTTGACGCGAATGGAGTCGACTTCTCGGACCGAGTTGACGGAAAGCGCAAGTCGTACAAGGTCTCTAGCCGAAGACAGAAAATACTACAGGACGGGACTCAGGAGCTTGGCGATCTCTCCGACGACGATGACGACGACGAGAGCCTAGAACGCCGAATTGCCCGCCTGAAGCGCGAAGTGGAAGAAGCAAAGAACGAATACGCAAAGCGAAAAGCAGAATCACAAACAAAGGAAGACATTGACACTACCACCGGTGACGACAGACTGACTTCCCTCAGTCAGGTCCTGGACGAGATATCGCCACCCATCGGTCGGCCAACTCCAATTCGGATCCCAGGGACGAATGCAACTTCAAACTCTGAAGAGAAGACTGAGGCACCTACAGCAGAGGATGCAACTTATACTTTGACGTACGAACCGACGTATGAACAAAGCCATGCATTAGCCAAGGCAACTGATTTCGATCGTCGATTATTGATGCTGGAGAGGGGACTCGGAATCAATGCTTCATTGGTGCCAGAGGCTGGTGCTAATGGTCTTCCTCGTGCAATTCTGCCTACTTTGGACTCTATGAACAAGCAGATTTCTACGCTCGCCGAAGCTTCTACAGCCAATTTGGATGCAATCAGTCGGCGTGTACGAACACTGGCCCAAGAGCAGGACAAGCTGAATGACTCCAGGGAGAAGGCTAGATCATTGAGAGAAGAGCTTGGTCGAAATGGCTCTTCAGCTCAGAGTGAAGAGACTGAGCAGGAAGCCAAAATCAATGCCCTGTATGGCATCCTTCCAACGATTGAAAACTTGACTCCTATCCTGCCACCTCTACTGGATCGACTTCGTTCACTGAGAGCAATTCATTCGGATGCTGCCACTGCGAGTGAGACATTGGCCCGCATTGAGAAACAGCAAGCAGAGATGGCTACGGAACTGAAGCAGTGGAACGAAGGCCTTGTGAAGATTGAGGCGGCTGTAAAGGACGGCACTGTGTCCATTGAGAAGAATAAGCAAGTCATGGAGGAATGGGTCAAAGATCTAGAGGAGAGGATGGAAGATTTATGAATAACGATGCGTTGATCTGATACCCCAGGAAATAAGCCAAATAATCAAGGAAACGAACCAATTGAGTTATTGTTAGCCAGATAAATAAAATAAAATATTTTTCGCCCCAAAACAAATATCATCATTCATGTCTTTGATACATGAGATGGCCATCCCGCTCATGGCGCCCCAAGCCGCGCCACGTGGCTGAACGCACCCGGCCCAACTGTTAATCCGCTCGTGGGGTAAGGTAAGGGCTTGTTTGACACACCAAATTAATTGATTTGGCAAACGAAAAAAAGTTCATTCTTCCTTCAGCTCACGTTCGCGACCACCGCCCAATCCACCCAAATTCCCAACAGTACGGCTTCTCCTCGACCCATCGCGCTTTCCATTCTCCTCCAGCTCACCAGTTCTTCAGGTCGCAACAATGGACGCCTCCAAGCAGCCCGTCAAGCTCGTCAAGGTCACCCGAGTTCTCGGCCGAACCGGTGCGTCTCCCCGAAAGTTGATATCAATGAAGCAAGATATCACAAGTCTCGAAACGAAGGAATGAAGGAGGGATTTTCTGACTAGATGGATAGGTTCTCGTGGTGGTGTCACCCAGGTCCGCGTCGAGTTCATGGACGACCAGACCCGATCGATCATCCGAAACGTCAAGGGCCCAGGTACGATCTGATTCTCGAAGCCCCCTCCAGCGCTTCAACGGGGGTTCAGAGTAGGAATACTGGACTACGAATGCTAACGTACAACCACCACAGTCCGTGAGGACGACATCCTCTGCCTCCTCGAGTCCGAGCGTGAGGCCCGACGACTACGATAAATGTGCATTCTGGGGAGCATGGGGTTCTTGGAAGACGGTCAACAACGGAAGGTCTATGCATACTAATGCTTTGGCGTGCGCGCCTTGTATTGGGACTGGGACATTGACCTGGAGCTGCACATGACACTCCAGTTTCATTTGTTAGAGGAGTCACACGGACGGATCTGGTCTGGCATAACGAAAAAATCCCAGAACAGTTGTTCTTCTGCAGTATTGGAATCCGAAGAAAAGTGAAATCCATTTCTTGTTTTCTCTGTGGTATTCTCCCTCTGTTTCAACAGCTCCGATCCTTTCGAGGCTCAGTTCGGCTCAGTTCAGGCAAGAAAAGATCATACCGGGAGTTCCCCAATGAACAAGTGCTATGGCACGATCTCAACGACCTCGGAGCTTCAGAGTTGACCTAGCGGCTGGAGATATTATGCCTCTTTATTTTCTGATAATGCGTCTCCATGACTAACCTCGCTTCACATCGTGAACTCTAGTCACGTGCAACTGTTCACCTCAAATTAGGCGGGGCGACCAGAGGAAATCTTGAAAGGTTTCTTTTTTCCACCTCCAACAATTATCTTTCCACAACTCAAAGCTCTCGCAACTTTCTTGGTAAGTCAACACATTTGTTTCCGTGCAATTCTATCTGGAATGATGTTTTTAGCATGTATTACCTGAAACATACATTGATGTACCTTTTTATCACCAAGATCTCTGACCCAAAATCTCATTTACCGCTTGCTTTTGAGCTCTGTTTCTGGCCACTGGCTAACATACCACAAGAATTTTCTAGGCACCTCACTTCCACAATGTCTTCAGTCCCCAAGCCTCCAACCGGACATTTCAATGTTCTTTACTTTGCCAGTGCTAGCTCTTTCACTGGTAAGGACTACGAAGCTTTGCGGGCCACGATGCCGCTCAACAAGCTCTTCACCGAGCTCGAGTCCAAGTATCCTGGTATGAAAGCCAAGATCCTCGACTCCTGCCTAGTCACTGTCAACCTTGATTATGTAGACTCGCCCAGTGAGGAGGGCGCTTCAGACACAGTGATTCAGGAAGCAGACGAAGTGGCTATTATCCCTCCCGTCAGCTCCGGCTGAAGGATATCGAGTGTCAGTTGCAAAAATCGCTCGGTGTCTGTATCGTGATTCCTTTAAACCTCGTAGTTGTGGGTCGATCCTCAGGATTTTATCCTAGGGACCTCCATTATCCGGCCAGCTTCCTGGTAGTAGGGGCTCAAGCTCTCCAGCTCGTAGCCACGCCCTTGCCCAGCGTTGATTCCGTAGCCGCCACCAACCAGGATGTTTCTTGTGATATTGCCAGAACCATAGGATAGCTATCACAAGACCGACCATGAGCAAAACAAAGACCAGTGTTGATATAATGGTGACAATGGCGGTGAGACTCGTGATTGACGAAACCTGACAACCGAGCGGCCTTGTCCGTAACTCCCAACGTTCGGCCCAGTGCGGACAGACATTCTCGTTGTAAGCTGGTGCGAGCAGCGGGATGTTGCTAGTATTCGGTACACATGACCATGTCTGTAAGTTCGATGAGTATGTACTACTTGAAGCGATATGGTTTGCAAATGAAAGCCTACAAATGGACACCAGCCACATTGTGAAGCTGCGAGACAACCTTTGCATGTTTGATGCTTCCAACATCTTAGGAAGTGTTCATCATCATGGTTCCCAAACAAGGTGAAATTGGCTCGCGCAGCCTGAATGTCGTATTGAGACAACCGCAGAAAATCCATAGTCTTTGATTAAAGGCGAGGGTCTAGTGATGTATCAAATTGACTATAATGGCGACACCACATTGAGTTGATGTGCTTATCATAAACTCAAAAGAGGCCAAGAATTGAGGTTGAGCGGGGAAGCATCATACGTCAACCCCTGTAGCCACTCAAACGCCCACCATGTATGAAATCGATGCCTTAGGATTATCTACTCATAGCACAACTCGGTATTGCTTAACAAATGACTGAACGACATAAGAACCTTGGCGAGGGTTCGCCGTATTATCTAAGCTAGTGTAACAATGTATCCGTTGCATCCAAAGACACAGGAATGGCTGAAACCGGAAGAATGAGTTGCTTCGCCTCATTTACCAAGCATCAGACCATGGCGCGTTCTCTTATCTGTCGAGATTTCCGCACTCGTCGCTTCACCTCCCTGATATCTGCTCGCCTTCTGCTCGACCTTTCTTCCTTCGATTCCCGCGCTGGTTCGTTGCCCAGACTCTCAAGCGGCATGAGATCAGCCAGAAATTGTCGAATGTGTAGGCCAGTCTTCTCATGGATGAATGAATCAATCTGCTCGTTGCAAGCTGCCGAAGACGCAATATGGAGACCCCTTAGCACATCGCGATCTAGGACTCTATCTTGGTCATAATCTTGATTGGCTGCTCGAAGATTTCGAATGGATGATGTTCGCTTTGGTACGTTTGGTCGTCTAATCTTTCGACCAGAAGAGCTTCGTGAACAGACAGTGACATGATTTGGTGATATGGAAGGGCTTCCATACTTCGTTCTCCTGCCCGATGATACCTTTGCTTTATCTTTATCAAGTAAGTCCTTCTTCGGTGTAGATGGCGAGACATCATCAACAGACAATCTGCAGCTTTGTTCTGAAGCTGTTGATGACGGATCTGGGTGAGGGAGTTCTGGCAAAGGTTTACTGGACTTTTTTGTGCCGTGCAATTGCTGCGGGACAAGAACATCAGCACTTAAGCTATGGCGGCTTCTGGGGCGAGGTTGCACCAATGTCGATTCCTTGACATCTCTCGAGGTCTGCACTGGTCTGATACAGGGGCTCTCCTCTTCGTTTCCTTGGCTACAATTTCTGTATGCACAAACGTCGTTTTTTGCACGGCGGTGGTGTTGATTTGAGGATGGGCCAGCATTATCTTGGATTATCGATTCCAACGACACGCTCGAGCTGATCATGGGTGTCCTTCGCCCATTGAAAAAAGCCCGGGTTGACTGCCTCATCATTTGCGTCATCCGTACAGCTGGGAGGGAAGTCGATTTTGTCTTCCGTTTGTTGGAGTTCTTTCGCTGGCCCGACCTTCTCTCCGAAGATGCGACATTGGGCCATTCGGGATATGTATGCATCCGTGATCTAGGAAGCTTGGCCGTAGGTCCTATTAAAGCTTTCTCGTTGAGGGATTCTGAATATAAAGGTTTCGGTTTCTGTGTAAGCTGCAGACAATTCTAATCACTACTACATTGACACAGATCTCCAAGTTGACAGGAAGTGCAGCAAGCCTGGGGCACTTTCTGCTCAGCTTTTACCTTCTTTCTTCGATATTTATGGGATTTTTGCTGGTCCACCATTGCATATCTGAACTCGTCCATGTCTTTCGAGATCGGGAAAGGGATTTCTGTACTTGAACTGGGACACCCTGCATTGCCATCCATCTGAAGGAGATGCTGTTGTTCGACATGAGATCGCGGTGCTTGGTTCATCATCGCTCTGTGTTTGCCAACAGGAGAACGATGGGAGGAACGTTTCTTTTGGTCTTTTGACGTAATTGCAAGACCGGCAGCTTGAAACTCAGAACGAAAGGGCAGAAGAGCTGCTATCGTGTGAAGGCTTGTGCTAGAACGCGGTGGGGTCGGGGTAGGTATCGGCAGCTTGCCTTCTGCACCCGACTGCTCGGCATATCTCTGCAGCTCTTGAGTGAATCGATTCAGCACTTCCCTTTGACTTGGGGCTCTCGATTCGTTTTCGAGGTCATCCGAGGTCCAGGAAAGTGGCTGCTGAGTGTCATTCCGTCCACGAACGGTTGTGTCCTTGATTGATAGCATGTGTAGTTGTTGGGCTATATTTCTCGAAATTGCCTCCACAAGTTCGTCGTTTACAGTCTGCTGACATTGGGCGACAGATTTATTGCTGAAGACATCTGTAGCATGGCTGTGCAATAGTACAGGACATGCGTGCGCCTCCATCTCGGATAGCTGGCCTCTGAGAGTCGAATGAGACACTTTTCTCGGGGGTGCTGAGATACCGATCTCGGACATATGCAAGGGACTAACATCTTGACGAGCCTCTTTTGAAGATGGCAGCGAGTCGTCTTTAGAGATGTGTTCGGAGCTCGAAGATATACCACGTCTTGGCCGCCTGTCACGAGCAGGGCAGTTTTTGTGCTGCTTTCCTGGTCCAGAGGCGGCAGAATCAGGCTCATAATCATCCATCCAGCCTGTTTCACCATTGTAGTGCATTTCCACGGCGCTATCGTTCGCTCCTTGAGCATGACTAGAATGGTTTATTTGGCTTGTTGCGTATGGTGTTGGATCGGGCGGTGACGAACTCGATCGATGACCATGGTGTTGCTGGTTTGTGCTCTGGTACCTTACTCGTACAGTTCGTCGTGGCCTAAAAAAGGTACGCCCACGAGCCCTTGAGCTGTCGCTGGCAGAATGAGGTTTGCGTGTGCTGGGCAAGTGTGGGTTGCGAGAGCCAGGTTTAGATTCTGATTTGACCATTCTGCAATACACAAGCTATAAGGGTTTTAAAGTGTTGATTATATGAGAGAAGGGAGGCTTGGCTACGTCGGTATGGCAGAGTGATAATACAATGAGTTTGTGCTGATGATGGATGAGAGAATTCTGACCGAGGCAATGTTGGATTTGAGAGGATTCCGATAACTTGCTCGGCCAAGTATTGGAAGGCGCTATACGAGGTGATAATTGTACAGCTCTTGCCACATTATTTTAGTCGAATGCATCCAACTGAACGTTGGAGTGAAAGGCAGGAGCCGTTGCATGCCGCCTATTTTATGTCTTTGATACCTGGTGAGCCGTAGACCTCAAGCTGGCGTCGTCCTTTCCTTAAGAGAAATTCAATAGCGGCAAAGTCGCGCTTATCGATAGCCAAGTTCCTAGAGAACTCATGTCTATTAGAGATATTAGAGTATTGATAACTAAATCCCCATAAGCTTGGGAGTATCCCACCTGGTAAAGCTCTCAAAATGTGAGCGAGTTGCCTGAGTCCGATGTCAGTCATGGAGGTCCTGAATGAATAATCCGTTCATACTTGTGGCTTCTTTCGACTCTCTCTTAGACAGTTTCTGTAGAGTGCGAGGACCTCTTTTTGGAGTCCTGAGAGGCGCGCCATGTCTATTGATTGGCTTTGGTCGAGCTCAATCACGATCGAATAATCCAAGTGTTGATGTAACCACTACAGTCGAGATACCTTTGGCTGGGGAAATATTGAAGCATCATTGTGGAGACTGCATCGACCTTCAGTAGGTATCTATCCACTAACTCTGGGGCTCTGGCCAGTTGTCTTGTGAGACTCCAAGGTCAAATAGATAGATATCCATCCCTATTTCACCAAGTGATAGAGAAAGCTCTACAGGCGCCAACTATCGAAGTAAGATCATCAATGCCAACAACTTCCTTTATAGGTGCTTCTAACATGGCCAAATCATGATGTGTCTGACTGAGGTGCGGAATTACAGGCGGAATAGCCACCAACAGCCAGGGGTCCATTCCATACCTACACTGTACCTAGGTACCTAGTACTGTACTAATCTTCCACTGTCAACGCCCGATCTGCCTTGTGCGGAAGCTCATCAAACCACTTACAGCTACACCAAACCGCTAATATTAGTATCGCCTCACCCCTTTTAGGCTACAGTTCTCCCACTTCAGACCACGCGCACCGTTCTAAGGCACGCTAGGAATGAGCTGAGACTCAACCTCGTTCCTAATGGCCCTCAAAACAGCGTGTGCCACTTCGCCCGCTTCTGCGGCAGAAATCCAGACATGGCCAGGCAAATACGAGCGTGCCACGAGATGGGGCATGATTGGCCAGATGCCATTCTTTCATCAGGATCTTGCTCCATCCCCAAGGCATTCCATGGCATGGCATGATAGCTTCTCTCCAAGACTGCCTCCAGGGCTGACTCTAGGCCTAGAAAGTGCCTAGTTGAGCTAGTGATGTGACAAATTGGTCATATCATGACCCTGAAGAGAACCATTAGGTACTGGAAACCCCTTACCTACAGACGCTCCCATGCTTCCTGAGTTCAACCAACATATGGATGGTTGATTAGCTTACACAGGGCCACCAGGATCGGGTAGGTTGGCCTGCAGATCTAGGACACCTCTCTACTCATCAACTCGTGTACATAGCCTTCTATCGCATGGTCAACACTAAGTATCGACCCGTTCGATCCGCCAAACATATCATTGCTTTGTTTCTCACTCGAGTCATACGCTATCCTTGACCTGCCCGGTTGACACCTTTTATCTTTTTATCCGGACAAGAGTGTGCTCTCATGTCGACAACAATCACAGGCATGGCAGGGTTGAGTCGTGAACAACCCCTCATGCCTGGCGCCTTCGGACCTGAAGATTACATCGATTTTTATGAGGACCCGTTCCGAGTTCTCGACGGCTCTGAGACTACTGGGGAAAAGCAAGAGCAGCGAGTTTCTTGGGCGGTCAAGAGATTGCCCAATCTTGATATTGTTGACCTCGACTGGCACAAATACAGCCCACCAAAGGCATTGAGAAAAGCACCAAATGTCACGTCTCAGGTCCTTCTTGACGTACTTCAGTCTTCAGTTGAGAATGTTAACGCGAGAATTATTGAAGAGGATCGCCAAAAGAAAGAAAATGAGGAGCAAAGGAAGCAAGAGGAGGATGAGAAGGGTAAAAGCAAAGAGCCTTATCTGCCCATCATTATACCTACCGAACCTCTGGTCGAGGAAAAGACTAGTCATACCGTACCTCCTCCCAAGATTAAGAAAGAAATTCTCATGACAACTTTTGGTCCAAGCGTTGTCACCAAAGCCGATGCAAGAGCTAACAAGAGACGCCTTTTCGCCGTTCGCCGTTTCTTCCAGCGCAGTGATGAGCGAGGTGAGAGCAGCGCCACGGGTGCCACTCTTGGAGCTTTGCGAGAACAAGTTGCAGAAGCTGAGCATGCCAGTGAAGGTCTCGGCCGGTTGACTAGACTAAACTCCGTCGAGGAAGTGTGAGTTCTCTTACCGTACATGAGGTTCCCCTGCTAAATAACAAATCCCAGGGAATGTGTGTCCTGTCTGGATGACTTTCATCCTAGGGATGTCATCAAAGTGCCTTGTCATAGCTACTGTCACGACTGTTTTGTTCGCCTGGTTACTTCTGCATGCCAGAATGAACAACAGTGGCCACCCAAGTGCTGCCTAAACGATATACCCGTCAAGACCGTCATGCGTTTCATCCCTTCCGACCTGAAAAAGACATTTGAGGAACGATCTAAAGAGTGGGAGCTCCCCGTCAGCGACCGTGTTTACTGCTGCAATCCAAACTGTAACCTCTGGATCAAGCCCAAGCGGATCTATCCCGGGAAGCGTCATGGAATATGCGATCGCTCTCATGTAACATGCACGTTATGCCGCGGGCCCGCTCATGCTGGAGAGGATTGCCCTCAGGATGTCGATATGAGTCTCACGAACCAACTGGCCGAGGACGAGGGTTGGAAGCGATGTTTTAACTGCAACGCCTTAGTTGAGCATAGGGAGGCTTGCCAACACATGACCTGTAGGTGTGGCACTCAATTCTGTTACGTTTGCTCTCGACGATGGCGAACTTGCACGTGTACGATGGAGGACCTCCAGGTACTGAAAGAAGGGGTTGTTTCTCGACGTGCAGAAAGGCGCGCTCAAGAGCTAGAGGAAGCCGAGGAATTACGGCATATTCTTCTGCAAATTGAGGAGTTTGAGCGTGAAGAAGCTCTCAAGGCCGAGCTTCTACGATTGGAGCAGGAAAGATTAGAAGAGGAACGCCGGCAGCGTGAGCTCGAGGAAAGAGTACGGCAGGAGAGTATCCGTCGGAGGGATATTGAAGTCAAGTATCAAGAGCTGAGGATGATGCTCGATGAGTTACATGACCTGCAGCAAGTATTGCTCGATGTCGACCAAGAAGAGGAAGCTGAGAATATGATTATTAACATCAGAGCTGCAACGCAAGAGTTAGAAATGAAACACGAGACGGAGCTGTCCGACTTGAAGACGCTCGCACTGGCGAAGATGACTGAAAAGGAAAACTCACTGAACAAGGACTTCCGGATTCGAGCAGCGGACGAGAATGAGCTTGAAGAAGCTTACCACGAGCGGCTCAAAGCATATTGGAAGGATAAGGATAACGGAGACCAAGAAGTTGAGAATTCAATGCTCGCTCTCAGAAAGCGTATGGATCAGAAACACCATGCATGGCAGAAGTGGAAGGCCGACCAGCTCAAGGTCTTGGAGGCCAAACTCGAAGATAACAGAACATATCGAGAGGAGCTCATGTATAGCGCCAAACACCGGTTAGACGACTCTTGTAGGGAGAAAGAGGCGGAGATGATGAGGCGTATGGCAGCCGAGAAAAAGTGGCTTGAGGCTGTGATACTGGAGAGAGGGAAGCTGCTAAATGAATGGGAGGCTCACGAAGTTGAAGGTGATGCAGACAGCATATTCGCGGTGGAGTCAGAAGATTCTGGGGACGGTCACTACGTTGTTGCCACGATATTTTAGATCGCATAAACAATATACAAATAGCAATCACAACACTTGCTATAGCTTGCCATCATTCTGTAATTGTGATATTTCTTCCTTGAGCATCTTAGTAGTAAAAGTCTGGTCACGTGCCGCGACTTGCACAAAAAACCTCTATTCTCAAGTAATTCAACTACCGTATACAACTCACTACAAACCAAGAAGCGCATCACGACTAATAAGAGCTTACTTTTAGCTTCTTGTATCCTTTCTCAAAATGTCGATCGGTGAAAAGGGTGAGTCTGACCAGTAAGTTCACACCATAGTTCCGATATGGCCAGGGTATGCCTAACATTGTGAAATAGTCCACTCAAGATCTTTGATGTGGCTAGGAAACAGGATCATTTCTTATATGCTCTTGCGCCAATGGTTCGATATGGAAAGGTATATTTCGGTGAATAAAAACTGAAAAAAAACCTGCTCATATTTGTTAGCTGGCATTTCGACAAACAGTTCATAAATATGGAGTTGACCTGTGTTGGTCTCCTATGATCCTAGCCAAGGAGTTTAATCGAAGCAGTTTTGCCCGAGACAGCGGTAGGTCACACTATGCCTGTATAATAAACTCCTAGCTGATTTACTGCAATAGATTTGACTATCTCTGCAACACCAAAGCAACCACCAACTATCGTCCAGTTCGGCGCAAATGTCCCCCTGGAACTTGCTCGTGCATCAGCTCTCGTCGCACCTTACGCCCAAGGCGTCGATCTCAACTGCGGATGCCCACAGTCATGGGCTTGTGCCGAGACGTTAGGCGCTGCATTGATGAATCATCGCGAGTTGGTAAGGGATATGGTGGTTGAGACCCGACAGCGTTTGGCGAGTGATGGATGGGGTGTTGGCCTTGAAAAGGACATTGACAGTCCCAAAGGCCGAAGTGTGAGTGTGAAAATCAGGATTCACAACGATCTCAGGTACGGCCGCTCTCTCAGATAAGATAGGTTCACTGACATACTCAGGCAAACCATGGACTTTATAGACACCGTGATAGGTCACCCACAAAATCGCCAGATTGACTGGATCACCATTCACCCACGGACAAGATCGACCCCATCAACTACACCAATCAGGACCGAAGCCCTCGAGATCCTGACAGCCAAATACTCGAAAACACTCCCGATACTTCTTTCAGGAGATGTCTTTGACCTCAACACTCTCCCCTTTCAGCCCACCATCACCACCAATAACGACTCCCCCCTCCCCTCACTAGACAAACTTGTCCTCAACGATACCAACTCCGCTGGGAAGATGTCACGCCCCAGTAACACTCACCTCTCTGGATTCATGTCCGCCCGGGGTCTCCTTGCAAATCCAGCCATCTTCGCTGGCTACTCGGCTTGCCCATGGGAAGCTGTTGAAACCTTCATGTGCAAGGTTGCAAAGGCTCCTGTGCCCTTCAAGCTGGTACAACACCACATTATGGAAATGACAGCGCCGGGCATGGGGTCTGACAAGGCATCGCTTCTAGATAAGAAGGAGCGCGCAGAACTCATGAAGTTGACCAACACTATTGAGATTATAGACTTCCTCGATGAGAAGATTGAGCAGAGGACGGGGAGAGCTGATGGCATGAGACGAGACCTATGAACCACTTCTCCGTATTACAACAACGGCCCTTAGACTACGGAAAGACAGCATGGTATCTCATTCAATGCATTCGTGCCTACAAAAAAAAACACCCTGCAACCCATTCTACAGAGTTTTCCATGATCCGCCTCTTGCACCAACGCTCAAAGACCACTCAAAACGCTCTGAATACCCACCGTCCCCGAGTCATCGCGCCTCTGCACGAACGCCCTAAAGTCTGCCCTAGATAACTTCCCCCTTATGCCCGATGCCGCCAGTGTTCGTGTCTTTTCGCGGAGTGCTTCAGGGCCGACGATAAAGAGAGAACCAATCTCAGTGAGCATCTCGACAGCAGAGCCGACTTCCTTGGTCAATGGCCACTCGCGCATTGTGGAAACGTACTTTGCGATATCTTGTGTGACCATCAGGCCTCCTGTGGCGTTGACCTGGAACTTCTTGAAGTGCTCAAAGAGCAGCTTCAGAATCACCAGAGCAAGTTCAGTAAAGAACTTCTCTGAGTTTTGGCCGTCGATAGCTTGACGAGCGAGACGCTGGACGCGGGCTAAGAAAGTACAGATGCTCAGGCACGTCTGTGTCTGTAATGAGTCAAGCTCGACCTCTTTTGGTCGGAAGTCCTGCTTCCGCTGACCAGCTAAGGACTTGATCACCCAATTGGACACAACGTCGATAGTGCCCTTCATGACGTTGTTTGTCTTTTTCTCAATGTTACTAATGGCCACCCTCTTCTGTGCCTCCATGCTACGCCTGACTGTCGTGTTTGATTCCGCAAGCCGGATGAGCACGACTGTAATGAATCGATCCATGAGACTTGTGATTGTGACAGCCGGCTGTATCGTTGGCAAGTAAGATAAATCAGGCTCAGTCTTTGTGTTCTCCTGCACAGAGACTTGGTCAAGGGCGGCATCGAGAGTAGTCTCGATGTATACCTGGCCCAGGCTCGTCAAGAGCAAGTTCAGGAGAGTATTCACATCTTTGGGAGTGTCGGTCTGGGTTCCGAGCTCAAGAGTACGCTGGACACTCTCAGCCAACCACTTGAGCATGCGCTTGGCATTAGCAACGCTCAAAGCGCCGTCCTCCTCCGAGACCTCTATTTCGTTCTTGTTATCCTTGTCCTTATCTTGAACGCCAGCAACACGCAGCATCATTTTCTTCTGTGTGCTTGTGAGTTCTGACGAGTCGAGACGCTCGATATAAGCATCCTTTGCGGAGGCAATCAGTTGTGTGCCTTGCTGGGCCAGTGAAGCCATGAAACCAGTAGGCGCCTTTTTCCGCCTGGAATGGTATATACTGTACTTGAAGAGCAGGGAGCTGTACATTTCTTCCAGGCTCTTCCTTTCCCGCTCGATGTACGAGTTGCCTATCATATATGGCACAAAAAGCTCTTCCATCTGTTGGTCAAGTGTGTGTGCTATTTGGGCGGAGCAAGGCTCGGGGTGTTCTGTCAAGCCATGGGACTTGAGATCTTCGACCAATGATCCGAGATAAGTTCTTGATGAGTGCAAGGCTCTCAGGAAAGCCAAAGAAGAGATTTTGAGAGTTTCATCCAATACCATTTCGAGCCTCTGTTGGATTGACTGCTGAAATATTCGTTGAATGAACTTGATAAGCACTGTTTCGTAGTACGGAAAGATGAGTTTGATCTGGTTGGACTCGTCTTGCATGACGATCTTGATCTCGTCCAAAAGATTCTGCAGGCTTGGTTCTACCGTTGGCGGCTCCGAGTCAGGATCTGCCAGTTGTTCCCAGGTATCGCTATCCACTTGAACCTCATCGGCCAGGAGTTGATCGCGGTCCAAGAAGAAGGCATGCTGGTTGACAAAGGTCGCAATGACACTGGCACCTCCGTTGAAGTCGTAAAGAACCTTTGCACACTCCATCATGTCACTATAGTTGCCCTTTTTGTTGCTGTTTTCGAACTGCTGAAGCAGATCCTGTTCGAGCGTCTCGCAGAACTTCTCCAAGACTTCCCTGGTGTTGTGTAATCTTATATTTCCAACCACACCATTTGTTTGTCCCCCGTTTCGCTGGCCGTTCGTCTGCCCCCATGATGTTGGATCAAGTCGCTGGCTGATGCGCATGAGTTGTCGAACAATCATTGCGCATCGTACTTTGTGCTCGGAACCGGCCTGTCTTTGAACGTCTTGTAGGAGTGATAGCTTTCCCGTCTCGCTCACCTCTGTCCAGCACTGAATTAGAAATATGGCATCGTTCGCACGCCGTCGTTTTTTGTCCAGGTCCTCGAGCTTCTCGCCGATTTGAAGCGCAATGTTGCCGCCAGCGTGTGTTTTGATGCCGACTCCATTTTTGAAGGAATGTTCTTGATTGAGGGATAAATCTAACTGCTCGAACGCCCTCATGGACTCGTCGAGCTTTTGACCTAGGGTCTCGAGTGTTGAATCGTGGGCTACCTCTGCGCGGCGCACATGCGACATAAGCTCCGACTCCTTCTCCTGGAGTTCAGCTCCAAGCGAGCCGAGTTGATCGAGGGCATCTAACAGCTCAGGTCAGCACGATTGGATCTGAATATATAAGCCGGAAAGCGTATGCCAGTCATACTTTCAAATGTTCGAATAAGGGGTTTTGGATCGAAAGGTGTTTGCGCACTGCCAGACCGGCGATTCGAGGGCACGGCGCTCTCTGCTAGGCTATCGACAAAGTCACGCACAATAAAGTCCTTGTTGGAGAAGTCGTCCAGAGTGAAGCTTGGCCCTCTCGGGAAGAGAGTCTTGGGGCCGGAAGCGGTGCGCTCCATGTTGTTGTTTCTGATGAGCGTAGAGGCGCTACATGTGGAGGTGGATCATTGACAGTCGATACTTGGAAGAGGAGGAACGTGGAGTAGTGTGAGGTAAGGCTGCAGCGTAAACTGTTTGCTCGCGTCACCGATCCGTTTCGTTGTCGGTCGTCAAGGGTTCATGGTATTGCGTTGCAGGGCGGTAGGTTAGGATCCATACCTTGCCTCAGAGTGAAGCACCTTGAGCTTAGCTAGGTATGCCCGTCCGTTGTCGCAGCTCCAAAGGCTCAGCTTACAGCGCCCAGCCCCGCTATCAGCTGCCGATTTCCAGTAGAGGAGGAGCTGAGCCACAGGCACATACGTGACCTACAAGGCCAAGAGCTACGGTGGAGAAAAGCGACGTAACCCGTATCGCACCGCCACGACTTTTTTTGCCATGGCCTTGTCTTTGACTTAGATACACGTCTGCCCACATTCACCTGTCCAAGCTTATAAGCCTGCCCATCCTCAGTTGTTTGTGCGATCGCATCCTTGTTTGAGTGTTTATAAAGCCGGAATCCTTTCGCCAACATTTCAACCCCTCACACACTTTCGCAGCTCCAATCGCCTGTTAAGCAGCCTCGAGGCTGCACATCAATAGCCATGCCTATCATGACGACTCGCGATCGTCAGGCCTACAGGGCCGACGAAACCAAAGACCATACGCTGTTATCAGAGAAGGAGAGGCAAAGGATGCTCAACGTATGGCCGCAAAGGGCGCATGATTGTAGTGCGCCATGCTAACTCATCGCAGTCTTATCTCCCTAAGCCCAACGATCCTCCGCCTACTCTAGGCTCAAACTCTCGACCACAGCGACGGTCGCGGTTAGGACTTCGTCGCTTCATCCTGAACCAAATCCACGTCCTCATCTTTGCCATTATGCATGGGATCTTCTCTCTTTACATAAAGATACGCCAGACCTGGAACGTGGTGGGCTACCAGATCTCATCCGTTGTCAAATATCATCATGGTACACCGCAATACATCAAGAAGGACCTGGTTGGTTTGACGAAAAAGCCAAAGCATCTCAGCGTTATTCTGAAGCTCGAGGAGAATCACCGCACAAAGGCTGATGTTGAGAGGCTCCTTGACGAGGTAGCCGAGATTGCGACATGGTGCGCCTGTGCCGAGATTCCGATGCTCTCTGTGTATGAGAAGACAGGTTCGTAGTGACACATGTGATACTTTTGTACACCCTCTAACATATAGCAGGGATCCTCAAGAAGCACATGTCTCGAGTCTACGATGCTGTCAACCAAAAATTCGCTTTCTACTTCGGCCCCGAGCATCCTGGTCTTAGTGTTACATCACCCCATAAGGAGGACCTCCCAGCACCCTTTGGTGTGAAGGCCGAGGAGCATCTGCGTCTGCACCTCATCTCCGAGCAAGACGGCCGTGACTCCATGGTCGATCTCACACGTACCTTGGCCGAAATGTCGCAGAGGGGCAAGCTTTCTCCTCACGATATCTCCACGGAACTGATTGATGCTGAGCTTTCTGAGGGCATCATGGATGAGCCTGATCTTTTGCTTACGTTTGGTCCCTACCTCGAATTGTCGGGTTATCCTCCCTGGCAGATCAGATTGACTGAGATTTTCTGTTTGCAAGACAATGAGAGAGTCGGATACCAGGTCTTCCTCAAGGCTCTGCAGCATTACGGCAGAGCCCAGATGCGCCATGGTAAATAAGATCCCTTTGTCTAAATTTTCCTTTGTTGTTCATATTTCATATACCTTAGAAACAATCATATCTGGACTCATGGTTTCCAGAGCAGCATTTCTCGGACCTCCCTGTTCCATCTGTACACTGGCCCTGTTCCTACATTGTAGTGGTAGTAATTATCTGTTCCTCCTTTGACCATCGCTCTCCGAAAAGTTATGTTAATCCTTCCGCCATCTTCTTGATTCTTCCCTGCTCGCTTTGGTATAGAGTGCAGCCAGTTAGACTGTGTTCTCCCTCTCATTAGCACCATGTCACCACTTCCCAATGGTAGTTTGAGCGGTTTCGCGTTCACCGAAGGGGGACTAGGAGCATTCGGAGGTGGCGGTTTGTGCTTCATGAGAAAATCACGACGTGCTCCTAATGAGAAAGAAGCAATAGCTGGATCAGGACCCAAGAATTGCTCATCATCACTGTGAAAGCTGATGCTGTCGGAGCCAGAGGCGTAATAGTTGACGAGGCAGAAGTTGTATTTACAGCCTGTAGATAGCTCTGTTCTGTGACGAAGTTCATCGAGGCATTTTGGTATAGGCCTAGGAGGATATCTAGCATATCGTTTACCCACGGCTCTCGAGCCTGTGTTGGCGTCTACTGGGAGACCTTTGTCGTCGAACTTGGAAGTCTCATCAAGACCAAATACAGTTGTCCATCTGATAGCCTATATTAACATAGTTTCTTTCGGGAGCAATGCAGCCTACCTTGGAGTTCTTATCTGGGTTTCTATGCCACCTCGCTTGATCTTATACTCGACTCTGTAGAATGGGAGTTCTGAACGAAGAAACTCAAAGAGTCTCCGAGATACAGAACCTGAGATGAAGGGCTCAAAGTATAGGAGGTCAAGGCCAGGTTGGTCATTTATTTCTCTGCCAGGTTGATCTGGCAGAGTAGACAGCTCCTTGCTTAAAGATGCCGGTAGGTTCTTGATGGGATGAGGGTAGAACTGATGCTCAGAATATGTGGTCTATGGCTGTCAGAGTTCATGTTGATGAGTTCTTGTGTGTTTTATGTGGAATTATCTCTCACGTCTTCTGAAATCACATCGCTAGAAGTGATTGCTCCAGTTTCTGTTTTGGGTTTCTTTACTGTCGGACTAAAGAAGGCATCAAGTGTACGCTTCCTAGACATGATGGCAGATGTTGCAAGGGATTGGTTTTCAGATTATTGTAGCCTCAGACTTGAAAATTGATGAATTATCCGAGTCCGAGTTGCTCTGCACAAATAAAGATTGACAACCGTGAATATGTGTCTTGAAGTCGTGACATCACTCCAAACTCCCAGCCTTGCGTATAAGTGAGATGGGAGTGTGGCGCATACATGTGGCTGTGCACAAACATCTAAATTCGAGCCCTAAAAAGCTCAACCAGCCTCATTTCTAAGATCTAACTAACTGACCAGGGAAATAATAGTGAAGACCCTTGTTTGACTCATGTCAGTCAGTGCATTTTCGCCAAAAATTCAACAATACCTGAGGTCATTATGGATGTTAGTTCTCAACCCCTGTCACTAGATACAAGATAGAAGAAAACTAATGTATCAAAATATTTAGAAAAATTCACAGTTGCGAGAAATGAACCTCTTCCGAGCACCAGCCGCTCGTGCGGCAAAGACACTCGATAGGTCCCTCTTTGCAAAAACTCTTAACGCTGCGGCGGCTTCTATCAAGGAGAATAAGCTGCTGTCCAAGTATCGAAAGGAGCTTGAGAAGACAAACGAGGTTTTGTTTATGGAGAGATTTAATCCCATCTTGCCTGACCCAGACCCGTCACTTGCTTCTCAGGGCAAAAAATGCATCGTGTTGGCTCCTCAGATTAAGTCTACGTGTAAGTTGTAGAATGTCCGACGAAATGTTTGTCAAGACCTACGCTAATCATAAAGACAATAGCCCCAGACACATGGAGTCCCATCCTCAAAGAAGCCTCGAAAGTCGGTGACATCAAGGTGGTGCCGTATGATATTGAAATCGGATATGATTCCTGGTCTTATCGTAGGTTTGCACACATACCTTACTCACAAGCGGACATTGACAAGTACGAGTTGATGTCATGAAATCCATCCTTCCGGATGAGCTTCACGAGGAAATCCCAAGCGGTTTCAACACCGTGGGACATGTCGGTATGCTCCTCGCTCATCAAACGACGAGCGTCCTTGTTAACATATAAGCGCAGCCCATCTCAACATCCGTGATCAGTACCTCCCTTACAAGAACATTATCGCCCAAGTACTTCTAGACAAGAACCCTCACATCAAAACTGTTATCAACAAGATCGATAATGTCGGTTCAGAGAACGAGTTCAGGACCTTTGCCTACGAAGTCCTTGGTGGTCCTGATGACATGAACGTCGAGGTGAGCGAGGCTGGCTGCGTTTTCAAGTTCGACTACTCCAAGGTATACTGGAACAGCAAGCTTGACACAGAACACAAACGGGTTGCAGGGCTTTTCAAGCCTGGAGAGGTTGTTGCAGATGTCATGGCTGGTATTGGGCCCTTTGCGGTGCCAGCTGGCAAGAAGGGCGTCTTTGTCTGGGCCAACGATAAGAACCCAGAGAGTTACCGCTACCTTGAGGAAGCGATCCGCAGAAATAAGGTGAGCTCATTCTGGCTGTCGCCTCATAATAGTTCGACATTAACATTTAGATGCAGGTCTCGGAGTTTGTCAAGCCCTTCAACTACGATGGCCACGACTTCATCCGCACGTCCGTAGACCTTGTCCTAGAGGCATCAAAGCGCGGTGACTGTGCCGTCATCAAGCCTCCAAGGCACCCAAGAAACTCTACGGCTCCGCCCCCGGAGCCTGTCCGAGTACCCGTGCCACCAACGATCTCACATTTTGTCATGAACCTCCCAGCATCCGCAATTGAGTTCACTCACAATTACCGCGGTCTATACCACGGCCACGAGGAGCTGTTTGAGCCTCACACCGAGACCAAGCTACCCATGGTGCACGTGCACTGCTTCTCGGTCAAGGCTGATGACGAGACACCCCTCATGGACATTTGCGAGCGGATACGTAAAGAGATTGGCGTCTTACTCAGACCGGGTGATCCCGAGAACCAAGGTGAGGTACTCATATACGATGTGCGAGATGTCGCTCCAGCAAAGAGAATGTTTTGCGCTTCATTCCGTCTACCGCGTGAGGTTGCCTTTGCCGAGAGGGCTTAGACGGGGTCGGTCGATGTCGATATTGATGGCGCCGGTAGATCTCGGGCCCCGGGTGGGACTTGTCTGCCGGGCGAACGGCCGGAGGGGTCTGCGGTGTGTTTTGTGTTGGTCACTACTGTATTGTAACGTATCCGCGCCGCGATAGGATATCGATTCACCTACCAAATGCAGTACGAGGCCGGAAACTCAAAAGGAACAGGCCAAGGCGCCCAGACTTGCGACGAATGCAACTCTACTGTACAGTCAAGAATAGAGTCGCATTTGTCGGGATATGACCGTCGATGATGAGGCGCTTACTTATCGCTGATATCTTGTCGTCTCCAAGACCCCAAGCCAAGCCAATTAGTGGCTGGGTGAGTTTTACCGTGATCCGTTCAGGCACGATGACGCTCTCATGATAGATGGCAAGTCAGTGTGGTAGAGAGAGCCGTGATAACGGTCCTGTGGGGATCCTTTGGACCGTTGCAAAGCAGAACATGACAGAGCCAGAACAGATTTGCGTGCAGCCGGTCAGCTCAGTTTGGGGATATCCTGGCAGATCGATGGTACATCCAACTTATGAAAACTCCTCCTCCATTTGCTTGCTTCGTGAGCAAAACAGGCTCACAAGGCGCCATGTGTGGCTGACAAGGTCAAGACGTGGCACCCCCCTCACAATTGAACATGAGCATGAACCCTTGGCATCCCTGCTCCCACTCACACTCGCTGGTGGGAAGGGGTTGTGTTGCCCATCTCATCAGCGGCGGCATCTTATCTTGGACACTCATTAACGTCCAGACACCTGACTTCTTGTTGAACAACGCAGACACACCCCTCAAGCTGCTCTGGTCTGCATCCTCGCACTCTTTGGTTTCACGGCATCACCGTTGGACTGCAGTCTGCAGTGTAGTGCGTCGCGCATGCATTGGAGCTGACGCGCGCCCTGCTGTGTAACTTGGAAAACCCAAGCCAAGGCTGCGGAGGCCATCAGAGATCGCAGAGGCAAATCAATCGCTCTGAGACATTCAAATCGACAGCGAATGGCAAGACAATTATTCAGGGTTCTTCTGCACGTTTTGAAAGACACACACACATGCTGTGGGTTCTGGGTGTGGCTGCATATTGTCATTGTCAGTGTTAGTGTTAGTCATGTATGCCATGATATCAAATTTCAATTTCGCAACCTTGCTAAGCATCTTTTCTCTTCATCAGGCAGGCTCCTTCTTCACAGGAACCATTTTTGTTCTTCCTCTTTCAGTGATGTGCTTCCACAACATCTTCGAGGCCCTGGTCTTCCCGCCATCCCGACCCCAAATCCAGGGTTACCTCGAAATCTAGGCGACCTCGGTGTGGTATTCCGTAACCCTACACGCAGGTAGGGGTGCTGCCATCCCGCGCAAATTCCCCTGACCGATCTACCATACGCACATCCTTCAGCCATAAATCATGTCTGCAAATGCAAGCCATGGTTACGGTGCGTTATCAGCGAGACACCAAAGCACGACACCATGAGGCACGGTGCCATAATCCTAGCAGCATCGATCTGAAGAATTGAGACAGCATCAAGCTCTAGAAGCTTATCAACTCAAGTTGAAAAGGGACATTTTTAAACACTTGCTGAATTGACAAGGTGCACTCGGCGTAGAATCTCAAAATCACAAAGAAACCGAGATGCAAAGCAACCCGAGCGTGGCGAGACATGTTTGGCGAAATACTGCCAGTGTAAACGGTGGCGAGAAACAGCCCATGCAAGTAATTCCTTGAACTTGTCGTCCAAGCCCTCGGGGCGGGTCCGGGATTTCTTCATCAAATGCAAGAGAAGCCATTCGGAAATCACAGACATCATACTCATACCCAATTGAGTCCAACTCCTTGATCCTCTGAGGCGGCTCGTCCAAAGGACGGGTTGCAGGAACTTCAACCTACGGAGAGAGGCTCTGAATGGAATTATCTGGTATCCGGGTCCATATGCAACGCACATCAAGCATCTATCTACATCAAACGGCCATCTCCAATAAGGCTCTGCTGCAGCGCCTCGGGAACCAGGGTCTGCGAGAGTGGGGTGTGGAGTATGGTATTCCGATGAGGAAGCGAGAAGTGGACAGTCAAGCCAGTCATGAATGAGGCTGAAGACGTGAGCACATAGCGAAGCGACTCCTCGAGATAAGGGTTGCAATGGAGTTGCCGTGGGTGTTTCGATAACATGGATCCATGACTGAGGTGAAAAGTCAAGAGGTGGCATATCCTAGCCTAGCAAGATTCGCTGGCTTCGCGCCAAGTGTGGGAGGGAGAATCGAGCTCGTCACGATCATAGGATTGAAAGTTCCCGATTCTCCAGGGGTATTGGTAATATTTCAATTCATGATCCTGTTGGCCCTCGTATCGTGGCATACCTCACTGAAGGATGCACATGAATGAGCCCTTCACATGCCAAAGTGTGGCTTCTATTGATAGATCCGAATCTTGTTGGTCAATCCAAGCAATGGAGCCACATTACTAGGAAGAAATGAGTGTCGAATGCAGAAACTCCAACAGGCAGCCACTTTGGAGGGGTTATTCAAGAACCACAAATTACCTACCCATATATCTCTAGTTCTCTCTTGTCGTTTGAGAGAAGTTAGTGAGTTCCACTCACTCAGTCCGAGACGATCTGCTTTCACAACCTCTCGGCCGACCCGACCTAGACTGCGTACGTACTAACAACGAGGGGCAATAGTGCGGCATGATTGGCCCGATTACCTAGAAATCGCTACATACCTATTGTTCGAGGCTCGATTCCTGTCCTAGAAGCAGCAGTTGCTGGACAGCTTAGTACATAATAAACTGCTTGTCAAGCGACTGTAACCGTAAGAGTCCAGTAACATGAAAGATCCCTCATCGCGGGGAAGTGAAATCATTGGACGATGTATGCGCCTATGTTCTGACACCGTATCATAGGAAGTCTCATAAGCAACCATGACACCGAACTGGGCTAACTGCATATTAACATGGACGCTATGAGCATAATTTCCGTATTTGATCATGAATTGGCGGAGTCAACCAAAGGCATACCTACTTTGTCTCGTCATGACACACGATATGTGCTCTCTCTAATGAGGGTGAGAACAGCATGTCTCAACGGGATGCCTCGATGCAACTCGAGAGCTATCACTTTTCGAGGCCCGTCACGCAATGAGGGGCATGGTACATATGAAGAACCGACAGACATCTTACCTATATTGGTATCCCGAGAGCATCAGTGGACAGTGACATGCTTGTTGCTGCACTCGTAAGCTCTGGCGGTTCTGCCCACACGCCCATTACTGGCTTATATGCCTTCAATCACAGCATATCTCAACCCTGGAGACCGAGTATGAGACCGATACATGTGTCCAAGGAACTCTTGGATCAAGCTACAGCACACCTTGAGAAATACCTCAAATGTTGGATTGGCTGGTGGAGTGTCATTTCTCTGAAGTCTTCAGGTGGAAACAGCCAATGATGCCAGGCTAGCCAAAGCTTATGTCTTCTCCAGTGCGGAGACAACATGAAGATCACAGCCTGGGTCCACCGTGATTTGAGAAGGGCTCTAGATCTTGCGTTATTACGGCCACGTCCATAAGCTGGTTCGGAGTCGGGGCGAGAAGTGGTGATCGATCTCCATGTCGATCAGGGTCTCTATTGAATCGCACCGTGATTCAACATTCTAGCTTCGAAGCGGGTATATCCAACTAGTGATTCTTTGTTGGCGAGCGTATGCGAAGAGACATAAAACTACTTGTGCGAAAGTTGTTGAACTCTCTTGGCTTTTCGTAGCTGGTGCGAGTAAGACCGAGGCAGGCCCATCAACGGAGAACCAGTAGGTTTCATTAGACGTTTCCGTCGATACATCGGTGCAAGTCCAATATGGATACCTAGAAAATAGAATCATAAGATTTCAGCCATGAGAGGGTTGTCCCCAGGGGTCATGACGCACTGAAGTTCTTCAATCGGAAAGTCTCGAATAACAATAGCCAGATTATCGCAAATCTTTAAACAGAGCCGCAGCTCGCTTGTGGACCACAGCTGATGATGGACGGAGGAGCTATGGGCTTTGCTATATTATCTCTCGCAGAACTATTGTGGCGGCTTTAGAAATGGCCAAGTGACAAACTGGAGTACAATGCCGAATTTCCTCTGTCTTGCACAGCTTTTTGCATATTTTGCAAAAGAAGAATAATGAATAGCAACTGTCCCACAGTGACATACGCAAAGGAATGCATATGCGACCGAGATATCAAGCAATTGTCAATGCTGATAAGAATCTGCACAATTATTGAACCATGAACGAAGCCAAGGCTGATGCTGGTGTACACATAACCGCGTCGACCATCTCGATGTCCAGGATTTCTGTGGATGCTGGGTAACAATTCGGTATTCAGAACTGTAATGTCGTCGTTGTTGGCCTTGCTGGCAAGATCTTCACCTTGAGGTTCACTGAGAGCGGAGACATTCTAGGCACTCCAAGGCACTCTACTCCAGCCACATCCGTGCTGTCCTACAGATGCAAGCTGCGAGGCAGATGATGCAAGCAAGCCATTGCGGCCAATGAGTTGAGGCAATGGGAACATGAAGCGAAGTTGGAAGTGTACATTATTGGCCGCCAAGGTCGCTTGCAGGGCGGTTCACAGCAGAGCCTTCACGGGCCCACTCCTAAGACGACTATAACGTATTCTGCTGTCAGCAAAATCATGTCTATAGTAAACCTGACCAAAACAGCAGCATCGATGGGTCTGATGGCGGAGCATGGCTGATGATTGATGGGTCATGGCGTAGAGGGTCCGAGGACAACCTAGTGTTTGCTTGATTCGAGTTTTGGTTTTCGGGTTTTAACGGATTGAATGCTTTGAGAATCCAGGGCTATATGCTGCTAGATACGTGTGTGGCGAAGAGAAGCATATCGGAAACCGACCGAGATACGGATGAAACGATTCGACTGGCATCAGAGAGGAGCCGATCCCAGTTGAGAGGAGAATCATCAATAAGAATTATTGTCGATAAGCGCGTTTGTGTTACTCGGCGAGGGAGTTGAAGACATGGCGGGCAGACGAGATATGGGAAAGGACTGATAAGAGAGATAAGCCCTCATTCAGGAGGAGAAGTATTCTCTGATACGCTGAAGGATCGGGTATCGAGAAGCGGTTCATGGTGAAGCTGGGGGTGCATGGTTAGTGGCTGTAGGGGTGTTGTGTGTTTGTGAGGGGCGAGATGGATCTTCATTGACCTGGGGGAGATTCTGGGGTGAGGTGAGGGGGTGGATTTGGGGCTGCCCGTGTAAGTGTGGGCGGTGGCTTTCAGCCAAGGGCACCGAAGGTCTGAGACTCAACATCAACGCCCGTTACTATCTGATCTTTATCTTGGTGTACCTTGCGTGGGTAGGGTCATTGCGGTGGTCTTTCCATTCCGTATATCACTTCCTAAGGAGTCATCGATTGCTCTAAGCAGCCGGATGCACCTCATCGTACTGAGATCCAGCTACATCAGCCCTGGCCTTGGCGATTTGAATCAAATATGACAACCAACTGACCAACTGAACGATGATATATGGTCAAGGTCCAAGCTCGGGTTCTGTAGCCGTTCCTCAGAGCTCCATCAGCCAATCGACATCGCAAATTGGGCACTCAGTTACACAGACATTCAGGTACAATACAACGGCCAGGGGAGTAAACACATGGTTGTTGTGTGAAGGGGCCACTTGTATGTCAGTTGGTTGGTTGATCGGTTGGTTTTCCATCACTGTTTCACTCACACTCCCTTTTCTTTGTTTGTTTGGAGAAGGTAAAGCATACATGCCATGCCTGACGATTGATACCAAGACTCTTGGGCGATGCGCCAGGGCATAACACAGGAAGAACATGTACCTATTATATTGCTCAGATCCGTACTGTATCACCAGGTACCGGCAAAGTGCTTACGGCATCGATCACGGGACTTTTCATCTCCGACATGACAGACCAAATCTTAATTATCCCGCGCGCGCTTGCTCGCACTCACCACCTACTTTACAATGAATCAAGTTACCCTATGGCCACGAGGTACCGTTTGGCTAGACTCAAGCGTCACATCCAAGTCCCAGCTGTGGCAGCCATTGCAGATCCAACCCCTGGAAATAATATGCTGTTTGAAATATGATCAATTGGGGTTCCTGTACCAATTGTCAGCACTTGTGGGTTGTGTTGGCTGTGGCCGAGTTCCCGGGGTGAGATGTAACCCAAGGCAATCGGAATGTCATAATGACGCTGGACAAGTGGAATCGAGACCAAACTTGCGCGTCCCGGGGAGTAACAACCATGAAAATGAGCTGTTAGACGGCTCGACCAAGAGGAGGATGAACGGAGATGCAGCAATATCCATCACTCACAAGGTACGGAGCACTCCCGTGGAGAATTATTCCTCCAGGTTTTTGATATCGACGTTTGTCGATCCTAGAGGCAGCTAAACGTCGATCAAAGACCACACGGACCATGCCGTTTGTCACATCTCAAGCAAGCTGACGTCCTGGAATGCGGCAACCTTGCTACGATGGCCAAAACACCACAGTTTGGGTTGGGGGGAGGGGGGCATTCCTGTGCTGTTCTGAGCCGCCGAGAAATCAACGAAGCCACGTACGGCATTGTAGATGCATCTCGACTGATATGGTTGAGACGTACGCTCTGTCGTCGGAATGAGATCCTTGGACTTTGAGACAGAGCGTTGGACACGTTGGCTTAAAGCCAGCATGTAGATGAATCATATCCAAGTGTATTAGAGGATCTACGCCTGGATGACAGCAGAAAGAGCACGGATCACGACACGAGCTTCCAATTGGCCTCTGGCCCGGCACGGGGTGAAGTGAACCCTTTGCATTTCGGAATATTATCCTGCATCCAACCGACGTATCCATTAGCACACAAAGTCTCTCGCACGTCCAACGCCAGAAACAATGACCATGGCGTCTCGAACCCCCAAAGAATTGACTTCTCTGGCGTTAGCAGAGTTCTGGGCTGATTCTCTAAAGCCCGCCAACAATATCTCTCCGACGACACAATTGATAGTGGAGGAGGACACAGCCAGCTCTGCAGCCTCAGCCTTGATGGAGCACTGGGTGCGATCGAGACCTTGAAATACAGGGCATTTGCATGAATCGATGTGAGGGGGATTACTTCATCGCCGATAGTGGCGCTTTAGTTGACGACTCCTTGACTTTTTTCTCTCCAGAAGTTAGGGTTTGTGTCGTATTCAGCCGCGAGGACAATGGCTGTACGTAGGAGTCAACGTAGACGACCCTGGCAATCAAGCGTGGGTTTTGAGCCTCCTAGAGAATTCCCTCATCGACCCTATCTAAAATTAGGTTATAATAAGTAAAGGGCACTTTGGAGCGCAGTTATCATCCATATCCAGAGACGGATTTTTAGTATTTTGTTTTTTAGGGACACTGGAATTTGCCTATGTGAAATTCGTGATCGAGTAGGGCACGACGCCACTGGGCACGCCAAAAGAATAATATTTTTGAGCACAAAACAACTGACAATGACGTTTTCTGGATCAAGCATGGTCAAGAAAGGGCCCTGCATTCGAGTGAGACATGTCATAGCGTGAGGGTGTAGAAAAAAAAAAACGTTTGGCAAAGCAACGCTTGGTCGTGTGGTTACTGTTGTAAGTGAAGTGGATACTCATCAGGAGGAGGCTCAAAAAATTCGACATTTTCTCTCAGTATGATCTATTATCACGCCTGGGCCTGGTATTCCGGGTTTCTCTAGGGAATTGACGATGACACCCGATCCAATCAATTCCACAGATGACACTAAAATGAATGAACCTGGTTATTCTTCTGGATAATCAGGGGCGTGAGCAGCTTCTGGAACTTATCCGGCCCTCGATAATCCCCGCTCTGTTCTCGGGCAGTTGCGAAAAGCCCAAGCGAGCGAAGGGCAAAATTGGAAAAAGGAACATGAAAATTTAGGAGCAAAACCAAACCGACAATGTTCCCCCCTGCGGCCCTGCCCTTCGTTTCTCCTCCTGGCCTGGACTGGCTGATAGACCCTTGCTAGCATTATTAGGCTGTCGTCCTGGGTCTTGGCTTCAGTCTTTGTCTCCCTGTTAGGGCCCAAAAGTCTAAGTTGTCTGTCCAATGCAAAACTCTCATCTTACTCGGGGGAACTATCCGCGGGCCCCCGGGGGACATGGCCGGCTGTCTAGGTTGGACCGTTCCGCTGGGCCCTCCAATGAACCACCCCTAAGGTGACTTAGCCCTGACTCTTCTTCTTTCACTGTCCTGTTGCTGAGGCTTTACATACACTTCCACGGACTCCGCTTTCACCCCGGCTGTCTCGAATCTGGTACCCGAGCCCATTCCAACGGGGGCCAGAAGAGGCTGAAATTACGGAGAGGATGAAAAGTCTGAGTATGAGGTTGCTTTTTTAACCGCGAGTCGAGCTGAACTGATATGTGAAGCCGTCGTGACTCGAGCATCTTCCGATTGTGGTGCTGGTGTTGATACTGGATATCTTGCTAGTCAAAGTCTACGGCCTCGATGATCTTCGAGGAGCCCCCGATGGCAGAGATTGTGTATTTCGGGATTCACTGATTGTTCTATCATCAGAAAACTGATTGCTTTCATTCATTGACCATTCTGGACCTTTGGCACATGAGACTGAGACTCGTGTCTCCTGTCCCTGGTTCAGGAACGGGGGCAAGGACTTTTGATTAAGCCGAAAAAGAGCAAGGAAGACATCTCCGGCCGGGCCAGCTGAAGGCGCGTAACTTATGAGTCGCATAGACAGACTCGAATGTCGTGCTTTGTTATGTCGTTCCGCTGTTCAGGGTGAGGCTCACCAAGGGCGGACTTGGGACCGATTCATCTCAGTCAGTTTGATCACGCGTACTGCCCTGGCTTGCTCACTTGTACCATTGTGCCCCTGTCCGTCAGGAGACAGACTGGTGATTCTGCATTGCTCGTGGTGGCCGATGGCCAAGCTATCGCCGCTCGCTACCAGAGAGTGGGATCCTGTTCTCCCCTGCAACGGTCGCTTCTCCCGAGTGGATATCTACTTTCGAGGCAAATTGCTTCACAGAGTTGGGCTCTAACCCCGCAAACAACCTTGTTGATTCATCTTATTGCATACGGATCAAGGTCAAGGCCAAGCAAGGCCTTCGCATTCACAGGATGGTCATGGGGTCAAGCCTACGTCGTAATTACATTTCATCGTGGGCTTTGAAGCACGGTTAGAAATTTGAATTTTGGGCAGGGTTGAGGATGCTTACGGCGGAGGTTACAAGGACAATGCGGCAATTTGGTTCGTAGGAAATCCCATCACGTTGCATCAACCACCAAAGACTCTTATCGGTTAATGATGGAAACAGAAACATGATACATACTTCCACTGGCCCATTGTTTCGCCAACTAGGTTTGAGCCTCTTTGATCTGCACCAAGAGCTACAAGCCGTAAGTCAGGGCGGGAGAAGATGAACTCAATTCAAGGGATGAGCTGTCTGGCGGTGTTCCGCATTGGGTCCTTTTGTGTTGGTTGTTACATGATATCTCTGGATTGAAGTGTCGATGGCTGGCTTGCGGCATGGTTGGAGAAATGCCAACAGAGTGATATCCGAAACTTGACGTCTTGGTTGACTCAGACTATACGTCTACTGTAGACCAGATGTTTTGTTACGCGTTCCGAACTCACACTTTTTACCTGGCGTATCATTGAGAGAGCATGATGCTTACAGGAATCATCATATTGCTTTCATGACCCAACACGCAGACACACACATACGCGCGCAGGCACGGCAGCCTTTTTACAGCCATCTGCCTTGGGGTTTCTACAGCATTATCACAACAGTCTCCTCTCGCTTGCGCCCCCATGTTGGCTGGAAGCCCACGCTGGAACCTCCCACGCTTTTAAGAGACACCCCCCACGCCCCCCTTCTCTGAGGCTTCTCACTTTGTTCTACAGCGCAGGTAGCAACTCAATATGGTGTATCTGTACAGAGTTGACTGTGGTGATGCCACGGATGGAATTGCAAATCGAACTTTTGCAATGGCGTGAGTTCGCGTGCGACCTTACAAGATTGTACTTAGTTATTGGTGCACCGGAGCTGTATGGCTCTGATAACGAACGGACGAACTTTTGCTCTGTAGCATTGAAAGGATATTCCCTGACAACCCCACGTCTGGGGGCGAGCTATGAACCTCGATCACATCGGGCTGGATCATCTCTCCGTGTCTCTGCTTTCTCGATGTCGACTATCGCTCCTGAAGTCGTTGTAACTAACGCGCTTGTAGCTGCAGAGTCGGGATTTATATGAAAGTAACCCGAGACAGATGCATGATACGTATCCGTACTGTTTCCCCTCAGGGTCCTCACACCAGTCTCCAAAACAAGACGACAGACACCCCTCGTTACCCCAGTGGCTCATCGCCGCAAGCCGAGCATTCAAGTCAGACATTTTAAGACATTCGCCAATGCTGAGGTAGGTGCTTGAGAACCGTGAACGATAAATTTTAGATACTTGTCGAGTCTCCCTCGATTTGGTCTAGGAAATAGGTTGAGAATGAGACTCCTCGCCTATATAGACTTCTGTCGCAGTCTCTAGCATATACTGGACGTGCATGCGTATGGAGTACATATGCATGCATGCATGCATGCATATACGGTACGGTAGATAGATACGTTCACCTTACCTGTGTAGATGCAGTAACAACTGGCTGGCTGGCTAATCACCAAAGGGGATCAACGTACTGCTTGCCAAAGAAAGCCTTGATAATTGACCGACCAGCCCTGGGCACAATCTCACCTACCTTATTTTAGCTACTGCAACGCGATGCCGTTGAACTGGGGAAGACTGAGGAGTACCCGAAGATGGGATCGGATATCAGGAAGATCATTGGATCTAGGCAAAGGATCCCGTCTTCACCCGCCAGTCGCAACGCAGATAGATGCACCTCCAGTTACGGTAGCTCATGAGTTGAGTTGCGTGAGTTGTAGCAATACAGTTTCTGTTGGTCACCTCAGTATTGCGACACTGCACTCCCCTCACCGTTCACCTCAACTACCGATAATCTGACCGCAGCCACAGCAGCACTGTATCTGCACCCGTCTGTGTCTGTATCAGAACCGGAATCGTTCTCTGAAGTTTGAAGGTCCTCTTGGTAGTGGAAGTAGGAGTTAAGTGATTGAGCGCCATCCAGAATCATCTCATCGGTCCCTTGACTTGATAGAGTTTATGAATTTTCGCCAGTGTAGGTAGTAGGTAGTATGTACTCTACTGTACCGCCATACTATGATTTTGGTAGCAATGGACTTGCGGTCTCGAGGATACCTCAATAAGGTGAAGGCCGCCGTCTCTAGGTGGTGGCTTCGTATCTCCCCCGCTCTCCCTTCCTTCTTTCCCACAGTGATTGATTGACCTGCCCGTTTCTTTAGTAGAGACAAACCCAAATCAGTGCCTACCTATTCCATCATCTCTCCCTCGTTTTTTATCCCTGCTCTTTCTCCGGTTCTCCATGCCTTCTGACTACCTACCTAGTACCTAAAGCTGCTATAGGTACCATTATAATCGCTTTCTGACTTAATCTTTCCTCAAACTTCATCCTCCTCCTTCTCAATAGGTAACGACCCAGTTAAACCTCATCGAACCTGGGGGGCAGATCAACCACCACTACGCTAAACACCCACTGTAACCGCCTACCCAATACCATCGCAGCGGGCGCAAGACTCCGCTATCCGGCCGGTGACCGAAGTGTCAGTGCATAACATAACGAACAGTGACCAGCGGCGGGCAACCAAGCGCCAGAGCAGAAAGCACACGCGGGACTCGGCCACACCTGGACGGTCCCCACGAAATTCGTCACCGCAACTGGGTCTGGGGGAGGTCTTGGTCGCTTCAACGCCACCACGCCTCGACCAGGTTTAGCTCATCCCTGGCCTGCCATCCCCATCCATCCTTCGTACAGTACACACCCAGAAAACACACACCCACGACCAGCACCAGCGCCGGGTTACGCTACGTACTCCTCCGGTACGCTAGAAACTAGCCCCAAACAGAACCTGTCCACCTGCCCCCAAGGACCCCGGCTACGGCTATCGCCTGCTGTTTGCTCAAGCACTTGTCCGGCTCTTTAGGTTGACTCTACGCCTGCAACTACAAACTGCTATAAGCCTGCCCCCCACCCACATTGTGAAATCCATTTCGTCCTCTATACTTCGTGCCCACGCTAGATCTCGACGCTCTCGTCAATTCATCTCAAATCAATAGCATAACATACGTTTTGTTTGCCTCTGGACTCGCCTGTATCCATGAGTCTCTAACCTCGAACCCTCCCAACGTCACCTTTCCTGGGTGCTTCGGCATTGACAAAGACTCCTACGGTTTTCCTCAAACTCGCATCATGGCTGTCGTTCTTCCATCCGACGACAACGGTTACTTCGCCGGCTCCGGCCTACGACGCTCACATTCTCACTCCAACTTCATCTCATCGACCTCGCCATTTTCCACCTCTTCTCACCTTGGCGATCATTACAAGCCTGCATCTAAGTCTTACGCTGAATCTAACTCATCATCTGCTCCCTCGTCTCCCCGTACCGTCCACGCCGACTCTGTCGATCTTTCATACGCATCTACTCCTGCCACCAATCTCTCTATTGCCTCCGACTACGACGACAACATTGGACTCGCTGAATCACCTGAAGACCACTTCATGTTTCCATCCTTTGCCCAGGAGAAGTTCTACGTTCACCCTGAGATCCGCCCTGAAATCCACCACGATGACAACCTAGAGCCACCACCCAGTCCCCGAACCGGCGACTCTTACACTGTTTCTCCTGCAGAACATGAGAACTCTGAGGAGGTCTCTGATGACACATCAAGGCCCGAAACACCTGAACATGAAAAGTCTGAACATGCGGAGGACGACACTGCAGTGTCAAGTCGGCCATCCCGCCAAGTGGATTATCTCTCCCATGAATGGAGAGAAGAGGATATCTGGTCATCATGGCGATATGTTGTCACTCGACGGGGGGAGTTCCCCAACAGTGCTCGGTTAGAAAATGCTTCTTGGAGGACCTGGATGAAGGCCAAGAACAATCTGAAGACGATCTCTCCCGAATCTCTCAACTGGTTTGTTTCACCCAGAATATCCCTTGTAGCTCTATTAAAATGCTTACATTCCCTAGGCTTAAGGACTGTGATGTCACCTGGCTCTATGGTCCATTGCAGTCAGGACCCAAGAACATACATCCTACGCATACTGAGCCTTCCAGCGTGTCCTTATCCAAAGCTGACTCACTGGTCAACCTCAACAAGAAACCTATTCTCAAGAAGAGAAGCATGTCTGAAGTGATGCTTCAACGATCGCTGTCTACAGCTTCACTATTGAAGCAGGCCACTGCAGCTGTCAAGGCCCAGGAGACAAGAGGAATTCTTCGTCCCCATCTTGGTCGCTCATCAACAGACTACTTCGCCTATCCCTTCGCATCACGTCGGTTGAGCGGAGACAGCAGCAGTGTCGTTCCCTCCGTCGAGTCTTCTGGAATCATTTCTCCCAGCTCGGAACGGAAACACATTCATTTCAACGAGCAAGTCGAGCAATGTATAGCTGTCGAAGCCAAGGGCGAAGATGAGGATGAAGTGGTTGATGAGCACTTTGGTTCAGACAGCGACTCAGATGATGGTGTGATGATGAAACGAGTCAAGACCAAAAAGAGGCCCATTTCTCGACGTAAAACTATAAAGTCAAAGCCAGCTGCTGAAGGCAAGACCATCGCTATGCTGCCGTCTACCACTCTCAAGTACCGGGAAGACACTCCTGAGCCACGAGAGACTGCAATGAAGCACTCCCGAAGCCCTCTCATGTCTCCTTCATCTTCACAGGAGACACTACGACCTACCAAACAATCAGGAAAATTCTTTTTCGGCGAGGAAGACCACGATGAGGGTCTTGACGACGCTTTGTTAAGCCCCCGTTCAGGGTGGGCATCACCTTCCAACGAAGGTGCCAATGGCGGTCTGAGCAGATCCATCTCGTCAGGCAGTCTTTGTGAGGAGCCTGCGGGCATGCGACGCACACCATCCGGTATGTTCATGCCTTATGAGGAAGGCGAAATACAATCCGGAGACGGCATTTTCGGTCGAGTTATTGACACAGTCAATACAGCCCGTGATATCGCCCACGTCATTTGGAACGTTGGCTGGAGGAAGTAATGGGTACACAAGCGTTCGGCTTTCATTTAGCGACGCGATTGGAATTTGAACAAGCTTATAAGCTTGTGGCTCACTCAGTGTGAGCTGAAACGACGCCATGACAACATAAAAAAAGCGCATCTATCTATATATGGGAATTTCGGAGATAATTGGCATTGATCCGCCATACTACTGCGACTATCACGAAGTAAAGGCTTGTTGACGGACAGCCTCTGCCAATGTCACGACGACACCTTGGAAAGCGGCCCCGGAAGTGCATTTCTATCTTTCATACACGCTCTGTAACAACGAATGGATGGAGACGAAAAGCCTAAAGAAAAGCACCGTGTTTATTGTGGAAGAGCTGGGTGGCTACGAGGGATTTTCAGGGTAAGGGAGAGGACCGTTTGTTAGGCAGCTCACACCAAAGGCGCCATCATTGGTTTTCAGGCTTTTCTTTCGAAGGATCAGCCTACCCGTGACGCCCCTGGTCCCCGGGATCCGACTACGAAATCGGGGCAGTGGGAAAAGCCATTCCAGAGGTCACCGGTCCGGGGGATATTCGGCGTTATAATTTTTGTTCCCGTCTTTCTCTTGTGGCAAGGGTTTTATTTTTCTTCTTCATGATATCCCATGGGTAAGTGGGTACTACGGGTCACAGGCGGCCTCGGGCGGTTACGGACGGATCAGGAAAGGGAAGGGTATAGGCCATGGAGTCAATTGATTTTTTTCGGCGACTACGGCGACTCTACGGGACGGTCAAGGCCAGGACAGGGACAATTTAAACAAAGGAAGAAGAAGGAGGAGGACACAAACGGCAAATGGCAACAGGACCGGGTCTTCAGTGCGTTGGTGAATTGGTTGTACATAAAGACAGGGGGTCGCATCTGGACGTACTGACGCGGACTGGACGGAAGCCGTTATAAGACAACATAAGTATTCATGATACAATAATACGGTCTTCACATCATCTCGATCTTTTTGACTGTTTGTCCAAATGAGAATCTGTGCATATTTTCCTATAGCCTAACTTGGCATACATTTCGCCAACACAATGGAAGTTAATGCTACGTAAGCAAGCTTGACAAGAAACAAATGAAGGGTTTGACTTTGCCGTCCCTTGCTGATCATACTGGCCCTGAAAATTTAGTCGTTCTAGCTTATGCCTTTTGCAGACAAAGTTCGACTTTGCCACATCCGAAGTGCCAGCTTACGAAACGGTCCAATCAACGCCTCGTCTATGTCGATCACCAATTGAGATGCAAAGCAGCGAAATTGTTGGGGAAACAGGACGCGGGCTGGTCTGTTCTCTC
>JAAVUA010000019.1:0-178442 GCA_014898875.1 Fusarium miscanthi
CTGCTGGGTTATGATACTGGCATATAATTGTCAAGAGGCGATGAGAAGAGAGGCAAAGTTGAAAATAAGAAGAACGGAGTTTTCGGATTCAGGCCGCAAAGGACAGGATAGAAACTGAAGCTACTATGGTATGTAAGGTAACAGTATGTAAGATTGATGATGAAATCGGTGGTTTCTGGTGTCAGGCGGAGCCAAGAATGGGCGAGGAAGGGGAATCGAGTGAGATGGATGGCTGCAGTAGGTAGAGCGGGGGCAGCTGAGCGGGCGTTGAATCGCACTGTAGGTACTGTATCTACGCGTACCAGAGCAAGCAGGCAAGGGTCCAATGCGGAGCGTCAGACTAGAAAATTTGCTGCCTGAGTCACAAAGATCCCTTCTAGTTCATTCTTCCATCAGCTCACTAGACCCTGAACAGGAACCATTCTGGGTGGGGGTCAGCGAGTTTCCTAGAGAGGCTGGGTACAGGAACGTGAACTCTCGACAGTGCGAATAGCGTCAAATGTGCATTTGTCAGCCGGGGCTACCGGTCCTCGGGACCCATGGATATCTTACAACAGAGAGGACGAAACAAAAAGCCCATCTAGGCCATGCCAAAACGAGCCATGAGCATGTTATTGTCCGTCTCTTGTCTCTTTTCTATCGTCTGAGGCTCGCTCTGACTCACAATAAAAGACGTTTTGGCCATGAGCTTTCATCCATTGGCACGGTGCCTGTGACCGACTATATCCGATCGTTCTCGGCAGATCCTATTAGTTGACATGCGCGCCCTTCGACCTTGTGCACGAGTCTCTCGAGACTCGAGCTTTCTGCCCTGTCTTGCTTGACAGTGGCGATTCCTCTCCGACTGCGACAGAATGTCGTTTACTTGCTGTAATGGCCGGCCTTGGACTTCTGTCTCAGCTACGTACAATGCAGAATTGACTCGAGACCATGACCTTGGTTATGCTTCGACGGACAAGCCTCATGACCTCATAGCCAACTGTTTCTGACTCTAACAACGCCCCGTTCAACTCTCCTGCAGCCATTGCCTTATCCCCGAGCCACAACCACGCGGGTGCTGTCGACGTTCTCCCCGCCCCCGGATTTAGACCAAGATTCGGAGTTTGCCACACGGCGAATTCACCTCACTTTTGGCCAATCAATGGCAATTATTCTTCCCAATGGGTCAAGTCCAGTTATCAATCGCTGAAATCTCAACCGTATTTTTGTCTCTCAACGGCTGCCAGAAAGCAGCTCACTGGATGCGAAAGTCCTTAAGAAACAATAGCACGATTGTGGCCAATCACCCTCAAAACAACACAACTAAAGACTAGCAAGTTCGGAGCTCAGGTCGGACGTAAGCATTAGACTAGTGGTGCCTCGATCTGATATGCATGGATGTTTTGGAATCATCCAGGACCCTTGTTTGCATGAACTTTCACGTGATTATTGTCTCAATTCCCTGTCACATCTTGAAACATCTGCCACTCCATCACAGCTTAACCTATAGTTCAAGATCACGACATGTTCAAACGTATATTCTTCGGCTGTCGGTAGTTCTGAAGTTTTCTTGCTCGCCGGGGCATACCTGGGTCTCGGGAGCTTTCGTGACAGCGTATCAGACGCCCGGTGGACCACGGGAATCGGATCAACGGCTTGTACCCTCTTCAATACTTGGTGCAGTGACTCCTGAACTCGGGCATCTGAGAGAGGTGCCGGACATCAATGACCTCAAGTGAAAGAAGCTTCTAGAGAATGGCTTCGTCGTCGGGGCCAGGGGATCCGTCTTGCAGCTCCGTTCTCAACACATCGCTACAGAAACTAAAGTCGTCAACACCCAAGGCGCACGTGGAAACGGAGCCATTCCAGTAAGCAAACAGTAAGTATTGCCATCTTCTCTTTGGTCAGCCACTCGCAAAGGCTACAGGTTCACCATGATGTTAAAGACCGAGGTACATAAGCTTCTTGGCTGTTTGTTATTGATTGAATGCTCGTGGAGCTGCTCAGCTACCTTGAGAGTCAGGATGCGTAGCGTAGTTGATATGGCAGACGATAAAGTGAGTAAAAGCGATGGCACTGCCCAGACGTTTTAGCACTGTTGGGCTTGTTTAACCTTGAGGTCGTGGCTCAAGGTATTGTAGATCACCATGTCAGGAGGTGGCATGCCGACCTCAGATGCCTTACTGCTACCTTCGGGCTTTTCATATTTTTGCATAAAGCGTGACCCCCAACAACTATTCATATCAATAGAGTTTCGAACATCAAGGGAAAACACCTATAAGGTAACCCAAGCTTAGTTCTTAGCTTACTCAGAAACAAATCTAGTATTTATTCCCCCATATATCATTAACCAATATAACTCGCAAGCAAGCCAAGGTTGGCGTTAAGTCTTTGAAAGAGCTTGCAGGTACAACTGATAATGATAGCTACAGCTCAGGGTCAACTTATGGTGGTCTAACCACACTCTGTTTCCAGCCAAGCAGTGGCCCTCAACTAACCGGGGAGTCAGTTCCATTCCGAGGATTCCTGTATAGCTGTTCAAAGACAATAGAGAGTTAGTGTTTCATATTGTAAAGAAGCTCAGGGGGCCGTTGAAGAGTTCGAGAAGAACTACAATAGTATGTTGAACTGAAATGATTCGATGTGGTTACTTGATGTGAATATGGACCTGTAGGGACCGATACTCCACATAAGAGCTTTTGAGTCTTGCTGAGGGTGCTGTATGAGATCCAAGGCACAGAGGTAATCCAGCGGTGGCCACAAAAGTGAAGATATTTATCCAAGTGATTAAAAAAAAAGTAGATTTAGGACAGCTTTAGTAAACTGAGGACAACTTTAGGGAGTTTATGATAGATTTAGGGGAGCCTTATGATGACCTTACCTACTTTAAGATCTTCGGTATTTTTGCTTGCCAAGAGCAAATATTGAGAGGCTCTGGTAACACCATACAAGTCGAGTAATTGTCTGCAAACCAGATCCGGGTTGTCAGTCAATTCATGGGAACCATTGGAAGGCAATCTCCCAGAAGAACTAAGAAAAGAAGTATGCATTTCAATAAAACCGCGCCAAGATCTCTCTCTTATTCTTTTGCAAAGTCTGATCGAAAACTTCGCCGAGGCATTATATGCAGTGGCTTGCCCTCAGGAGGCTGACCAGATTGTCTAAATAATTCTCGCAGACAGGTTCAGTGGTTTTATGTGTTTGGCATGAGGCTAGATGGTAAGCCGTCAAGTCTGAACAACCGAGAGGGCGCTCAGAAGAGGATGGAAGGTATGAAGAATCAACAGAGGTAGCGTCAGGGGCAAGGAGAAGAGTGCAAGGTGATTGAAAGCTCGAAAGGTAGAACTCAAGAATAACAGAAAAGCCATCTACAGTAGCAAATCACCACAAGAGTCTCAAGAATATCAGGCTTAGAAGAAAAATAACGACGAATCTACCAAGGATAATCCTGTCTCTGTTTGTTCAGTGTAGTTTCTTTTCTTCTCCTCGCTTCTGTCTATAAACTGGGACTGAGAAGCAAGTTTCCAGGCCTTCTATAACTCTGTGATTCACGCTCGTGGTTGATTTGTCTGCGCTTTTCGCAATTGCCCGTAACCACGTTCACGACAGTCTGGTCTATGAAAGCATCGACTGACTGAGGCGGCGCGAGCAAACCCCCAACGGGTTGCTAGTCTCGGTTATTGAGGATGACATTAAAGACGGTCATTTGGTGAAATGTTATTCCCTTAAGTTACAACAATCCATAACACGAGTTAAACAAGAGGAAGATGAATTTGTATTCTGACAGTGACAGTGTTGCTATAGCGCTGGTAGCATATTGTTAGATCCTGATGATGTCTGTTTGTAGTAATTATGGTGCTGATAGAATGGACTTATGTCCAAGAGTATTGTCTGAGACCCTATGCTATCAAGTTGTTTGCTAGTTACATTGGGCCCGAGGCGCTTCACGCTGCCTGAATCACTGCCATTGACGCTCCTTATCACTGCACAGCTTGAGACCCTTGAATCCGCAGCAATAGAAATGAAGACAGTCTTCAGATTTTCTCCGCTTCATTCTCTTATCCTCGATCATCACAGTCCCTTCGTATCGATTCGTTACCAAAGTTCATTGCCCGAACAGCACTTTTAGCTACGCTCAAGTTGACTGGTACCTTGTATTCCTTACTTGAAAACAAGGCTATCTGGTCATCTAAAAGCACTATCATATTAGGTTCATCCAATCTGCTCCTTGTATTGTGTGTTGCATGAGGAGGCTGACCATTACAGACAATCTCTCGACATGTCTTCCACCCCAGAAGCTGAAGTGAAGGTCACTCTTTACCAGGCTCCTTCCGATACCCGTGGCATTTTGAGGGCCAAGGATGAGATCATCACCAAGTTGATGGCGGATCTCAACCAGGCGAATTCGGACAAGGAAGACCTTCAAGCTCAAATCACACAACAGGGCAAGGAAAACCTTATTCTACATAAGACCATCGATGACCAAGTGCATGAGATTGGCGGCTTGAAGGCCAAAGTATCCAGACAGAACAGGAAGCTCAACAACCAGGAAAGAGAGATTAAAGCTCTGGAGACTCAACTGGTCATCTATCAGAGGGTCATCGATGAGGATAATGTCTCGAGAAGTTCTGACTCTTGCACGGATTATGACTTGATGGATTTCACGAGCGATGAGGGGGAAGAAGAAGAAGAGGAAATTGATCAAGACAACGGCATTTCTTCCACTACAGACAACAATGGTTCGGCTATTTTCAGCGCGGCCAACATCAAGTACAACTAAGATGAGGTTCTTGTCCCAAACTATATGTATCAGTTTTACCGCCCAGAGTTTTACATAAGTCTTAAGGCATTGATTATGGGACAATTCGAACTAGCCAGGAGTGATTGGGGATTGAGGATACTGTTGATCTGGGACAAAGGGGGTTTTGCATCATGGAAATAGGAACACAGGTTCACGGCCCAAACAGTAAATCCGCTAGGGTCCTAGGGTACTGTGACTCAGTGATGGCCCAGACACCTTTGTTCCGTGAATCATTGTTCAATTGCAACATTAAATGACCATCAACCTTACAACTTGATGGAATCCACCTAGGCTGGCTGATGTGTCTCCTCTTCTCCTTCCACTCCCCCAAGTTATGAACTCCAAGTCTTTACTCTTCTTACGCCTACTGAAGTCGACTAACGCCATATTTAACAAAAAGCTGGATGTCATATGCTCCCAACATCTTGTTGAGAAACATTACTCTTCCATGACTTCCATCGTCTTCGAGATATATCGATCAAATCCGTAACAGGACCAGTGTGTCTTGTCTTTTCGCATCTCCCGCACGAAGAACTACTCCCCCTTATAATCTCCAAGGAGACCCTTGATATACTTTGCAGTGTAAGGATAGGGGACTGATGATATCGTCAGATTGCTCGGTATCAGTTGTATGAGGCCACATGTGCACTCATTGGACACTTCATTGAATGTGTTTGCGTATAGATAATTATTTATTGCATTATGGAATAGAAACTATCACTATAGACAAAAAAGCTCAATTTTATTTCCTACTTATTAGACCCCCCGATTATCATCTCTGTCTGGCAGCGACATTTATATATCAATGTTGATAAGGAATTTCTTCAATGTTTACACCTGTTCCATGCGGCGCCTGAAGATTGTTTCTGAGGAGATGTACCGGAACATCTTTAAATAATCGGATTTGTGGACAATAAGGCGTCACTGAAGTTGTCTGAACTCTCTATTGTGATCCTTCACGTATTAGGGAAGGATTTCTGTAGGCAGTACATGTTAGATTCTTGTTTCGAGTGAATGAATCGCACTCGGAGTTGGCATCTGTTGAGGCAAGACCGCGAGAGTTGTATCATATCTGCAAGCCAACTGAGATATCATATTGCGCTAGCAATTTTCAAGGTCAATTGGGACTGCTCTTGGAAGTGAGGTCCCTCAGGGGGTCAAAGAGATTGGAATCTAAATCAACATAGTTTAAGTCTCCACTAGGTTTATCCTAAGATATCCTAAATTACTCTCTAACTCTCCTAATCTATCCTAATCTATCCCAAACTTATGTAAATGCTTTGGCGCTTTGGGACGGAAGTCTTAAGTTCTTCCCCACATCTCGCCGTATCAAGCCCCAAGAGGCCTTCAATGTGAAAGAGAAGGCGAAGTATCGCAATTGACACAGCTCAGATTTAAGCAAGAGAGCAAGGTTACACAAAGAATCATATTCGGAATGACCGCAATGCTTTTCATCGATGCTGAGCTGACGGGGATATCGATCTCTTCGGGAGAGGATAAGCTGGTGCTCGAGAGACAAGGGGAATCTGCCGTAGGGAACCGCCAGGTACTGCAGGTCCTCAATGTTGGGGCGGCCATCACCCATCATTCGTTTGCCTTGGTAGAAGGGGTATCCGTTGGAAGAATGCACATCTCGCCGAGCTGGGGAAGATGGCACATCATGTCGACGACCAGAGACTTGAGGAAACTGACCTGAGTAGCCCCGTAGTGGTTAGGAGAGGTGCCGTTGATATTTCCGTACTCTTCGTTCCGGCAGATACACTTGAGAGTACAGTCCGAAGGGGTTAAGGGCGCAAGATTGCGAAGAGTATCGTCCTCTTCGACAGCAGGGGGGTCATAATGGTCGTCGACCTCCACGAAACTGCCTGCTCGGGTGTGACAGTCCGCGGAAGGCTACAGTTGTTAGTATCCTCCTTGGCAATTCAGATGATCGATTCGTTGGTTTGGAGGACCTGAAAGGTGATACAGCCCGACTTGATTGTCGGGATTTCCTCTCCGAAGAACGTGGCCACTCTCGGTCCTGTTGATTAGAACCAACTGCTGCAGGAAGCGAAACTTGAGGTGACAAATGTCAAACACCTCAAGTCTTGGGATGAGATGGTCATCGATAAATCGAACACCTTCGCTTCCAACATACAATGCGGGTATCTGTCTCTGGGTTTTGGAGATAAAACAACAAGTTGACAATGCCAGGTTGGTGATCGAAGTCAACACATCGAGCTCGAGAGCGGTCACGTATCTTCATCAGAGTCAAGAGAAGCTCCTTGCGGAGCCCAACACGGCCGCCAGCTTGGATGATTCGAACACCATGGAGGTTTGTCTCCACCAAGTCCTGTTTCAGTAACCGAGTCAGGCCCGAAAGCTGTACTCGGTGACTAACGGTAGAGTTGAACTCGACGGATATCCCAACGAGCTCCTTGAGTTCTTTGAGCGCTCAGACGACTCGTTGAATGCAGCGGATATCTTCGAAGTTCTCTGTACGGGGGCCAAGGACTCGGGCAGCGATGACGTGAATTTCAAGGAACCCGCTCGCGTCAGAATAATTGAAATCTTACTTGAATCGTACTTTGAAGCATACTTGATCTTCGATTTCGGAACAAGGGCCCCAGGGTGCTCCGTCTGATCGAGAAACCTTCCCAGTCGGTCGGCGACATGGAAATGTGAGCCGCGCATGCGAACTGTTTGGAAATACTCCTCCCCGTAGTTCAGCTGGGTGATGGTTTTGAGATCCTCTCGAGAGAGAGCGTTTGCCTTGGCTCGCGCCCGCAAATCGATTAGAAGATTCTCCACGTTGAATATTATGACTGCATCAACTCTGTTGAACAGAAAAAGCCCAGAAAAATGAAAAGAAAATTATGATGAAGTTGGTGACTTACCACTGGCTAGGCTTGAAACATACCTCAAAGGAGGTAACCTCTCGCTGTGGACACTGAAATGTGAGAAGCTGCGTGACCGACAGAGTGAATTGAGAAGAAACGAAAGATAAGTAGATGTTTGGAGAATAATCCCCGTTGGTTCTTGATCACATTCGATTTCGCTTCGTATTCGATCATGTTCGACGGGGAAGCGAAAACAAGGCAAGCATTTCCATCGCCCTTGAAGGCATCGTCGATATTTGGAAATCTTTTGCCTTTTCGGTTATCTTGCAGGGCTATTAGGCCCGTGGAGGCGTCAATCGTCTCTATCTAATCATCCATGGAAGGCTTGGGTCGATGGCCATCCTGGTCTTGTGGGCAGTATTGAGCTTGCACCAAATGTCACTCCCGGCTGTTGAAGGGAAGAACACAGGTCTTTCCATTCTGCTGGGCGACATTTGAGAGAATTGGCTCTGATGGAATTTCTGCTCCATTGTCTGGTTCTATGTCCGCGAGCTTCGTGCGTCACATGCTACGCGCTCGTCGATCACTCTCTTGAGAACTCCCTTATCGGAGAGTTCCATGACGTGCTCCTATTTGCATTTCCAATTAGACGTCAGTGTATTGGGACATGTGCTTATATCACTTAATTCCACACCCTTGTGGGCGGCAATTCTGTAGAGCTCGTCGTTCTTTCCAGCCCGCTCGAGTCGCCACTCAGAAGGGACCGATTTCACGAATATCTCTGTAACTTCACTTGATCGTTTTTCACTGGTGAAGAGCGCGTGACCTTTCAGATATCAGTAAACACTGACTCGACCACGAAATCTTGACCCATCAAGAATGACCGAGTCATGAAACACCTTCTCACAGGCCTAAGCCCACAGGCCAGACAAAGCTCCAAAGGTACACCATCTGCCAGTATTTGTGCCACTGCTCGTTGATGGGAGTTTAAGAGGGGACTTACTATGGCTTATACTATACATATATATGTGTGGGTTTCTCGTGTTGTATTTGTTGATAATATTGCACATGGTATCCAAGCTGTTTGATGTCGATTGGACGTTCGGCCACAATTTTACATGCGGGTGTTGTCCGGTCTAGGCGCTTTGCGGACAGTACCAGATTCATGCCTGATGTAAGAGAAATTCCCTGTGGATTCGGGACTGACCAAGACCTCCATCATCCGGGATGTCCTGAAAGATTCTGTGGGACTTTCTACGCATCAGCCTTCATTAACACCACGCATCTTGGGGACGCCTTACCATCATAGCACGCACAGGAGATCTGCAATCTCCACATCCTCCTATGCTTGGACCAGAATCTCTGCGTTTTTCGTTTCGCCTAGCATAGAATAATATATAGTTATAAGTTGGATAATATAAGGTGGCCGCCGAAAGCACAGATATCCCGACTATTTACGCTGCGCTCCAGGCGACAATGATGGTGAGATACAAAAGAAAAAGAAGAAGATTTGAAAAGGATGGACGTAGAGGCGATATTTATAGTAAATGATTACAGGGAGAAGGATACATGTGAGTCATTGAAAAAGTTACCAGAATCTTCAGCTCGCAAAGGGGGGTGGCAAAGGCTGGCAAGCAATACATACATCCACAAACGTTTGCAAACATCACAAGCTGTGTTAGGTATCCCACGAGCAATTGGAATTCCTCTATTCATTCTCGTTACTAGTGTCACCTTTAGTAGCAAGAATAGATGACTCGAAATTTGGTTCACGGAGCTGCATATCTCACATTCGCGACGGTATGAGGCAGAACAAGTATTCAACCTAAATAAACACCGGCCTGCTGCCTACTGGGGTGCTACTACCGAGAATGATACCCCGAATGCTCATAGTCAAAGCAAAGCATCCCCTTCAAGATACCTTCAGATCGATCTCTGCGTGAAAATACTGGACAAATCAGAAGTTCAAACATTGTGCTGATCAGCGGTGATTAGTATCTTGAACGGTCAAGACGTTGTCATCCTCGGCATACGCATCCACCTTATACTTAGCAAACTCGCGGGTCGCCACATTATTAGCAAACAGAAGATCAAGCTCTTCAAACGTCTTGTTCTTGGTTTCAGGAAGGCGGAAAAACGTCCAAATGAAGAAGACAAAAGAGCAACCTCCCCAGAAAAAGCCAGTTTTACCGCGCCAGTTTCCTGCAGTTGGATTCAGCATATATGGGTTGACAACATTGCAGATGATTTGTGCAATGTAATAGGCGATTCGGCTGACACAAACAGACTTGTTTCTCAGTCTGGTTGAAGAAACTTCCGAGATGATTGCGTAACAAACAGGTCCAACAGTCATGTAATACACGCCTAACCATATGAGCATCATACTGGCTTGCGCGTAGTTTCCTGCCTGAGAGTCTCCAGCACCGACGCTGATGAATCCAACAATCATCAACACAGCCGTGAGCAAGCCTAGCCCCCATAGATAAAGCGTACGCCGACCAAGGGGAAGCAGCCACCAAGATATGATTGTGCCCAGAGACGCAATGCCAAGACCACCAACAGACATTCTGAAAGAAATCGACTCAGGCAAACCAGCCTGCACGAAGAAGAAAGTCGGAGTACCACCCATCGAAGATCCACAGAAAGGCTGGGCAGCAAAGGCCATGCAGGCAATCTCGGTTCTGCGTCGGTCAATACCACGGAAGCAATCCATATACGAAGTACCTTGGTCGATGGACTTTTCGATCTCATTGGTGTGTATCATCATGGCTAGAGCCTGTTTTGCATGGCCAGGGGTTGTTGAGGAACTTAGACGGGTGATTGACTTCTCAGCGTTTTCGTAGTCGCCAATCCGGACGTAGAACCACGGGGATTCGGGGGCGAAGAAAAGGACGATGAATAAAGGGACAGGCCATGCCCATTGGATTGCGAAGGGGATTCGGTAGGACCAATGCCCGGTCGTATTCGAGAAGCCTGCTTGTACTCCAGCCGAAATAAGCTGTCCTATGGCCCAGCAGAGGTTGACATAGACAGTCAAATAGCCTCTTAATGCCATGGGGCACACCTCTGATGCATATGCAGGAGCCATAGTGGCGAAAACGCCCCATGGGATGCCGCAAAGGAACTGGCCAACAAGAAGGACTGGCAGACTCGGTGAGAAGAAGGAGATAAAGATGCAGCCACATATGGCAACCAAGGAAGTAAGAAGTACTTTGCGGTAGCCGAACTTGTATGTGAAGTAACCGTTGGCAAATGCGCCGATAATAGTACCAACGCTCACGGCATTCGAAAGTGCATTCTGCCAGGAAGCTGTGATTTGCCAGCTGTCGGATTTGGGCTGGTAGCTTCCGTAGTGCTCTCGAAAGGATGGTTGGGCGAAGAAGGATGAGATAAGAACGATATCGTAACCCTCCATGATGATCGAGGTAGAGAGAAGGACCGACCACACGACAGCCTTGGGATATTTCCGAATCGCCTGCAGCAATGTGAGGTTGTGTTCCTCCTCTGCAGCCTGCTTTGCGATGGAGGTGTCTTTGGCCATGTCGTAGTTTGGTGCATGGTCATCTTCGCTAACCCTGGCAACCTTGTCGTCTGTGAAGGCAGCCATGATGCAGGAAGGTATGCAGTGAAGACCTAGATGTACCTGAGACCGGGATAAGACGACAGCAACTGACTGTGGGGATGAAACAGGATCGGCGGCATGAGCTTCATTTATAGGGAAACACAAGAGACCACAGAAATTCGTCGCCCGACGAACCCCAGGCGCTTCGTCCCATATTGCCTATGAAAGTCCCGGTTTCTTGATGATCGTCCGGGGATTGTGGGGGAGAATCTGGGGATGTTCTACCAAGGATCTTCAAAAGCTTATTGCCCTAGCTCGCGTTGAAGAATATGGGGTTCCAGTGGGGGCATAGACGGATACAGATCTCATGATATTCTGATCCCCACCGGAGCTCTGAATCAACTGAAGGTCCGGCGGGGGAGGGGAGACACTTATGTCAAAGTCACTGAAACTTTGACGACATTCAGCCTCGTATTTGGCTAAATAGCGTATTGCATTACTGTAACGTCGATGAGGGCCTCAGCCTGCATGTCTGGGTTGATCCCTGATTACGCACATAAGGAAATATGTGCCTACCGGAACCTTTGATCCGTGAACTATGATCAATCGTGTTGTCCATAAGATCTTTGTTTCGTTGTAGTAAATGTTGGATATCATTGGGGGTTGTGATTGGTGATGGTAAAATGAAAGAAACGATATCGGATAGAGTCGCAGTTGAGGTATTGGGGTTAATTGAATTGAGACCGGCAACCTCAACCTCAGGAAGGTCCCCTGTAGTCACATCATCACATGTAGGTCGGCTTAAGATATCAATATACGGGTGTTACTATAGGGAGTCGGCTCCTTCCATCTGCTCATTCGTTGATAATGCATTTTGAAGAAAAAGGAAAGTCAAGTCATCAATGCGGAACAAGAAAGATCCATCCCGCCCTTCGCTTGCCTTACTCCGCACTGCAACATCCATGAAGCTCGCAACTAACTATCAAACGACATCCATCATGAGAAAAAGATACACGAATGATTCTAATCGAAGCGTCGTGAGTGTATAGAAAGATGGAGAGCGATGATGAATATAGACCGGTGGACAGCGATGGTGAGCCATCACATTTGCAGTGCCACCACTGTAGGCGCATCTTCACACGCCAGGAACATCTACATCGCCATCTGAGAGTCCATACCCACGAGAAGCCATTTTCGTGTACGAAATGCAGCAAGTCGTTTGCACGGCTAGATGTTCTCCAGAGACACGAAGTCACACACAATCTCTCTAACCCTTTAACGACGACCGAAAAAGTGGCGATCAGAGCGTGCAAAGAATGTGCTGCTGCCCGCAACCGTTGCTCAAGAGACTCGCCATGCACAAGATGCGAGGATAAGCGTTTGGATTGTATCTACCCTATGCCCAGGAGACTAAAACCTCAGCCTGTGCCCCAGAAGGAGAAGAAGAGGAGGAGAAGGAGGAAGAAGGATTCGAATCCTCAGTCACCCGAACCATTACCCGCACAAAACTTGCACAAAGATGCAGAAGGTGAAGATGACACTCAGGCACCTGAGCCATTGGCAACTGAGTCAGTAGAAACGGAGCCGGTGGACATGGAACCAAGAGAAACAGAGTTGGTTTTGAACAATACCGCAATCAATGATGCCAGCAACGTTTCTTGGAACATCGATGGTTCTAACGCTTTCACGGTTCCTCCAGCAGACGGAACTTGGCCACCCAATGACGATTCAGTTGCCGTTGCACCACAGCCAATGAACCCAATGTTCCAAATTGATGACATGGGAAGCTTTCAAGAAGTGCCGGATCTCACCACAGCTATCCCCAATATCAACTGGCTCTCCGACAGTCAGTTTGCTCCATTGTGGGAGAATCAATTGTCGATTGTCCCCGAAGGCCTTGGTTCCATGGCATACACATTTCCTTCTGAACTAATCGGGCCCAATCCTGTCTCTTCTTGGGTGCCAGAGCAGTCCATGGACGTCAATATAAGCATTAATGGCCCAATGGAAACGCCAGCCATCGAACTGGATCAAACACTCTATCCAACAGTTACTGTTGTGGAAAGCCCTTACGACGGACAGGCGAGCAGTGTTAACGACTCTAATGCATCATCTTCAACCAACGGAGCCCTCTACGTGGATGGAACGCCAGCTAGAGCCCCATTTCGTGGTCAACTACTCCCCCAGCAAGTCAGCTTACAGGGTCATCGTCCTGAACAGGACCCCCGCCTCCCCGAAGCCGATGGGCCAGACTACAGTTATCTAAAATCCTTAGTAGCGAGTATGCAGGAATCCCCTGATAATACGTTTGTGCCAGAGGCTCTTTACTCCCGACTATCGTCCGTGGTTCAGAATGAGATCGGGATCGATCCATCACTTGATCTAGATGCCCAGATGCCCTCTCTGGAACATATCAGGGGCTTTGTGCTGCTTTATTACCGATGCTTTCATCCGACGTATCCGTTTCTGCAGAAAAATTCCTCCGTCTGGCAAGTTTCAGATAACTGGATCCTGTTACTAGCTGTAGCAACTACTGGCGCTCGATATGCTGGAAGTAGGTGGTCATCGGTTATGTCAGAACTTCTAGACAAGGCCTTGAAGCACAGGGTTGACTCCATAATCAAAGAGAACACCGGTAGTGCAAACGGTATTTGGGTGCCAGGCAGCTTTCAATCACATGGCCGGATGGACCTCCAGACTCTTCAAGCAGCTATTCTAAACTTAGTCTCTCGAATTCATAGCGGCCAAGAAGTCATGATGGACTGGGCTCTGTATCAAAGGCTCGCTCTCATAGAAGAATGCAGGACAATGGATCTACTTTCACAGACTCCACCACAAACTGCAGACACGGCAGTTCAAAATGGCGATATAGCTATCACGGCATGGATGCAAACTCAATCGAAGTTGCGCACTGGCTTGATGATTTGGGTAAGTTGAACCCCAGCCTTTAGAAACAGACTCTCATGATTATTAGATTCTTGACACGATCGTTTCTCACGAATTTAACTGTCCCCAAGTATTGAAAGTACACGAGCTTAGAACAAGACTTCCATGCCGAGAGTCAATATGGAATCAACCAACCGTGGAACAGATATACAGTAGAGACGCGCATCAGGGTTTGTATTCTGGGATCCAACCGACTGACATCTGGCTTATACTGACTTCAGATCATTCGGATAGTAACGGTACTCGAGGCCCTTCATCTTCTTTACATGGAAAAGCGACAGCCATCAAACTTAACGGAGTTTGGAAACATCGTCTTAATATACTCAGTTTGTGCGAGGACCAAAGAAGCAGCCTACCAGTATGGAACGGCCTTGTCACGATGGACTCCAGTTGCTCATGTTGAGCCACGAAAGGAATCAGTTTCTGTGATTGAAACATGGCCACCAACTCTCGAAATGGTCACAAGATGGAGAAACAGTGCCTGCGACGCCTTTGATATCTTACATTGGAAAGCGAACGGCAAAGCGGCTAATGCTGGTGGGACGGAGCACCCAACGATTCTTCACCTTCACCTTTCCCGGTTATATATCTTGACACCTACGAAACATTTTCAGAAGGTCGCTGCGTTTGCAGTCCTACGGCAAAATGGCAATGAGCTTCAGAACAATATGGAATACTCGGAAGCCTGTAATCACATTCAGCGCTGGGCCAACATCGACCAATATAAGGCAAGACTGTCCATAGTTCATGCTGGCGCTTTGTTGTGGCATGTCCGTCGATATAGTAGCAGCGACTTCATAGAGCCCCATGCTATTTACCTTGCTACCCTCTCGATATGGGCTTACAGCGTGTTCAATACCCCCAGGACTGAATCCCAACAACAACATGGTGATGCAGTATCAAGGTCGGTGCCAGCTTCCGGGGAACGTGGATCACATGGATCGGTTGGAAATAATGAGGTCGAGAGCGAAGAGGAGCCAGACCCGACATTCATCCATCTAGATCGCCCTTGCGATGATGAAATGGTCCAAGTCTACATACGTCTTGGGCATAAGATGGCTGGCCACATGCAACGAGTTGGCAATATCTGCAGCCCCGATGCACCACCGAAGATTCTCAAAGAAGGTATAAGGATGTTATCACATGCAAGAGCCAAAAGCAAGGAATGGGGGATCGAAACTTCCTATGTTAAGGGTTTGACAAGTCTGCTACATGGTACCACTGCGCAAGAAAACGAACGTGCAAGCGGAACACGTGTATTCTAATAAGTCTCTTCTCAACTTCCTCCTGTCATCTTGAGATGCCCGCTCTGTCATAGTGCTCTACGTACCATGAACGCCCAGTGCCACGAAAGTCTCATGCTCCTCGAACAAAGACTGGCATTTGAGTCAAAGGACAGTCAACGGTGACCGTTATTCCGGATTCGTAAGACTCATCACCGTTGAAAGAAGACCATTTCTCTCCATCTGAGAGCTTGGGAAGGTAGACTTCTGTCTTCATTTGACCTGGTTTCAGTACAGGACAGACCAGATACTTGTCACCATAGAGGTACTGAGTCGAAATATCCCAGCACTTTTTATCGTCAGGGAACTCATAGAATAGAGGTCGCATGACTGGTGTTCCCTTTTCATGTGCTTCTTTCATAAGCTTTCGAGTATACGGTCGAAGGTCCTCCCTGATCTTGATATACTTGACACAGATATCATAAACTTGAGGGCCATAAGACCAGACCTCGTTAGGGGCTCCACTGCGACATGTCGCACCGCCGGTCGTCCCTTGCTGTGGTTGCTGAGGTTCACGATCACCATGAAGTCTCATAACAGGGCAGAATGCGCCCCACTGGAACCACCGCACAAAGAGCTCTCTGAAGCCTTCGTCGTTGGGATCGCCTCCATGGAATCCGCCTATATCTGTGGTCCACCAAGGTATACCCGAAATACCCATGTTGAGGCCTGCGCATAGCTGGTTATGGAAGCTAGACCATGAAGAAGCAATATCTCCGCTCCATACAAGAGCTCCGTACTTCTGGCTGCCAGCCCAAGCACAGCGAAGGAGATTGACAATGTTTTTCTGGCCAGCTGCTTCCTGACCTTCATAAAACGCTTGGGCATAGTTGACGGGATAGATATTTCCAATCGTCCCGTTGGAGCCTAACCAGTATCGGTAGTTATCAAAGTCGTATGCTGCATATTCTGGTTCTGCTTCATCTAGCCAGAACGTCTTGATGCCTTTGGAGTAATAGTTCTTGTTTACTGTGTCCCATATGTATTTTCTTGCATCTGGGTTTGTGGTGTCAATATGTACCGTTTGGCCCTGGAAGTCGAGGCCGATCCGGACACCTCTGTCAGTGCGGATCAAATATCCGTGCTCCAGCATGTACTGGTAATTTTCAGCTGTCTTATCAACGGTTGGCCAGATAGAAACCATGAGCTCGATTCCAAGATCCGTGAGCTCTTTTACCATGGCGTCTGATCGTCGTTAGCAATCTTTTTCTTCAGCGTCTTCAGTCGGTACTCACCGGGATCAGGCCAGTAGTCTGAGTCGAATTTCCAATCTCCTTGCTTGGGCCAATGGAAGAAATCGATGACTATGAGATCAATTGGGATTTCTCGACGCTTGTACTCCCTGGCCACCTCGAGAAGCTCCTCTTGCGTCTGGTATCGTAGCTTGCACTGCCAAAATCCAAGTCCATACTCAGGCATGATGGGAACTTTGCCAGTAGCATCTGCGTATGCTTCAACAATCTCAGCTGGTGTGTCCCCTGCGACAATCCAATAGTCAAGGATTTGAGTTGAGAATGCCTCGAAGCTCATGATGTTTTTGCCAAATACAACCCTTCCTATCGCGGGGTTGTTCCACAAGAGTCCATATCCAAGTGAGGACACGGCAAAGGGAACGCTTGCTTGAGAGTTGCGGTGTGCAAGCTCAAGATCGAGTCCTTTCAGGTCAAGCCAAGGCTGTTGATACTGGCCCATTCCAAAGATCTTCTCATCCGGACTGACACTCTCAAGACGCATTGTCAAATGATAGTTGTCCGTTCCCAGGATACCCTTGAACTCGCGAGCCTCTACTTCCAGAGCACTGCACTTCGGATCGAGAAGATCCCATCTGTGACGAGAGTACTCTTCCAGAATAAGCTTTCCGTCAGCTTTCTCAATGATCAATTTGCCCTGGCGGGAGATGCGGGCTCTGATGTTTCCATTCTTGATAGACGCAGACTCCTCAGAAACTGAGATTTCTGGCGTCACTTCTGCAAGCTTCTGAAGCGCCCAGTCTTGCGATGGTATCACGGCAGCTTTGGTCGCCCTCACGCGGAATGCATTTGGACCCCAAGGTTCAATCCAGAGTTCCTCCGCATCGTATTTGTAGCGGAGGCGGGTCTTGTCGTTGAAGAACATGATGATGCCGGGTTTTTAGATGGCAGGGGAACGACAATGCCTTGTGAAGAAAGTAGGAAGAAAATAAATGGCCGAATTCTATGTTTCACAAAAGCTATGAGTTTCTCATTCTCATTCTGCTGTCATGTAATAAGTATCTCAGTTGATATTCTCCATGTCGTGTAAGCCAATCGCTTCCCCGCCGGAGTAATGCAAGTCCCCCAGTCGGGCATCAAATCGAGATAATCCAATGACAGCATTCATGAGGGAAACCACATGTTACGCATCCCCGCCGGGCTTCTGATTTAGCCATTTAGTGCCAAACTGGTATAGACTATGTTACGTATTATCCAGAGAGGCAATAAAACTTAGGACATTTATCCTAAATAATTAAAAGGCTTGGGTAAATTTAGTATAGTTTAGTATAGAATTAGTCGACCTTTAGACTAGTCTTGGCTGTTAAGTTCATGTCAGAAACTATCTGTTGTTATTAAGCCATGCTACGATGTCATGCCTGTTTCCCACTTGGACATAAAGAGTGAGTCCGCTAAGTGCGGTTAGATAAACGTAACGGCGGTTCTGGGAGATAAAGAAACGAAGCATATTCCTTGAAAACAAGACAATGAAGCCTTTGAGCGACAGAACGGTGACACCGGATTAAACCACAAGGCAAAATGGTATCACATCTTATACCAAATCCCACAACTGTGGCAGATATACCTCCGGTATTCTTTCTTCGAGCCAATATAAATACTGGTACTTTGCCCTTTTAAAGTTGAAGGGCTATTTTTACCTGGACTTACCTCACGAATCAGTCTCGTTGGCTCTTCTGGGAAACGCCTTGTGGCAGTCAGGTACCTAGGGGTGAGGGATAGTGAGGTCGCTCATGTGTTCCCACGGCTTTCAGGACTGTATTTGTTTAAATTATCGAGAGGAGACTAAGTACTCAATGATCAAACAGAGTATATCAGCGTTGTAAAACTGAGTTTCCCGCACAACGTAGTATGCCCCCAGTTACTCAGTCTATTTGTCTTCAACGGGGACAGAATTTGGTTGATGCAGCGGAAAAGGGTAAGCAGCGTTAAATTACTCAATCTCAGGGCACTGAAGTTCTTTGATAATGTCAACCTCAAGGCAGTATCGATGATGTTGTGTATATTGCTCTCTGCCTTCTCGCAACCTCTTTGAGACATTGGTGGAGTATGTCGACAGACGCAATATCTGGAACTCCTCGAGGATAGAGACAACCACAGGTTTCCAATCACGGTTGATCGTGTCTGTAGCAATGAGACCATTGGCCTCATGCACCGTCTGGCGAAAGGGAAGCCGGTCAATATTCCGCCACCTGGGTGTGAGTTTTGCGTGGCAACGCAACTGAACGTGGAGACGATGGCGGGGAGCCGGGCAGCCTTCTCTTTCCTTCTTGACAGTCTCTCGCCCAAAGAAACCAGAAAATGCAAGACTTGAGATTGCCCGGGGGTGCCATGGTATCCGATAAATGGTGCCAAGTAAAGGGGCAAAGTTCAGGTCTTGCTCGAGAGCTGTAACTCCAGCATAAGAGCTAGCGGAAATCGCAATGGTCGCTTTGTTTTGATCCCAAAGACATTTCGAGCAATGTAATCCTCCGCCATTGTAGCAATTCCACAGCATACGAGCTCATCTTCTGTTAGACAGGGGTAAGAGGTATCCTGGCAGCCTCGGCAGCACTCCTTGCGGAAATTCATCACAATTCACTTCATGTCGTTCATTCTAACATCTGTAGAGATTAGCATAATGTAGTCAAATAATATCGACTGTGCTTACATGACACAATTATGGCGACAAAGATATCTGTAAAGCAGGAAGGCTTTGGCTCATTTGGGTTAACCCTTGTATGGTGTTTGGGACACTGCAGCATTAGTAAACCGCCATTGTGGTTCTCCAGGGCGGCCTCAAACTGTGATAAGAGAGGTTAAACCCAACAGCACCATCGGGGGCAGAGTTCTGGATTCTTGACAAATCTGAAACCCTCGCCTTTCTCACGAAGCTGTCGGAGTCCCCGGTCAATAGTTAACACGTCTCTGTACCCGTTGGCAAATGCGGATATCAGTCGAATTGGAGTTGCCCATGAGGGCCGGCCGGGTCCGGGGTCGTTGGATGTAGAAACAGCATCACCTAACTCTTATTAGTATTGAAAATACAAAGATATAATTGGCTAACCAATATCCTTAACTGAATAGCTTTGTAAAGAGGTAACATTACTTGTTCATTCAGTGGTGGCACAGCCCAAAGAAGTAGGCTTCTCCGGCCGACATCATCTTGGTCGCCAATCTCCTCTTTAACTGTATATACTCCTTGAAGTTAGTAGATATTTTTAAGGGAGGAAGAAAAAGGGGAAAGGGTCGGTTTCTCACCTTAAGGTGTATTCTCCTTATTTGAGCCCGAGTTGGCTCAAGCCACCAGAAGGAATTGTAACAAACAAAGCTTCAGTGGTCACCTCATGTTCGTGTTTAACCGTAACCCTCTCGGCTTCACCGTCCGTTTCTGCTACCGATTGAATAGCTCAGTGAGGTGTCCGTACGGGCCCCGAGAGAGTGAGTGGTATAGGCGTGGTGAAATATAGATGGAGGTCGGCGAACCTATCGCTACCTTCGTTAATGAACTTGACATCTTGAGCGTGGCTGGACTCGGAAACCCTTTGTCTATGCTTCTGAGAGCTGTAATAATTCTTAATATCTTCCAAACAAGTTGCAGGATAAGGAGGTAATACTTTAGCCTCACCAGTGCCGACCTAGCACTGTATCAGTAAAGAGATGCTTCTAGGTACTGGTGGTATTTTTTTTTGTCAAGGCAAATTTTACCTTGGTCAAGTTTGGCCAAGTTAGAAGGAAGATAAGGTACCTAGGGACAGGTGAAGTTCTAGGAGGGAGGGAGGGAGATAGGCGACTAGGTAATGGCAGATGCTCGCAGCGCTGTCAAAAAATGCGCCTATGAAACCAAGCACTGACTGGCCAGATCAACCTTTCTTCTTTCTTCTATTATCAATCAATCCGTCTACCGTTATCTAGGTTGGACGCCTTCTCAGGCCCTCATCTTTCATTTCTTCGTATCCTGGTGAACTCTCACTCATCACTTCTTCCACAACCTATCTTTGCCTTCATAACTTTGGGCCCTTACGAGAAATCTCGATCATATTTCTCGCAAAATTCACAATCTGTCCAGTACTATCTGATATACGGTTTGAGGTTTTCCGCAATATCCTCTTTGGTCACAACGTGTTTCGCTGTGATGCAGCACGAAAACTATACACGCCCTACGTCTATTTAGGCAACTTTCATATCCATCGCTCGAGGGTCCTATTAGGAGGATAAAATGCTGGGAGATCGGGGCGGATATTGAGCCGCAGACACTGTGCTACCTGTATCAGTGGTGGCAGAATTGTTATGTTGAAGAACGTTTGCGTGCCGGTAGTCTGACTCATATAAGAATGACCACTTCTAGGTACAAAAGCGTGGGTTGGAAGAGCGATGGATCGGACATAGATTCAGTGCATGAGAGGTACAAGAGGGTCAGCTAACTCGGGAAAATGAGAACAACACTCGATTGAGACATGACAGGCTAGTCTCGGGTGTAGATAAGCATCATGTTGCATCCAGAGACCTTTCACGGGCTGCCGACGACATGAACAAGGTAAAAGGCTAAGATGGCTGTCTGTGGCTGTAACACTGCTAAGAGATGAAGTAAAGTGACAGAGAATGTTCAGCAAGTTCTCCCATTCTCCCATTCCGCTACCTAGGTAGGTTACGCAGAAGAACAGCCACGTCTTTATTAGTGGAGGGCCGCAATCCGAAACATACGACATCAGTCAGCACATTTCGTTAGTGTAAGATAGCTTCATAGCAGAAGTTTTCTCGGTATTTTCCATACTGTAGATTTCTTTTCTCAGATCAGCCATAAGCTGCAGATTAAGTATCCCTCCTTTCATTTTTTTCACTTAGTACAATATTTACATTCACAGCCTCATGGGAGGAAGTCTGTTCAGAACAGACCGAACTTGGATCTGGCTTCAGTTCCAGCAATGGGTGTCTTTTAAAGATCATATCACAACATGTTCGTGTCACTCTGCCATATTTAATAATTTTGGTGTTTGACTGTTTGTATTAGGTGTAGGTAAATACAGCCTATGTAGTCCCAACGCTATTCCCTTTCAACGCCATTCCGATTCATGTCGATTCATGTTGCACTCATGTCGATCCGAAATATGGAGGAGAAAACTTAGATGGCCTCCTTGTGGACGTCGGCCTTCTTGTCGTGAGTGGTCTCGTCAATCTTGTCACCAAGGGCATCCTTGGCAGCGGTGGCACTGCGGAGATATGTTAGCAAGATGTTGTTACCATGAGGTGAAATGGTGTTGAGTGGGCTTGAGTGAAGGGCAAGATGTATTCGTGGTGCTGAGGCCGTGAGGCACTCGTGGGTAATCTGGAGGGAAAGGTGCTTACCGGGTGGAGATGGGGACGTTGCCGTCCTTAGCAACCTCCTTGTTGGCCTCCTTGGAGGCACCAGAGGTGGCCTGCTGAACGGTCTCAGCGACGTAGTTGCCGGCTTGCTTGAGGGACTCCATTGTGATAGTGGTTGGTGATTTGGGTTGGTTGTTGTTTGTGAGTGTTGGTATTGATTGAAGATGAGAGTGTGTGATGATGAAGGAAGAAGAGATTGAGGTGGGAGACGAAGGGGTTTAAGTAGTGCTTGGAGAGACGGTTGCTTGCCTGTGATTCACCTTGAAGATGCAGGCACGCGTGGGCAAAGGAGGAGGCAGGAGAGAGAGCTCCGGAGGTAGCTCCTGATATCTCTCCACACTGAATCACTGTGGCTTCTCTAGCAAAATTCACTTTTGTGAGGAGGGGCACTGCATCTGCCTCTCAGATCGCGATCGTGTGTGACGTCAGTTGCGATGTTGGAGCAGTCTGGATTGCGAAGCTGCATATCATACTACGTCATCGCAAGGATGGGAAAGTCCATTTTGGAACCAAAAGCCAAGATGTTGCCCAGCGCTGCAAAGCCCACTATTGTTTCGATCCGGGGAGTGGTCTTGACTGACTTGTGACTCCCTCGATATCATTGGATGATAATAGACCGAGGAACGGGAAGCTTGATGATCACTGCAGGCAACTTGCGGCTCCAAGCTAGAGGATTGGCAGTATGGACCCCCCTGGCTCAGGGACGGCTATGTGATTGGCTGAAAGCCACATGTCCTCATGCACAATGACAGCATCACTTTGTCAAAAGCACGTCTTGTGAGGATACAAGATCAAAGCCAGTCCAATGCCCCTTTCACTGGAGCCAATCCAAACTCGTCGAGCTGCATTTTGGCGTATGTTGTGGCTCGTTCCAGGCTTTTACTCAGATCGCGATCGGGGTCAACTGATCTTTTTAGACGAAAATTCTGCCCGTGTAAAGCCGATGATCGAGATACGTCGATGTCAATGTTGGTAAACAAGGTATTGCCATCGGTTGCCTAAGGATAAAATATCATCAATAACCGCGGGTGCAATGTAATAAATTCGATAAGATAAAGTTCGGGAATATGACGGATTAAGGGTCCATCCTTGAGGACTTTCTAAGGGTATCAACACCATCTTCTCTCTGAGGGAGGATTGAGGGGTCCCGAAACAAGGGTACCACCAGATCTGCAGTCTTGTCTTGCGCAATGGATACGTCAGCAACAGTTCGGGGCCGATCAAATGTGTGCGTTTGTGAGCTGAAATGGAAGTTTAAGCTCAACCGAGAAGCATTCGCCAAGTAATTCAATGCAAACAGACCCTCCTGTTTGCGGGGCATACCTCAAGGTCAGTTCAAAATAACCTTCTGATTCAGCTGCTCTTGTTCTTGACCAAGGCCTGAAAACAACTCAATGAACATGAGTCTTGGCAAGTAACCGTTTTCGCTATAAACTTTCATATGTCGTCATTGGCAATAGAGCTTGGTTTTGATGCTGTTAATGAGCTCCTTATCGGTAAAGTTAGAGTCAAGAGTGGGGAGTCGAGTTGAGGTTAATGTTGCGGGGTTTAGGCCATTACTCAGGGAGGTCGTAAGATACGAGAAACCTCATCACAAAAAGCACAACCAGAAATGTCAATATCAGGAGAAATAGCAATTAAACCTACAGAACATTAGACAATAACAGCTTACAGAAGACATAAAAACCTGGGAAGATGACAAGAACAGGAACAGCTATAGGGTAAAGAAGAACTAAGAGCCAGGCCAAAGGACGCTCACGTGAGCATTGGCCCGTGCCCAACAGCCATTGGACCCCGCCACAGGTGCGGTCAGGAGGCTCAAGTCCAAGGGATATCAAGACGACAGGATATATCGAATGAATTAACCATTAACGGATTAAAAGACTCACAAAGCCTTATACCGGGGCCTTAAATCATAGTCTTGACTCATATCGGCCTGAGTACGATACAATAGCGAGCCGCCATGGATCTGGCTTATGATCATATCACAGAAGATGGCTACGCTAAGAAGACGGAGGAGCCAAAGAGTCCTCAGCCTCAGTCAACGTTGAATGAGGACCTCCAAGACGCATACAAGGCCTTTTCTAACAGTCCATGGGGTGCCAGAATTGGTGGCTTCTTTGGCAATGTTGTGAAGCAGGTATGAGGTCTCAGCCCTTGAACCATGCCCGTCTAACATGCTTAGGGCGAATCAGTATATACACAAGCCTCCAAGGAGTTGGCGGAAGTAGGTGAAGATGCATCAAAGGGCCTAACTGGCCTTCGATCAACAATTCTAAGCCATACGAGGAACCTTTCAATCAACACCGTGACTGGCGGCGAAAGCTCCAGGGACGGTGAGAATGATCAGGCCACCACACCCAGGGCATCACAGGATGGTTCATCAGAGGCCAAACAGTCCGAGAACACCCTGGCTCGTCTCAGAGCTGAAGCTGCCAAGAGGATAAAGGACCTCCAAAAAGCCGAGGATGCCGCTGATGAGGCCCTTATCAAATTTGGCGGCAATGTCCGGAACTTCCTTCGTGATGCCGTCAGTATTGCACCTCCACAGGAATCTGACCAGAGTGGCACTGTTCTCTTCGAGAGCAAGGATGCTCAAGGCAAGCGTGTGATCCATACATCGAGATTTGATGCTCAACTACACGTTATTCACACATCGACGGAGAGTTTCACCAAAGATCCCAATAGTACTGATTACGCAGCATGGTCAAAGGATTTTGATGCCGATAAGAAAACACCTGAAATCAACGATGATCTACAGAAATTCCCCGACTTGCGAGCTACTATGGAGAGGCTGGTTCCTGACCAGGTTTCCTACGTTGACTTCTGGAAGCGCTACTATTTCCTTCGTCATGGTATTGAGACAGCTGACGCTAGACGACGAGATCTTCTTAAGGGTGAGTCAATTGGCTTTTCAACAGTGCCTTGCTAACAACCGACAGCTGCCTCCGCTGAGGATGATATTGCCTGGAGTGATGATGATTCCGACGAGGATGACTCTGACGCTTCCGATGATACCAGTACACCAGCGGCTAAGACTAAGGTTGAGACCAAGGCTGAGACCAAGGTTGAACCCAAGGACGAGCCCAAGGACGAGCCCAAGACTACCCCTGCTGCCCCCTCCACCACCGCCACCCCTGCCGCCACTACCCAACCTGCAAAAACCCTCTTGAAGCCAGCCGAGCCCCGCAAGTCAAACGACGAGAAGTCACAGGCGGATAGTGAGGCTAGCTACGATGTTGTCGGTGCAGCATCTGGCAAGACAACACAGACTCCCAATAGCCCCAAGGATCCTAAGGACGCCAAGAAGAAGAAGGAAGAGAGCAGTGATGAAGAGGATGATAGTGACGACGACGATTCAGATAGCGATGAGGACTGGGAATAGACGTTGGAAAGTCCATTATATATATGTTTGAGAGGATGGGATTGTCGCTGTCCCGTTTGGCGTTCGGAATTAGTGAAACCATTGTGGCATGTTGAAAGAACCAGAACCTGTATCTTGTGGGTATTAACACCAGAAGCTCGTTTCCAATGGTCATTACTCCCCCATTTTGTTATTTTTGCCTTTGTTGCCTTTATTTCTTCTTCTTAGTGACCATCGTGAAGCCATCATCGTCGACCTGAGGTTGGGGCTTCTCCTTAGGAACCGCAACCAGAGGGGGGGCCTCATCCATCTCGACATCAGCGCCACCCTCGTCATCCTCTGAATCGTCTTCATCGCTCTCCCAGTCTGTGTCCTGATCGGCATCCTCAGCCTTCTTGAAGATACCCTCAACCTTTGTTCCCTTGCGGTTCAACCAGCGTGTGCGCAGAGCCTTGACCTCGTCAAAGGTTCCGAGAGTGCAGCTTGCGCGAGCACGGAGAATGTTACCAGCAACTTCTGTGCCGGAATCGTCGTCGACGTTGACCTCGAACTCGTCAACCATGATCTGGAGCAGGACAGTCTCAACCTCTTCCAGGTCAGGATCCTCGGGAACCTTTCCATTCTTGGGAGGTGTATCGGTATATTCTGGGAAGAGGTCGGCAACGGCACCGGCAAACCAATCGCGCTTGTCGGCAGAGTCAGGACCACCCCAGCCGTTCTGGACAGAAAGTGTAAGGGCAGGCCATAGGTGAAGGGCGTATGCGACGGCTTGTTCGAACTCGGATTGGCGTTCGGCTAGAAGATTTATATCAGTTTCTGTCGAATGTTTGAAGTCAGCGTTTAGACTTACCCGCCGGAGGCAGCTGTGCGGGTTCTGTAGAGGCCATGATTGTGGTGATAGTTTTGGCGGGGTTTGGAGGGGCAATTTCAACAAGATGGCTCTACATAAAAAAATTTGGTGTTTTATCGATTAGACCCGCTGCGGCCCAGAGAAGCGACCCACATATTCAGTCCTGCGTGTCCCTTAATCATCAAGGAGCGACCTAATTATGGCTTGTCCCTGGTAATAACATCAAGCGCATTAACTAACAAGAAATGTAATTGATACAATACAAGAATCCGCAAGTTCTTAGGGATTATTACCGACATTTTCTGGTTCGACCAAGTTTTCAAGTCTATATTGTGCGTTGTATGGCTCTTCAGTCTCTCGACCTTGATTCTTGGCTGCAAATCTCCCCACAAACCAAAAGCACAGGCCATCTTTTAATGAGAGTCAGGTTTCATCCAGCGACTCACTCGCTGCATGCAGAAGACAGACAGACGCGTCCATTTCTATAGGAATGGAAGCATCAAGACTTGGGATACTTGGTCGATGCACTGAATAAAATGATCAAATGCTTCTTGAGGCCATTCTAAAGTGTCCAAAGTTATCCTAAGCTTGTCTAAGTACTTTCATCTCTTCAGGATAAAGGGTTATGTCCGTCGAGCCATCAGCCATCTCCGGTTCCGTGGAGTCAGGGGTAGGAATTGGTTCAAGGGATGACATCATGAGACCCCTACTAGGAATTGATTAGGTCTTGGGTTCAGCTGAATTGAACTGAACTCTTCCATGCCATGGCACATGGCGCATCTTTAATAGCCTCAAGCCACTGATTGCTCTGTTGTGTATCCAAGTACTCAGTGATTCGAGTGAGTGACAGCCATGAACTCGCTCAACACCACCTCAGTGTCATTCGCTGTGACGCCAACTGTCGTCTCGACTTTGTTCTCTCATGTACGTACTTTCATCATTTTGTGTGATCTTAGTACCTCTAAGCCATCAGAGGGGACGAAAGCCAATTCTTCTGATGCTTTGAGAATGCTCTCTTTTCTGCAGGAAACTAACTTCCACCTCTAGTATTTCAACAGGAAGCCTTTGCGACAACGCCCAACTGCGCACCTCTCCTACGATGAAGGTCTCCATCTGATCCGATCGTTCCTTGAGTATGCATCACACCACACGGTTGAAGAACTACAAGCATTCACCGCGCAATGGGTACCTCATCCCCAATGGGTCAAAGTCGAAGATGTCACCATCTCCGAGGACCAATTGACACGCGCAGCTGAATTTCTTCAGAAGCAGCTTGGTCCAGACGGTATCAAGCAAGTCGGCGGCGAGAAGTGGTGGCAATGGCGGAAACCTGCGACTCCTCTCGGCGCGGAATGGATTGAGATGCGCGCCGACGCCTACGTGCGAAAGCAAAAAGGAGGAAAGACGCGGCGCGTCATGATGTATATCCATGGAGGCGCATACTACTTTGGTAGTGTTGATGAACATCGATATCAAATGCAGCGACATGCTCGAAAGCTCAAAGCACGCGTTTTCGCGCCTCGATATCGCCTTTCGCCGCAATTTCCCTTCCCTTGCGGCCTTCACGATTGTCTCGCAGCTTACCTCTATCTGCTTACTGTTCAAGATCCAACGACTATTGTTTTGGCTGGAGACTCTGCAGGCGGCGGAATGGTCATGTCTCTTCTGTGTGTTCTACGCGATCAAGGGCTCCCGTTGCCTGCTGGTGCTATACTCATCAGCCCATGGGTTGACCTGACACACTCGTTCCCCAGCGTTGCGGGCGAGGCCCCTTTTGATTATATACCACAGGCAGGTTTTCACCACAAGCCTTCTAAAGCATGGCCACCGCCGAACGAGGACGATGTTGTGATGTTGAGAGAAGAGGCATTGAAAAAGAAGAACGACGGGAAGAAGACACCTGGGAAGCATGAACTTAAGGAGAAGCAGCAAGCGCCAGTTGCAAAGAAAGAACCGTCAGATGCTTCATCAAGATCGGAGTGGATCAATGGTGGAATCCCCATCAACCCCGAAAAGCTCCTCTCTGTCACCATCGATGGCCAACTCGTCAAGCTAAAAGACCAGATTCAGGTAGGTTTCGTAGAAGATGGGTTTGACCGGGAACTGACAGTTTTAGATGTATACCACCAATGAGCTTCTTGCACATCCTCTTGTCAGCCCAGTCATGCAACCAACACTAGGTGGCCTCCCTCCACTTCTGATCATGGTCGGAGGAGGGGAGATTCTACGAGATGAGCAGATATTCTTGGCTCACAAATGTGCCAACCCTGAGAAATATGCGCCCCCGGAAGAAGCTCTTACCCCGGAAGGCAAAGCCCTGTTGGAAAAGTACAAGCCCACCGATGTCCAACTCCAAGTTTGGGATGACCTTTGTCATGTGGCACCAACACTGAGTTTTACTCGTCCTGCGAAATACATGTACAGGTCTGTGGCCCAGTTCGGTGCATGGGCCCTCGCCCGAGCACAGAAACGTGGTATAGAAATTCTTGACGATGACGATATCTCAGTCATCTCTGAATCCGGGTCCGATAGTGAATCCAAAGAAAACCACCCCAAAACCCCAGAAACAGAAAAGTCAGACTTTCACCCGGAGTCTGGCCAAGTTGGAAAGGCTGGCGACCCTCTCCCGCCGTTCAAGAACCACATGATTCGACAGAGAGTTACTCGCCATGGTGCTACTCTCCCGTTGGCTCCAGAGGCTGAGTTACCATCATGCTGTATGGAACCCGATTTGGTTGGAGTTGTAAAGGAGGGAACAGTTAAGAAATGGCTGGCCAAGAAAGAAGAGTGGGATCATAGATATGCATCAAACAAGGCCAAGGTACATAAAAAGATGGTGAGCGATATGGCCATCGGCTACCATGATTATGGTCCCGGCGAATGCCCTCCTCCGACTGCATTGGCTGGCCGGCGGCGCGTTGATTCAAAGCTGGTGGAAGGAAGCAAGAAACAACAGAAGAGCTGGGGTCTGGCAATGTGGTCACTGTGGGGTTCCAAGCACGATGAGATGACGGTCGAACGAGAGAAGAAGGCAGCTGGACAGCCAGAAACAAGAGTTGCCACTGGTGCTGACGGCGAAGGAGCTCGCTCCTTTGCTGATATCGAAGGACAAGACAGGTCACGATCACAACCGAACAGAGCACGAAGCCGATCCCACACCAAGGTAGTCACAGACGAGAATCAGACGGGTAGCCAGCCCATCACTGAGGATATGCCAGTTGCTCATCTCATAGAGCAACGCAAGGAGCAAGAAGCTGCCAAGCCCAGCCTACTCAGTCCCGACTATGCGCCGGAGACTGGTGTAGCTGGTAAGAGACCGTTTCTTGATGGCATCGCACTGCCGTTTAGTCTTAACAAGGATGCCGAGACGGCTAGTATGATGACCCTTCAGTCCAACGTCACGCAACTTCCAGGCTCACGACCAATGAGTCCAAGCTTTCAGGATGATGAATCCACTCAGCCTTCTCAGTCAACCCAGCTTACTTCTCAAGATGCACCAACCATTGAGATTGCAGGCAAGCGGCCATTCCTCGACGGCACAGCAGTCCCATTCAGCCTTAAAAGGGAGGCAGACACTGCTAGTATGAATACCCTGCAGTCGAGTGTTACCGCCATGCCCACCTCGAGGCCCATGAGCCCAAATATCCAGGTTTCAGGGCCAGCTGAGAAGCACGAAGAGAAGGGGACTGAAAAAGAGAAGAACGGCATCAATGACGAACCAGGCTTGGTTGCTACGCCTTTGGAGCGACCTGGTTTAGACACATTTGTCACGGCTCAAGAGGAGCTGCCCCGAGTCAAGAAAGAGGAGGATTAATAAAAAGTAGTTATTTTTGGCGCAAGGTTGGATACAGTCAATTTGTTCAGTCCTGTTCAATCAGGATATCCCATGTCAAAGCACAATCGTTGTCATCGTTTTGTTTCGTTTGTAATTAATATCCATAGTCATTATCCCACAAAAAATAGGAATATTCAAGTGTTTTTTTATTCGTTATTGGTCGAATGAGTCCATAATCATACATGGTGGTACAACGTACACGGGTATATACAGCCTTGCCAGAGATTCCCAAGTCTCCAGCCGGCATTCTAGATTCGCCTTCTGTCGAGAAATCATCCAATTCTATGACCGCCGTTTTTTATTCGTTTAATCCACACCGTTGAATCGTTTCCATTGCTCAACATAGAAGTAAGGATCTTGGGGACCCTTGTCGAGGCCCTTATAGTCACCAGGCTCTGCCTTGACTTGTCGACTCACAAAGGGTGTAAGCTATTCCACCACGATTAGTCTTCCGTCTAAATCACCAACAACAGTTCATCCTCACCTTGAAATCCTGCAGCGGCGGCACAGCATATGTTCGGACCTTGTTCCACTCGATAACGTAGCCTCCGTACTTTGTGTGTCGACCCATGGAACCAGTGCGGTTACCCTTGTAGAAGCCCTTTCCAACATCCTTGGTTGTGAGTCTGAGGTGGCGGTATCGGCCGACCGACAGAGCTTGTGTAGGTCTCATGGCGAGAGTTTAGAGAAAGAAACAATCGGATTCGCTGTTGAACAATTCGTCGGTCGGAGGCGGTGCGTATGGAGGGTATCCGAGGTCAATTGGCGCTGGCGTCGCATTCGCAAGGTTGAATCTTGAAGTTTTGGAGATTCGGCGGTTGGCGTTGTTCCGGTTCCGGAGGAGCTACTGATGTGTTGCAGGGGTGCCGTTAACGGCCAGGGGTTCATATGATGGCTGCTGGGGCAGCTTTTAGGCAAATGACGATGTCGATTTGATTCAAAAGGTGCTTGGAAAGTCTGAAAAGATTGCTCCTCTTTCTTCTGTGTTCAAAAAGCGGCATATTATCGCTTGGAAGTATCTTGTTCCCTGTCTTTGAGCCATGTAAGTGGGCTGCTACACTAACGAGGGGCATTTGCGATGGATGGACAAGGATGGCTAACGTCGTCTGGCGACATCAGCTCTAAGCTCAATTTACCTTCGCCGTCGCGAACCCATGCCTTCGACATCACAAAATATCCACCATGGATGGGTATCCGACGGGAAGTTTGGACCACAATGTCCCCTTTCTAGTGGCAGCCGGCCTTAACTCCGAGACGAACGAGCTCCCATTGAGCGCAGAGCTAAAGGAACAGAGCATCCTTCTCCGATCAGAGTTACCACCTGTCGGGGGCGAAGAAGCAGAGGTTTTGGCGGAATACTTCAAGGATGTTGATGCGAGCGCAAAGTCGTGGAGTGCCTTCGAGAGAAACGAGCCATATAGATTTCGCATTAGGACTACAGGAAGAGTAGGTTTGCGCGGGGTGCTACACAAAGCCTTGTTCTAACATGCGGGACAGTCGTTTCTACTACCACCTCGTCGAGCTCGTCTCCCAGAAGATATCGAGCCGCTCAGCGAACAACCAACTCTACACTCGCCATTCTCCCCGCTCAGTCCAGTATCGGCACTATATCCGGATGGCCATATCGATGCGCAATGGATCAAGAAGCACCAGGACCTCGTTCCTAGCGTGTACCTGTGCTTCTACCCCCTCACGAACGACCCGAATTCCATGACGCTTCAAGATAACCATATCAAGTCAGATATCAACAATCTCAAGAGTGCTTTATTGCGCTCAGGATACAAAACACGGCTAGCTATTGTTCTGCTCGCGGACGGTGAAGGCGCTCCTCTGTCGTTGGCCGAAGGGATTCAAGAGAGACTGGAGAACATACGGAGAGGGACAGCCTTGGACCCAAAGTCGGTCTTTTACATCCCATCGCAGGAGTCGCAGGATGATTTAAAACAGGTTGTTGATAATGTCCTGGGCGTGCTTTACACTTCAGCGGTGGAATACTACCGGGATCTTGGACGACATGCCAGGAAGAAGCGATCGCGTGGAATAGCACCTCAACCGACCGTGCCACCTACGACCGGGACATCCCAGACCCTCTCATTCCCAGACTGGAATTTCAGATACGATTTCAAGTCAGCCATATTTGCAGAATTCCGACAGGAGACAGATGCAGCGCTGCAGTTTTTCAAACAAGCTTACGAGGTACTTCTTGGACAGGATGTGCTGGACATAATCCCCAGTTGGAGCCCTCGCTGGAATGAGGCCCGGCTGTTGGCGGATGTCATAGCCATCCGGTGCCTAAGATGTCACTTGTGGCTGGGCCAAACTACGCTGGCTGTTAGAATGTGGCATTCGCATCGAGAGCGGATTGCCGATTTTATCGATCGACGCGGACGAGGAACCAGCAACTATGGATGGCAGGCCTGGGAAGCTCGATGGGCTATGGTTATGGCAAATCTGATTGAAAGAGTAGGCTTGCCAGCTTTGGCACCAGCAACGGGAGCTCTGTTTGTCCCGCCGGACAAGTCTGTCCTAGGCGAGCGAGTGTCGCCATGGGAGTTGCTGCACCATACAGGCTACTGGTATCGCATAGCGGCACGTCACCTTGTGACTCGCCGGAAGCTTGCGTATCAGATGCCCGAGGAGGATAGGAATTCGCCAGATACAACTCCCGCATCAGCGGTAGCCAGCAAGGCCTTCGCATACGATACATACATGTGTCCAGAGCCTTACCAAGAATACCCAATATCGGGCCAAGGAGTAAACCATGCGCAATTGGTCATTGATTGTCTCAAGGAGGCGAGCTCACAATTTCGAGCTCGAAAGCAAAAGCGCGTGACGGCTGAGATATCTTTAGAGTGCGCAAGGGAGTTCGCCAATTTGAAACAATGGGACGATGCTGTGGAAACCCTGCTACCATTATGGGAGGATGTGGCGTTCAGATCGGAGGGTTGGATCAATATATCCGAGGATCTGTGTTTGACTTTGCGAAGAATCGCTGTAGGAGCTCGTCGTGCAGACCTAGTGGTTGCTGCGGATTGGGAGCTCATGAGCAATAGTGAGTGTTTCGGCTCATAATTTCATCTGCAATATTTCTAACCATGACCAGGGTTCGTACGGCAGCCGCAGTGGCATTACGACATTACCAGATCACTCGAAGGAATTACGGCAGAGGAGAAGCCCTCAATTAGTCTCAGCGACGACAAGACCGGCTCGTTCATTTCAGCGTCTTTCGTGTTTCGGAATAAAGAGGGCAAGGCTGGCGAGACATGTACCGCACAGCTTGCGCTCACCTCGCACACGTTTCTCGATGCTGCTCCGGTCACATTTGAGTCATTGAAGGTTGAGTTCAGTGGAAGTCTCAGACCGATATTACTAGAGCAAGGAGATTCAGAGGACGAGGACTCGCCATCGACCTCCAAGATCTCCATTCTGTCCTTATCGCTGACGGAAGACTATGCTGAAGGGTCCGAGGATGAGTTGCCGTCACTGCTCAAAGGAACCTCCAACTTGACCCTCCGGCCTGGCCAAACTCGAGTCTTCGAAATGAAAATTCCTTTAAGGGAGCCAGGAACTGCTACAGCCTCATCCGTGACGCTCTCACACAGCAATGCGACCTTCAATCTTGACGCTAAACTTGGAATTCGCGATACAGATCCCATTGTTGGCTGGTACATACAGGGCTCATCAAAACCTAGAAGTAGCCGCCCAGAAGCAGGCACCATCCGTATCCAGCCTCGGCCACCAAAGATGGAGATCAAACTCTTGGAACCCTCAGCTCAGTACTACGCTAACGAGGCCATCGAGCTGAAGGTCGAAATGATCAATGCCGAAGACGAATCTGCTGCTGCTAAACTGGATATTCACCTCTTTGGAAAAGAAACACCGGCAATCCGAGTGGTGACGGAAGGTAATGAGGGCAGCGCCGAAGCAACCACAGAGGAGGCCAAAATCTTGGGACTTCCCTTGGGTGCCATAAAGAGCACGGCATCAGTCAAGATGGTGCTTCATATAGATCCAGCACCAGGCCCCACGACATTCGATTTGCACTTGAAGACGTCATACCACTTAGACTCAGACGTTGCAACGCCGATCATGCAATTGCTGACAGTTCAGCTCAACGTTGTGAATGCATTTGAGGCAAATTACGATTTGGTTCCACGACTTCACCCTGGACCATGGCCGAGTCTATTTGACTCTGAGGGACTGGGGGACACGGAAGATGGTGTTGCCCGAGGCTTCACGCAGAAGTGGTGCCTACTGTGCCACTATGCCTCATTTGCCCAAGAAGACTTGAAGGTGCTTGGGATGGATCTCACTGTGGTCTCATGCGTTGGTGGTGCAAGATGCAACGTGAGCCAGGGACCGGATGTGTCACAAGAAGGGGCCATTGTTGCCCCCAAAACGATGCAGGAGGCACAATTCGATCTGATAGCCCAGAAGCTCACGATGGAAGATCGACACCCTGTAACACTCGAACTGGCATTTGTCATTCGATGGCAACGTCAGAACCGCGGCGACGGAGCCGTCAACACAACAACCATGCCCGTTGGTAAATATCTGGTTTTGGGCACAGAGCCGCGAGTGCTGGCATCCGTGTATCGCGCCACTAAGACAGAAGATGGCATGCCGGGGCTGCTGCAACTGGACATGACAGTCGAAAACCCATCCAATCACTTCCTTACCTTTGGTCTCAGCATGGAACCGAGCGAGGACTTTGCATTTTCAGGTTCAAAGCAGACAACGCTGAACCTGTTGCCGCAGTCGAGGCGGACAACGACCTATCGGTTGTTGCCGCACGTCAACGGAGTATGGATAAGGCCGAAATTGACGGTACGAGACAAGTATTTCCAAAAAGTGCTACGCATAATACCGACAGAAGGGATGAAGATCGACGAGGAAGGACTTTTGGTGTGGGTTCCCGGAGAGGACACGGGCGAAGAAGAGAAGTCCGAAGAGCGAGCATAAGTTTTTATATATAAATTTACGCATATCAAGCCAGCAATGCAAGCATTAGGTAGTTAGAGGGTCAGATAGAGGGTGGGTGTTATAAATGAGGTTATCACGTAGATTACGATTATTGATGCCAGCTTGTTCACAAAATGCATGTGTAGGGATTTATCACTGTTCACAACAGTTGGAAGGCTGTATGACAAGACGCTGTGTATAGGCCCTGACTACGTATAAGGAAACGACAAGGTTTCACGGCTGGCGATACAATGCAAGGGCGTTACCGGTCTAACGTGTAACGTGTAAAACGTGTGTGAAGGATGGAGTCAAAGTCAAGCCATGAGCACAGGTTCCTTCTCGTCCGTCCATTCGGTCGTCGGCCTCGAACAAAGCGCGTATATGTCCGTGAGAGATTCTTATGGTCCGAGGGCACCCGGAGATAGATACGGAGAATGCACTTGTATCCGAAAATGCACGGTAGGTAACTTACTCCTAAAGTGGATCTGACAAGATGAAACGGGGCAGTTTTTTACTATGTTACGTGAGAGAGGAAATTGAGCGAGCGAGCGAGCCAATCTTGAGGCAGAAGAGAGCGGTCGAGACCACGTTGAGAATGGGAGATCAGCCCTTGGCACGGGATCTATGCCACTGGACCGGGAGTCGAAGATCGAGCTTGTATTTTTAGCGTGTGCCTTGTGGAGATGTCATTAGAGGGTTTTCAAAGGGCTTTTTTTTCGTAAAGGTTACGAGAAGAGAGTTTTCATCAGTAAGAATGAGTGAGTAACCTGTAGAAGATCAAGAGTTGGGGAGTGTCTATAACGGTCATCGATATCACCAGCAATAGTCCTTGTCTTGTGCTTTGATACAGGGGAGTCAAACATGAGAACCCTCACAAATTTACAGACGGGTCCGAATCAATCAATGACTCTTCCAAGAAGCCACCCTTCGGACATCGGCCTTGGTGATTTGTCCGACCCACGCGAGTTCAGCTCGCCTATCGTATCAAACTCGCAACCAGAGTCAGCCCGATTATACTGGGGAACAAGGGACAAAGGCGCTGATCGTGTATGTCTTGGGCTGCTGACTGGCTGCAACTGTCGCCGGCCGGTACACGGACGAATACCTTGCCGCGTCCCCACGACGTTCATCACGTCCAATACTACTCGGATATTTCGATGTTTTGGGGTTTTCCACGAGAATGAGACTAACTAGGGGATAAGCGTGAGGTGCCTGATTTTCGCATCCATCCATCCATCCATCACATGGGAAGGGGACCTATGAGCAGTGCCAGTGACTGATACTGACGTATGTAGCTAATTATTTATTATCTTTCGCTCATCCATCTCCAACCCATTTTCTCTCCCCATAAGCTATCCTCACCTTTTGCTTGCAAACGACGGACGAAGCAAACAGATACTGGAAGGCTGCATTTGCATTTGTATTGTCCTCTCTCCCTTTCCGAAACAATCACGCTTGGTTGCCTGGGGGCAGTTTGCACTCTCCACCATAACAACCTACGCTACTGTTGATTCTTTTACATTCAAATATTCCCTTTTCTCTTGTTCTTGTTCTTGTTGTTCTCCTCTCTCTACAACACATTAATTTTGTAACATCACCATGGCCACGACTACACCCGCCACGGCGCCAACCAACGCAATGGTCGAAGAGACTCGTCTCTCGTCTGATGAGAAGACCGAAGTTGGATCCAACAACATCCTCGACACTTCAGCAGCTGACAACAAGGAGCAGCAGGCTGGCTCTGTAACTGGCAGCAACAACAATGCCGCTGAAGAGCAGCCCCAATACCCTGGCGCTGCAAAGCTCACCCTCATCATCTCGTCTCTCTGTCTCGCCATCTTTCTCGTTGCTCTTGACCAGACCATCATCGCTCCCGCACTCGGCGCCATCACAGCGCAGTTCCAGAGTGTCAAGGATATTGGATGGTATGGATCTTCATACCTTCTTACCACCACGGCTCTGCAGCCCATGTACGGAACTATCTACAAGTACTTCAATGTCAAGATTGCATATCTCGCTGCTGTCTTCATCTTTGAGATTGGAAGTTTGATCTCTGCTGTTGCGCCGTCTTCTGTCGCGTTCATTGTCGGCCGAGCTATTGCAGGAGTAAGTTGCCTTGCATTGATAATTCCCACAATCCCTTGCTGACAGCGGCCCTAGATTGGAACGGCTGGTCTCTTTTCTGGATCTATCGTCATTCTCTCCCTCATCAGTACGTCAAAACCAGCAAACTAGCCCGGTGACCATAGCTAACCACGAGTTCAGTGCCTCTTGAAAAGCGTCCTCTTGCCTTCGGTCTCGTTGGTGGTATGTGGGGTATCGCTTCCGTCGCTGGTCCTCTTCTTGGAGGAGCCTTCACCGAGCACGCAACCTGGCGATGGTGTTTCTACATCAACCTTCCCATTGGAGGTCTGGCCATGCTCATCGTCTTTTTCTTCGTTCATGTTAACCGCAACGACTCGGACACAATCAACCTGACCTTTATGGATCGCATTCGCAAGCTCGACCTTGCTGGCGCCGCCATCTTCATCCCTGCTATCGTCTGCCTGCTTCTTGCTTTGCAATGGGGTGGTGCCGAATATCCTTGGAACAACTCCCGCATCATCGGTCTCTTCTGCGGCTTTGGAGCCATGATTGCCATTTTCATCGGCATCCAATTCTGGAAGGGTGATCAGGGAACCCTCCCCCCTCGTCTGTTCAAGAACCGAAACACCTTGTCCGCCATCATTTTTGCCATGTTCTTTGGTGCCGGCTTCTTCCCTCTCATCTACTATCTCTGTAAGTCCCACACCGCCCTGTGCCATCCACCCAACTAACATATCTCAGCTCTTTACTTCCAAGCCATCCAGGGTGTTAGCGCCGTCCAAGCTGGAATCAAGATCCTCCCTCTCCTGCTCGCTACTGTACTCTGCTCCATCGTCTCTGGAGGTGTCATCACCGCCATTGGCTACTACAACTATGTCATCATCCCCTGCATGGTTCTCTACACTATCGGATGCGGCATGCTCACAACCCTCGACGTAGATTCCTCCCTCGGGGAGTGGTTTGGCTACCAAGTCATTGCCGGCTTGGGTATTGGTGCAGGTTTCCAAATCGGTGTCCTTATCATCCAAACTGTCTTGCCTCAGGAATGGGTTCCTGTTGGCACCGCTGTTGTCCAGTTCGGCCAAGCCTTCGGAGGTGCTATCTTCGTGGCTGTGTCCCAAACTGTCTTCCAAAATGGCCTCATTGACACACTCAGGGCTGATGACATCGGCATCGACCCGACCATCTTCATCAACACTGGAGCTTCAGAGATTGAGGATACTCTGAGAAAGATGGGCCGCCTCGACGCGCTTGACACTGTTCTCAATGCGTACATGAAGGGTCTTCGGGACACCTTTTACATCTCTCTTGCTTGTGCTGCTTGTGCCCTGATTACTTGCCTGTGCTTCCAATGGAAGTCTGTCAAGAAGGGTCCCGACGGTGAGGACAGAAAGCCAGAGCCTGCTGTACCTGTCTAGATGGGTTGCGGGATCGAAGCGTAATTTGACGATTGGAATTTTGCATAGATACCCTCGGATGTCTCTCTTCTCTCGGTTGCACTTGGCGCTGGTAGTAATAAGTGTCTAATATCATAGAAAGGTTAATAAAAGTGGTCTTACAGTTACGAGGACTCCTCATTGTGTATCATCTGGTGGTCTGTCCCATGAAACCCGTTTTTTCCTAGCTCTTGTCATTGCCCCAACATCAGCTCCCACAAACTTGAGCACCCAATCTTTGACTTGCTTCGCCTTTTGTAACTGCGGGTGCATCTGGCCGCGCTTGGAGAGCTCGCGCGTCGAATAAAGCCCGGACCCATCCCTTCTCCATAACAGACTCACCTTGGTCATGCCCCTACGGAGACTCTGACCATAGACTTTGTCCTTGAACACGTGAAGTGCCACGTTCTGCATGAGGACTACATCCTGTCGCCGAAGGGCACTAATCTCAGCAGCCGCGTCATTCTCCTCCGCAAGCCAAAAAGTCACAGCGAATCCTGTTTTTGTATCGTCCCCGAGGAGAATCTCCACTAAGGAGAGGCTGCGACCCCAGCGCGTTGTGACAGTTCGTGGCTGTGCGATGGATATAATGCCGGCAATAATGTTGATGGTGACAGTCTGGGGATTGAGAGCCAGAATCCTCCGAGCCGGCGGTATATCTTCCAAATCAGAGAGATGAGAAGGAACAGCCTCTCCCATATCCATTTGTCTTGTCGAAGACGTCGTCATAAACGATGTCTCCTCAAATGTCGTCTCCTCGAAACTATCGAGCTGTGATGATGGAATCGAATTATGTAAAGCTAGGGAATGATCATAGAACTGCGACAACACATTCTCCGGATCCTGGCCCTCAAAAGACTGAGACTGTTCCTTAAACGAGATCTCAGCCGTGGTGAAGAATTCGGATTGGTTGGCGAGGTTGATACTGATATTATGGGTCTGGCTGAACCCTGTGTGAAGCGGTTTTCTGCTCAGCGGCAGAGAGCGCCATGGAGCAAGACTTGGAGACGACACTGGAGCTGTTCCTTGAGGGGCTAGACCAAGAAACTCAGCAAAGGAGTCGTCGATTTGTGTTATTGTACATGATTGTTCCGTGAAGGACGAAGCGGGCGGTGCGCCAGCAAAAAGGAGTAGTCGTGGTGCCATGATATTGACCGCCTGCAACTGAATTAGAGTATTATTTCGAACTTCTCATGATATTATCAAGAGACTGTGCTGCCTGGGTGGGTTCTTGATGAGATAAGCAAAGATTCACGATGATGTTTTTGGTGTTGGCTTATGATGCTAAAGAGAGATCGGCGGCGACCACTTCCCGGCCGCAGGTACCGAGGTATCCCCCACCCCCACAACTCCCGTGCGCCCCACAGACGTTACCGAGGCCGGCACGTTATTCAACCTCGTTTCGTGTAACTGTATATAACTTCAGCTCTCCAATTCCAGCCCCAATACAACTGTAACTTAGGTATTTGAACGTTTTACTACCTGCAGCCGAAGCGCAAAAGACCTGTCATAATGTCGTTATTTCCGTTCAACATTCAAGAGCATACAATTGAAGCATCACATATTCGAGAATACGCCCGCGCTACGGCTCATTCTCAAGATGAGAAGCTATACCTTCACGTAAAGCAATATACACCCAAAGATAACCAGAGCCCCCAGAAAGGCGACGTGACTATCATCGGAGGTCATGCCAATGGATTTCCCAAGGTAAATTCATCTCGTTACCCATACAGACACATTTACTGATATATATAGGAACTTTACGAACCCCTGTGGGAGGAGTTCTATCATGAATCAAAACGCCGAGGTATCCGAATTCGAAGTATCTGGATAGCAGATACAGCATGGCAAGGCAAAAGCGGTCTCATAAACCAAGACGCACTCGGCAATGATCGTGAGATTCACCTTCTCTCATACTGTTTGGCAATACTGACATCTTCTCAGCAAGCTGGCTCGACTATGCCCGTGACATACTCCATATGATAAACACATTCCGCCCTCCGCCGCCGATAATGGCTATGGGTCACTCCTTTGGCGCGAATGCTCTCACCAATGTTGCACTTCTTCATCCTCGCGTCTTCACATCACTTGTTCTGCTCGACCCAGTCATCTCTCACTTCGCCTCCACGCCTGGCGCTAGAAGCGCTGGTCCTGCGGCGGCGAGTATGTATCGCCGTGAAGTCTGGCCATCGCACGACGAAGCAGCGGCATCTTTTAGCAGAAGCCCATTCTACAAATCCTGGGACCCTCGTGTTCTGCAGCGATGGATCGACTTTGGTATCAGGGACGTACCTGGTGAACAGAGCGTGACCTTGACCACGACAAAACATCAAGAGATATTCACTTTCCTACGCCCAAGTTGGCCAGCCTACGACGCTGAAGGAAAGGATTTGATCCACCCTGAGCACACCCCCGACCTTGATGCCAGCCTCAACCGTCGATGGTCAACATATCCCGTCTACCGTCCTGAGGGGCCCAATACCGTTGAAAGGCTTCCCAATGTCAGGCCCAGCGTCCTCTATGTCTTCGGTGGCAAGAGTGACGTTTCCCCTCCAGAACTTCGAGACGAGAAGATGGCGCTCACAGGAAGCGGTGTTGGAGGCAGCGGTGGCGAAGCCAAGGGCCGTGTCAAGAAGGTTGTCGGAGAGAATAATGGCCATCTGGTTCCCATGGAAGATCCTCGCATGTGTGCAAGCGCCGCAGCTGACTGGATCAAAGCTGAGCTCGAGAGGTGGTGGGCGGATGAGCGCCAGTTCGAAGAGTGGGCAAAGAAGTCTAAAGAAGAGAAGACGACCGTTTCGGAAGAGTTTCAAAAGCACATAGGCAAGCCCGCTCGCCGGGCCAAACCCAGCCCAAAGGCAAAGATATAGAGATAAAGCGAATTTTCTTTAGCTACATACTTATACATCTAATACACCGAGTCACAAAAAATAATGTATATGCTCAGCAAGATGATGTTTCAGTTTTATGTTTACGCAATTCGATATCCTGCGCATCTTATCTCTTCTCAAGCCTTATATTGGCCCTGCCTGGCATCCAGTGTCAAATTTATTTGAGATGCGCCTCACGCTTACTTGGAGTATGTTCGCTTTGTTCACTTGGCCCCTGTCTCCGCGATAAGCTGCGATTGGATTACATCTTTATCAGCTTTCGCATAGCTCTTATAAAGATAAGGAAGATCCATCATACATTAGCCCTGAATAAACGATTCTTTGATGATATATGTTGGAACAACTTTCACTTCTATTCTCAGCGTCGAAGAGTGCGGGAATTCGTTTCTAGTCGATCTCAATGGTTTTGTTTAGAGCTTTGTCGAACAAACTCAGTCGCTGCTGATAACCTTATCCTACGTCTCCGCGCGGCTGAACGAGTAGCGAAGCATGTATCGCGAATATGATTTTGTCTGAATTGAGGGGGTCAAAGGCAAACAAGAACTTAAAGTGAGAAAAGTCTTGCACCAGTGTAGTCTTTCCTCCCTCTCTTTCTCACCCAACTCATCTCTTCCTCAACATTTGCATCGGCCCAGCCATGGCCGTTCCAGGCATTGAGTCGATGCCCTCAAGGCCGATGACTTCGCAGGAGTTCAGCGCCGCGATCACCAAAGCCTGTTTCCTGTACAGCCACGAAGAAGTCACAAAGATCAAACCAAGAAAAGTCCGAGCGCTGTGTGTATATTACGAGGAAGATAAGGACAGTCACCCCAATGTCGAAAACACCAGCGAGCAAGTCCGCGATATCTTCAAAGATACCTACGGTTACGATACCGTCGATCTCATGATCCGGAAACAAGACAAAAACCCCCAAGCAACATTGACATCAGCTCTCGGAGGTCTATTCAATGGAATGGATGAGGATTGTATAGCTATCCTGCACTACATTGGTCACGGGGGTGAAGGACAAAAGTTCGTCTTCCCCTCATCAAGACACAATGAGATGGATCCTTGGGACGCCAACGTCTTGATTCTTTTCGACTGCTGCTGTCCTATTGAGATTGGCGGTTACATTGGCCATCACAAAGAATTGATCTACGCCTACGCTTCGGGAGAAAGCGTGTGCGATGATGGTCTTGGTTGCGAAAGCGGTTTCAGCAGAAATCTTGTACGAGAACTGAAGCACGCTCACGAACGTGGTCATGTATTATCCACGTCACAGCTCTACAGCCGCCTGGCGACAAAGAGTTTCACCGTGAATGAATCTTGGGAAATGGAGCTGGATTCTCTGCCCCAGTTCATTCGACACCCTCGAGATCACGGACCGTCTCTACTACTACAACCCATGGGGCAGAAAAGCGACTTAGACCTGACCCCAGCCCTTTGCCAAAACTTGGGCGACCAGGCAGCTGATGTAGTTCTGTCAGTTCAAATCGCCAATGGTGGGTGGCAAGCATTACACGCCATTCAGTCGTGGGTCCAGAGACACCCATTGACTGAAGGTCGCGTTCGAGTCGACGAGCTGTACAAGAGAACAGACAAATGCATCCTCGCCGTCACCTTCCAGGTCTGGTACAACTTACCTGACCATCCAGCCATGAATCAGATCGGCTTTGAGTTCAAGCGAACGACCGGTCAGTCGAACGGGCTCTGGAATAGAACAGACAGCAAAGATCACAACTGCTGAGTAACCACTCTTCCGTGTGGCAACAACAACAGCAGCATCACATTTTTGTGACTCTGGAGTGCAATCTGCAGAACTCGAGATGAAATGACTGAGACCAGGGCGACCCAGACTAAAGATATCTCTTTTTCGCAACATACCCTAAAACCCCGTTTCTCAAGACTCATCATGAGGCAGTCATGGCTTCTCATAGCATTGTGATACTTTTATACCTAGAGAAGGCCTTTTGTCGGAAAGCCCTCGTCATTGGCTCAAGATGTACCACTCCATCAACAAAGTGGAGGGACTACTTACGAGCTTGGGCTACATGATGGCGCCAGAAGAGCCGGACGATCATGGGAGAAAGGGGAGACAGTGCAAACGACCGCCAACGACTTTCAGATGCATTGACGCGCATCAGTCAGAGATGACACATTTCAAATGCTCATACAAGCCCACTTGAAGAAAACAAGTTCTCAATAGATAGGAAAGCTGTACATAGGTAGTTGGGCGAGATGACTCGCTCACAAATATCAGAATTGAGCTTATAAACAACACCAATGGAGTTCGGTTCCATGATAAACATAGCCGACTCAGCTTACTCCTTACCAGAGAAACCACGGAGTCTTTTGGCTGTCTTCGGATAATTCCGCTTAAGGCGCACTTTGCCGCAAGTTATCATAGTAATAAGACAATATCACTGTAGCTTTTACTGGTATATTGAAACTGCTTATAAGATTGTCGTTTGCTTGTAGTAGAGTATCTTATTCGAGCATTTCTCATGCGATCGCCTTCTTTGGTTGACGCAAGTTTCCTCTTACAAAGGCTATGCGTGAAAGTACAGTACATCCGCAGATAGCTTCGTAAGACTACCCATGAGTTTAACCATTGAGCAAACTTGATGATAAGAGATCATTCATACTCCCCACCCTACTTCTGCCCCTTTACTTTGATCTTTCTTTTTAAAGGCTCGAGGTCGGTGTTCTGGTCGCGGGTTTTGATTTGCGATTGCAATTGAAGAGTGTGCTATAGACGCGGCGTCTGACTGATGTGAAGTTCAGAATGCTTAGGTCCCAGATCCCTAAGTAATGTAAAGAGTTAGGTAAACTTAGGGCAACCTTCAATAGATTTAGGATAACTTTAGTAAGTTAAGGATAAACTTAGGGGGGGTTTGTGATATCTTTACCTAATCAAGACAACTCTATTTCAGACAACGGACCCAAAAGACTACGCATACCATCAGTCCCCTAGTCGAAGTGTCTAACCGACCGAGGATGAAGCTCGTGGTTAATATTGGTCTCTTTGCTGGTCCTAAGCTGTCTGCCAGAACAAGTCAGGCCTTGAAGAAAACTTCGGGATATACTCAAAACTCTTGGTGTGGTTTCATAGGTCGGCAATTAAATGGTTTCAACCACACCGGGGAGCCGATTTCGTTAAGAGACAGGGTATTGAATGGACAGTCATTGGTATTCTTCATGTTCTACATGAGCCTGAGACAGAAGCAGAAAAGTCTGTTAAAGGTCCTGTAAAATTCCTGATCTCCGTGCAGCTTTAATCCCCCCTTTTTGACGATGACAAACTCGATGAAAACTCAACACGCTCATCCTGGGAGATCAGTATTGCCGTTGAGCTGACTTGCCGCCGGTACTACATGAATACAGGCTATAGGCCATGGATGTCGATATGATGGAAGTCTGGCTTGCGAGACGGAATACCACAGATGGGAATCGACGCACAACTTCAAAACCTATTCTGCCGCCATTCGAGGTATCTAGGTTTTTAAAAGACTTTTTTATCGCCAGTGGGGGCTTCCTGGGACCTGGAGTAATCAGAGTCATCACCGTAGATCTCAGGGGGTTGGACATATCCAGGTAAAGGAGTCATGAAGCCCCTCCAGATTTACCATAAACTGACCTACCATTCCTTGCCACTTAGGGCCGATTTCACTTTTCTAGCAAATTGATGCCAATCGACAACTTCCGGTAGTCTATTGATCAGCGCTGCCTCACTTCGCCATCAAGGCACCGCTCGCAACACTGTCTGCTTGATTCTAGCTGGTCTTATACGGGCCTGGAGTACGGAACTCTACCACATCAGCTGTCAAGTCCATCGCTGATGGCTCGGTATCGTACCTCCGTATGATCCTTTGGACCTAGCAAGTCATCAACATCGAGCTCCACCCAGAGTTCGTGTGACATATGCTCTTCGCGAAACAGATGGCTGAAGTATTTTGTTCCTCACTACAAGCCAGGACCTGGAATGGCTGTTAAGTGCCTGAACACTACGCCGAAAATCGTGATGCCTTTGCTCTTCGCGGAGGCTAGCATGGCCGTGAGATGCTAAATGTAGTTGTCAGGACACCCAACGCATCATTCTCCCTGAATAATGTTTGAAAGAATAAATATTAGAGAAGAGCCTGGCGAAAGCAATAATTACCTACTTCCCGCGTATCAAAACAAATACAGATTTGGTGTCATCTTCTACCATAAGCCAGCAGGCTGAATGAATGGAATACCCAAATAACATAAAAACGAAAAACTTGCTACTAACTGAATGCGCAAGCACCGCTATGAGTACAGGCTTGGTTGTATTGATCAGGCTCCTATTCACATTTGTATGTTTTCGAATGGGCTCTTACCGAGCCTGGATGCTACCCTCTCTCCAACAAGATGGGGAGAACATGCAAGACTTGGACAAAGCTCAATGTAATGGCTTCCATTCCAACAGCAATGACTTGTCACAAGAGACTCCTAAAGGCAGACTGATAGAAACCTGACGAGGTATTTCTTACTGTATTACTGTCTCGCTGGCTTCTGCTTTTTATTGAATCGATTGACAACTTAGAGCTACCTCGCTATTTTCCGTGTAGAGCAACGATACTAAAATCGCTATTGAAAAACACCCTCGTGTTTCTACCATTAGTCCAAATGAAAAGCAAAACAATGTCCCTCTATCAGCTCACCAAACGACGATCCTCCAGAAAGCAACACATCTTCCCTCCATAAGCCCACATAATTTCAGAAAGCAACATGCGCCAAGTCTTCACGAGCCACGGTACCTTAGATATAGTACATGGAATTGATTAGTCTGGGGTGGACTGCCTTGCTCTTGGCGGCTGATCCAGTAGTGATGACGCTATCACCATCACTCTCCTCAAAGAACTCGGGGCGATGAGCTCGAGCACGAGTGCAGACAATGTCTGCATAGTAGGCTGGGGGGCAAATGCTCACAGCCTTGGTGGCCCGTCCGAACAGGTAGCAGAGCTCGTGAGTGAACTTCTCCAGCTCGTTGGCTGCCTCGCTCTTGAACTTGGCTCGGAAGATCTCATCGAGCAAAACTGTGTAGTGCGCAGGACGGGCAGTGCCCTTGATGCTTGCGTGGGCGGTGAGGAAAAAGTCCCAGTAGCGAGCCTCCGTGATACCGCGATCGACGACTGTGCCGTTTTGGGTGTTGTGGTTTTTCTCCATGGCGTTTGCTTCCGAGGTTGGATAGAACCGAGTCTGGTGTCGCTTGACAGAAACAATGATGGAGATCTTGGGGGCCTTATTCTTCGGATACTTGGCATTGCACGCAATGCGGATGCGTGGCAATTCTGTACGAAGAACCTGGGCGAACTGACCAGTGGACACACCATCGCGGAAGATGACAATGTTCTCTGGCAACTCCTGTCGGTTGTGCTTTTGCCAAAGCTCAAGACGCGACTTGAATGCCTCAGTCAAGGTCTCATCAAGCATCTCCTGCTTGGACGACTGCTCCCAGGAGTAAGCTGGCCATTGTCCCATATCCCGGTCAACAGTTGCCACCAAGCCAACCAAGCTGGGTGCAGCATCGCTCTTGTCGGCAGACATGTTGGTGGGGTGTGTAACGTCGTAACCAACCACCATTGTCTTGCCCTCTTTGATCAAGCCGACCTCATTGTGGAGTTTGTGATTGACGCCGCCTGTCTTCAGATTCCACTTGAGGGCCACATTCGCGAAATACTGTGGGTTTTCCTTACGCAGCTGGAAACCCTGAACGCAGATAGTATGAATACCATAAGTACAGTCGCCCAAGGTCTTGATCCTGCCATACATTTCCGAATCGGTTGAGTCAAGAATCACAAGAATGATCTCAACTTTCTCTTCCTGAGCCCAAGCAAATACCTTATCGACATTCCTGCTGTCGGCGTAGTCATTTTTCGGCTTAAAGGGTTCATTGACGGCGATATTCATGGTGTTCTTCATGAACTGCCAGAACGCAATAACTGACTGAGATCCCACAGGTTGAGAGTTAGAGTTGGACCGGATGTTGACATATGTCCATCTCTTGACGAGTTGGCCAGGCTTGACAACCTTGACATCTCTGAGGTTCCAAGCTCCGTTGCGTGGGTCAACAGTTTTGGCTTTCTTCTGTTGGTCGAGGTATGCAACTCGAGGTACGGCGAGAACACGTCCTTGAACCGTCAGGAGTTGTCGACCAACTTGAATACCGAAATGTCCCTAGAGAAGTTAGCATTTCCCACTTCTGAATTTCACAAATCATACCAGTGTGTCATCATCAAGTCCGAGGGTTTCTCGGGCATCCGTGGTAATCGAGAGAGCGTTTGCATATGGGGTTCGGCAAGCAAAATTCACCATGTCAGTTGACTCGGCACCGGTGAGTTTGGCCTTCACTGACTGCCCAGGCTGGATCTCGAGGAACTCAGCAGGGACAAAGGTAGGCTTTGCGGCAGTGCCAACATTGAATAGGGGGTAGTTTTTCAGGTTGGCGTTGTACTCTAGATCACATATTAGATCAGTATCGAATGCGGAGGGCGAAACATACTCTGTTTGTAGAAATCGAGGACGGTAATGTACTTGCTGTTATCCCCATCTTCCAGCCAGAACCTAACATCTCCTGGTCCAACCGAAAAATCTATGCTGTTGTCGCGGAACTGGGGAGTGTTTTTATCGCGACATTGTTTCTTGATGTCGCGAATCGACACCAGGCCGTGGATTGCCTTGGATCTTCGAACCTCCTTACTCCCGTATTTGGTCTTTATCCATACGCGGGTCTTGGCAAGAAATCTGTTGAGCAGTCTCAATTTTCTGTTCATCTCAGATGACGGAAAGGCGTTGACTCCGAACCCATCAAAGAACGCGGCACAGGGGCCATCAATCTTGAAGACACCATGAGTGACGTTGACGTTCAAGAGAAGTCGACCAGTGGCCAAGCGGACGGATTGGAAGTAGCCGCGCGCAGCTTTCAAAGCTCTGAGTCTGCCCAACGTCACCTCGTTTCGGCGGCTCTCGCTCCCGAATGCGAAGAAGCGCGAGCTTCCCACGGCGCTGATCTCGTCAAGCTTTGACCGTGGGGCAAAGCCGAAAATGACATTCAGGGCATCAATGACATCAGGGAACTTGGGGTAGGTCATGGCCTGGGAAGGATCGCTGCCGTCGTCTGAAGCGCCAGTCTTTGAGTTGACGTATTTGAGCATCTCGTCGACACGAGCCTCTGCAGGGCCGTTGAAAACAACTTCGAAGACATCTGTCTTTTCGGAGCCTTCCGAAGAGGGAAGGCTGAACCGTATGGTGTTGTTTTGCTCAAGGTTGAGCTTGCGCAAAGAGATAAGCTGTGACTTGAACTCAGTCGCAAGGAGCAAGTTCTTGTCCTTCTTGGAGAGTTCATTGAGAGCTTCTTTGATGACAAGGTAGAGCTTACGGCCTTTGACCTCGCGAGGACCAGACTCTCGAGGCTTTGCAGACTTGCCTCCCTTGCCCTTAGTCTTGGGGGCGCGCTCCTTTGTCTCTTCCTGGCCCTCGGGAACGATTTCCTTGACAGTCATTGTGTATTTGTAGAGGACTGGAACTTGAGTTGTGATGTGATAGTAGTTCGTCCAAAGTGTGACTGGGGTTCCTTTACTGCCGAAGGCAGGTCGCGGAGGGAACTTTCCGAGGTTCTGTTTATCTTCCATTGACAGTTTGCCCATGTTGGAGGTGAGCTGAGCGACAGACGTGGCCTGGCTTCTCACCACTTCATCTTCAAGCTTTGCAATGGTGCCATCTGGTTGGGGAATAGAATTTCCCATGCTGCATAGGTTAGTATTGATCAACGATGAGACATCGGGTATCAGATAAAACATACGTGAAGACAGCAGGTCCTTCGGGCTGACCACCGAAGCCGCCTCGGCCGCCACGACCACCTCGTGGCCCTCCTCTTCCACGATCGTAACCTCCGCGACCTCCCCTAGGGCCGCTGAAGCCGCCTCGGAAGTCGCCCCGGCTTCCATCACCCCGACCTCTGCCCGAGAAGCCATCGCCTCGTCCTCTTCCACCTCTAGAGTCAGAGAATCCAGAATAGCCGCCGCGGCCACCACCACGGCCATCTTGAGGTCCGCCACCACGACCTCCGCGTCCTCGCCCACCACGACCACCTCGGTCAGCCATGGTTATCGAGGTTTGGATAGCCAAGGGCCGTAAGATAGGAATATGTAAAGGGAAGCGAGCGATGTGCAGAGAATGAAATGTAGATACTGATTGTCAAAGTTGATAAAAAGAATCAAGACCAAAAAGATTGTCACTTGATGATGCCGGTGATGATGATGATGATGAGAGAAGAAGGAAGTGTTTTATGAGAGTGTAAGTTTAGGGGCGGGAGGAGGAGGAGGAGCTGGGCAGCTTTATGTGAAAGACCTGGGAAGAGGATCGAGAGGCTCTTCCTTGGCCAGCGTGAATCAGTCAGTGCCTCAGCAGCCACAACCTTAGGTTGTTTGCCGTGACACAGCCTGACTCTCTGAGAAGTGACTGATCAACTGAAGTCAAAAGTGTCGCACTCACTCCCTGTGCCCAATTGACAAAGGAAGATGCTTCTCAGCAACAGCTGCAGAGAGGAGTACAGAGAGGTCGGCTGTTAGGCACTATCACGGCAGCTAGGGAGCTCACCCGTTTCTGGTGGAGCAAGCTGAAGCTAACTGACACTAAGTGTGCGGGGGAATAATTGAGGTGGTTCAAGTTAAATTGATAGAGCAAAAGAAAGGCGAGAGAAAACATGCAAAACACACAAAAAGGAAGAGTTATATTTTTACCCTTTCTTTCTCCATGTGCCATGCTCCTTTTTTTCCCGCAGCCCTTAAAATGGTCGGCCTCCCAAGGTTGCCATGACGTGATACTTCATGTCTTAGTTCCGTTGGGCTAACAAGGCTTACCAGCTATCGTTAACCTTCAATGACAACAGTTTACCCTGGAGAAACTCAATCACACCCATCATTGTACTGTTGGAAACACAAGTCACATACAGGTATCAGATGATCGGATCTTGTATTGATGCAGTGCAGAACCCCCTTCATCGATTCAGTCATGTTACCCAGGTACATGGCATGTTTGCTTCTTTGAAGTAGACCACCAAGCCACGATATCAAAATCAGCCCTAACCGCCGGTTTCCAAAAGCCAAGGCCATTGGCTCAACTTAGCACCATTGCGTCCTGCTGTCAAATGATAGCTCCTCAGAAGCAGTCTGGTTAACCTATCTTTGCGTCTACGGTTGAATGCAGGCCACAATCATAGTAATCCCTGCCTTACAATCATACAGTTGCTGTTGGACAAGATATCCGCGAGCCGTCCCATGCCCAGCCATCTTAATAGAACTTTCGATCTGTGCTTGCTCCGCTGGATCTTGGTACGCCTGAAATCAGCAATTCGTCCATACAATTTGCCATATGCAAGACCAGCCCTGCGGGTTCGCATAACCAAACATACAACACATGCGAGATGTTTGAGTTTGAGCAATTGCATGCACATCACATCGCACAAGGAGACTGGCCTACTGAGTACCTCAGGCATTGCTCGCTTTATCCTAAGCCTTTGCTTGGGTTGACCTACAACTTGCATAGATGTGCTGTGTAACGTGAACCATATGATGAAACTCAGAACCGAAATGACACTCTCAATCATCCTGTCCAAGACCTCGGAATCTCGGGCTCTGGCAACACTGCCATTAAGAACTTATGTATAGATCACCTTACTCTCGGTATTCTACACTCATTACGGCTGGAGCGATGCTCGGCTTCCCGCATAATCCTAAGCCCAAAACAAAACACACCGAAATCTATCATCAAGTTCAACCACAGTTTGATCAATGTAAATAGTCGCCATGCCGTCCACCATGCCAGTGTCTTTCTTTGCACCATGGAACCAACAACTGGGTAGACAAAACAGACTTCAACAAATGGGCTGCCCAGGAAATACTCCATTAATCACCTCAAGACTCTTCTTATAATCCTAGCACATATAGAACAAATCAAGGCACCAATCATCTCAAATTCAAAAAGCCGCAGGAGTGGGAATAGCATTCACCAACCTAAGATATACCATGTGCACCGGTCAACGCGGCTTCTATATCTGCCCCTGCAGACGCACTCATTGCCCCAAGAAAGGGACAGTCCCTCACAGACTAATCACTCAGGGGCATGTATGCAAGATCGAAGTAGATACAATTGCTTGGGACATATGCGAATGGTGGATTGCGAACGGGCCTCCAGAACAGGTTCTCAACCGATACCTCAAGCCCAGCTGCCAATATTTTACATGGCACACCCTCCTGGTTCCTACGGCACTATGTGATGAGTGCCAAGTTACATGTGTTGAGATCAAAGAGGAGCACGAAAGTAGTGATAAGAGATCACATAGAAGAGGAAGAGACAAGAGTCGGTAGCAGAGGCGTAAAGCCTTCGTTTTGGTCATTTGGGCGCCCAAGTTCAGGTGTATCTCAGATACGGAGACTCAATAGATGTGTTACTCAAGAAGGCATTGACATGAAGGACAAAGCCTGGTATGGTCGTGGTGTCTTTTTAGTATAGCTCTCTTCCGTAAACACATATATTAAATGGTATACAAACCCCTAAGACTTGTGCACAACGCACACCACTCAACCACTCATAGCTTCTCACAGACCACCAAAGTGCGTCGCTTAAATATCATATGTCACATTTGGATTTGTGATATAGCAAATGCCTGGAGACGAAGTACTAAGAAGTGAACAAAAGACCCTGCGAGAATCTAAGTGTTCAACTTCCCACCCTGGAGGCAGTACCTTGAGAACATTGGAGGTCTTACTCTGCGTTTCGCTCCAGAATTGTAAAGAAATATTGAGAGGTCATATTGGAAATATTTGTGTTGAAGAGAGTCGCAACAAATAGATGTCAGCGTTAAATAGGCGGTAGTTTGGTAACTCAGTCATGTGAAGGCATCATCTGTGCTTCTGGTGCAGCAATTTGGTGCGTCTAGGGATGAAAATGTACATATATGAGGTCAATATCAAAGAAAAAAGACGGAAGCATCTTGGTCAACGTTGCACACATGGATCACTGGTGTGCTACGTGGCAACCGCAAGCATACCATGGTACAAGGGGTCTGTTGGCGGAACTCAACGCGAGCCGATCAGGACAGATCGGTATTATCGTGGCTGACATTGAAATGCATAAATCAACAGATGATTGGTGGTATGCAAATCGGCCAAATTGGATTGCTGACCTTCTCACTTGATGTATTATCTGATATATCGCAAACAGAGCATGTCTGGGAAGGACAGCCCTTGAGAGCAGCATAGTATGTATCAACGCTGAACGGTGACTATAGGACTACACTATAGCTTTCTGGGGGAACGAGATCGATTAGCTTGAAATGCTATGGTAATATGGGGGTTACTTGCCATCTCCTTGACCTCATCTGAGCCCCAACCAGTCCAATATCCAATACGGACGCAAACCGTCCATTAGTCATTAACTCCCTTGAACGAATAATTCGATCTCATATGAAGCTAAGTTCATGATTTGATATGCCCTGCAGTCGCAACCTTGAGAATCTCATCCCCCAAGCCTGAGACATGGTGGATCTCAATACCGGCATCTTCAAGCGTTTTGCGGCCTGTATTCTCCCCAACAAAAGTCTCGGGCTCCTGAACACCAACATATACCTGCTTGATCCATGACTTTTGCCGCAAGACCCTTTCGACGCAGGGAAGTTTGCCGCTCAGCCGCTTGAAACAGGGTTCAACAGTGGTGTATAGAGCATGGGGGGTGTTGAAGACATCCGATAGCTTCTCCTCTGTGGTTCCATGCTGCTCAGCCAGCTTCAATAGACATGTTTCTTCGGCATGGGTGTTTCCGGGGAGTTCAAGGGTGTATCCTTCGGCAATGATGCTGTTGTCGCTCAGCCGCACAATTAGAGCTCCTACACGGAAGTTGGTGGGCTTGGGAGGGGAGTTGTTGGCCAAACCCAAGGCGCGCTCCATTGCGGCCTTGTGATTTCCAGGTTCTAAGGTAGTCATATCGTTTGGTATGAGGCATGTACCGGGAGGGTATGACGAAATGTCTCGATGCGGGAGCTTTGATCCATCTTGAACAGTCGGCGGGTGTAAACTCCGATCACCGAGAGCACTTTAACATCGGACCCACATTTCCCGGTGAGCCCGTCGCAACGCGTCTCCCAGCATCAAGCTCGAGCTTAATCCGACTTGCACTTCATCACACGATCAACCAAAATCGACGATATCGATACGATGTCGGACCACGAAGATGTGCTGGAGAGCGAACCACCCACCATTGATCCGTATGAGGTTTTGAGCCTTGAGAGGAGTGCGACAAGCGATGACATCAAGAAATCTTATCGAAAGGCTGCGCTTAAGAACCACCCAGGTTTGTCAAATCGGTCTCAACACAGATGAGCAACGCTAACCCTACTGTTTCTTAGATAAGGTGCCACAAGATCAAAAGGATACTGCGCACGAGAAATTCCAAGCTATCGCGTTCGCCTACGCTATCCTCTCCGACCCCGCCCGTCGCAAACGGTATGACGAGACTGGCTCGACTTCAGAATCGATCGTAGACTCAGAAGGATTCAACTGGAGCGACTACTACCGAGAGCAATATAAAGAGTCTGTGTCGGGCGATGCGATCGAGAAGTTTGCCAAGAAGTACAAAGGCTCTGATGAAGAGAAGGGGGATGTGCTCGATGCGTACGAACTTTGCCAAGGCGACATGGACGCCCTGTACGAGAGAGTCATTCTAAGCGATATTCTGGAAGACGACGAACGTTTCCGTGAGATCATCGACACGGCCATCAAGAGCAAGAAAGTGCCCAGCTTCCCGGCCTACACAAAAGAGTCGAAGAAGAAGCGAGAGAGTCGTGCAAAGCAGGCTCGGGCTGAAGCAACAGAGGCTGAAGACTACGCAAAGGAGCTAGGTGTACACGATAAGCTCTTCGGCGGCGACAAGAAGAGCAAAAAGAAGAAGGGCAAGGGAAATTCAGAGGACGACCTGGCAGCACTGATCCAAAAGAGACAGCAAGATCGCTCAGAGGGTTTCCTGGACCATCTCGCTGAAAAGTATGGTGCCAAAGAGAACAAGGCCAAAGGCAAGAAGGGCAAGAAGCGATCTGTGGAAGATGAGCCGTCGGAAGAGGCCTTTCAGGCAGCTGCTTCTCGTCTGAAGGGTTCGAAGAGGTCGAAACGGTAGACTTCAGGTAGATTGCAATATCGGATTGCTTTAATGTGGCTATTGGGTCAAGAGTTTCGGTGTTTGGGCGTAGGTTACAGCAAGGAAGCACTACTAGGACAAAGAAAGAATTTAGAGACTGAGAAGAATTGAATGATTCATATTAAGCTTGCAGGAATACTACTAAGTGTAGCATGATCTCCGACGACTTTCCTTTCAACGAGATGGAAAGTGTCAGTCCTCAGTCAACAAAGGTAGTAAAAAAAAGCATGGACATAATTGAGACAAACAGACATAAAAGCAGACTTGTTCTCCTCACGAACCTCGAACCTAATATCTCTAAAGCAAGTTTCCTTGCACATTTTTAGCTGTTGGTATGTTCCATAACAGCACTCAGATTTATTACGGCAAGTATTCCCAGCGATTCAACGACTCCACTGACATCATGGATGCAATGATTCTGTGACGTTGTCACGGGCCAGTGAGTTGTCCACTAAGCTACAGTGGGGCTTCTCAAGCCACCGCGAGTATCGCCAGGTCTCACTTCACTTGTTTAACCCTTCTCTCAAACGCGTTACTACGACAAGATACGCAACAACGCGATACTTCATTGCAATGCTTAATAATGGCTTAGGCTTCATCTGAAGAAAAGAGTGCTATCATGATGCCATGAGCGAATCCGCCAAGCCCCCAATCTATCCTCGATATTGCTTCCATCTTGCGCCAACCGTGAACCAATGGTGCCTCTTTCGTGTAACCGATATCCATGACCTTGATCGGTACGAAGAGTTTGAGGGTAAGTCTAGGCTGCTGCAAATTTCACTCTATTCTAGACTGATGACTTACAGGTGAAAACTTCTACTTCTATGGGAATCTGCCAATCAAATGGGTGCGCATAGTCGGACTAGTCGTCGCCATTGACGAATTCACAAGTCGACGCGTGTATACAATAGACGACAGTAGCGGCGCATGCATCGAGTGCATCATTTCCATACCGATCTCTGGTGAAGGTGATAGTCGCGCGACAACAGGAGCTGCTGCTCCGAAGAAAGCAGATATTGACCCGCCTCAAAACCCAGACCCATTCCCAGATATTGATGTCGGATGCATTGTCGACGTTAAGGGAGGTTTATCTACTTTCAGAGATGAGCGACAACTCACCATTGAGAAGATGATCAAGGTACGAAGCACTGCGCAAGAGGTTACTCTGTGGGAAAAAAGGGTCAAATTCAAGTCCGAGGTTCTTGACAAAACATGGGTTCTACGAAACAGTGAAATCCGAAGATGTCGAAAGGAAGCAGAACGGAGTGAAGAGGAAGCCGAGCGGAAACGAAAACGCATCAAAGCAATGGTGGAACCTCAAGCATCGAGGCAGACATCGAAGTCCGCGAGCCATGCTGAACAGCCCATTCGACAGCAGAAGCCGCACAAAGAAATGCGGCTGGATCTTCGGCAGATTCTCGAGCAGGGTGGAAAAGGCAAATATGATGCGCTAGGATTATGAGTTGAGGATTTCCTGATCGCTGGTGCACTTGCTAGGGCCTTTTAGCGGGCTTTCAGTATTAGATCTGGGCCAGAATGAACAATAAGAGAGAGTCGCCACACAGTGGTTGGCATGGCCAAGCGCATTGTGCCTTGTTCTGGAATGCGTTACGCAATCACCATGATTGACAAAGTGTGCTAGAGGCTAGAGGCTAGAGACCCATGGCCTTGGGGTCTTTGAGACACGCCAGAACGGTTTGTCACTAGGCCATTGTCTCATTTTCTAACGAACTCCTCCGTCCTGTTGTTTGGGTAAATGTTACCACAAGTCAAGTGTTGTCTCAACGGTCTCTAACGTAACATACTAAGTCAAGTGATTGTCTCGGTTCGAAATCGAGTTGCCTTTCTCATGAATGTAACATCAACGATGTAGCGGCTGGAGAAGAGAGTTCAACAGAGGACAAATGACTTGGTATTCGTCAGGCGAAGTCATAGCAAGACTAGTGATGTTTCTGCTGAGAGACAATTTTCCTAAGTCAAGCAATAGCATGGAGGACGGGTTATATGCAAAACGATAAAACATTTTAGCTATGAAGCCACATGGCCATCAACGCTCAAGGCTGAGACTTGATTCGGGAACGAAAGTCATGGGAATAAATGAAGGACACAAGTGGCGTCCACTCACAAGGTTGAAAGCTCACCCAAACCACCGGAGCTGAACTGTGAAGCAAATTTGAACGTTTTGGTTTGCAAGGTGTGGCGAGCTCAACCGAAGCCATCCGTTGAATAGTCTCCCAGGCTAACTCGTCGCGAATCGATAGTTCCTGGAACTAGGAGCACCCTGCAGACCATGGCCAAGTGCGGCGTGCGCTAGGCAATTAAATGGCCCCTCTACTGCAGGCACACGGGGACGCCACAGATGAGCGTCTAAGGCGATTTCCCCTTTGAGGTGTATCACGACGCGCCATGGATCACATACCCTGTGTGTGAGACTGAGAACATGCGCCGCAGACACTTGATCTGGAATGCAAAAAAGGACCCCGCCCCGACTGTTCACGATGCTCTTTCCTGGGCTTCAATGATACCCAACAGTCAGAAAGAGCGATGGCCAGAGAGAGCACATGGCCAAGCTTCTCTGGCATTGGCTCCTCAGTGAAAAAAGATAAAGATGGAATTCCTCCAGCCATTTTCGGTCAACTTCAACCCCATCACCACAACCTAGGAATCCTATCACATTCGCATCCCACGCCATCTTAGAGAATCCAATTTCTTCAATCCTATTACCCATCATCGCTTACGCTATCTTTTGCTGGCATCTGCTAGGTCTCGACCAACTGCTGTCAACCCTTGCCCGCTAGTGCAGCATTTCTTTTGGTGGTCAATTCTAGGCTTGGTCTAGCTTCCAGGTAAGCCACATGCGTTTCTTCGTTTGTGCCGCCGAGACACAGTCCACTTCATTTCATTCTCCGATGTAAGTGCATGCTAGCTCTATCAGTCGTGGTGCCACTGGACTAGTGGTTTTCCGCATTTGATGGCTTCAAGGAAAGGAGCAGACCCTGGAGCGTAGGGCGGCTATATTATATGAGCCATGGAACCCCGACCCTTCAGCTTGTTCTCCAGCTTCATTCAGCCTCATAAGTCTTATCGAGGTTGTGATCTTCTCGATCAAGGCGGCATCACACTCCTCACTTGCCCATCATGAAGACCCGCACCATCCTGCCCGTATGGCTTCTTTGGCTAACCCAGGGACAAGTCCTAGCCCTGCCCCAAGGCCAAGACGACTCTGCTGATTCCCGGGACGATTCTAACCAAGAGTTCAAGCGAGATATCGAAACATCTGCTTTCCAGTATTTGACAACCTACGCCAAGGACGATATCATCCCCGTCACCGAGAGCGTCAAAGTCAGTACTAGCAAGGTGGGAACCACTGCGACAGCTCAAGTCCTTCCAACTCTTTCAGACGTTGAGCCTCATACCGAAGGTTTTGTTGTAACGGATCTATACAATCCTCTTCTCACAGAACCCGCCGTCCTGAGCACGTCGATTCCCAGCCCTACAAGTCTGCTTAAACCACTTACATCTACCACAAGCAACGCTGTACCATCTGGTCTCTCCAAAATGGCTGCTGCTCCCAACATTTTCGCCAACCCCATCGATACGAGTGCTCCTCCATCGATGTTCCAAAGGATGTCTACTCACCCTGTTCCCAAAAAGCCCATGATTACTCAGAACGGCCCTATTGGCACGAACAAGTTCTACTCCAACTTCTACCTTGGTGATCAGAAGACCCCTGTCTATACTTACCCCTACTCACTCACCTGGGCGGGTGGTACTGGCCCAGCAGCAAGCTGGGGCATGTCTATCTCTCATGTCGAGGCGTCACAGCGTACATATGGCGACGTGCAATCTAATGGTGCCGTCGAATACTACATCAACCCTGTTGGTATCCAGTCTATGATCATCTCGGCAAAGGAACTTGGCAAGAACACGGTCTTAACTATGGACTCTATTGGCCCTCACTATGCCAAAGCCTACCTCAGGAAGGACAGCAAGTCAGCACCAACAATCAGCTTTCCCCTTTACCAAGGCAGCGTCTTCACAACTGCGTACTTCGGCGGTGGTACACCTTGGATTCAGACTGGCGTCTACTTCAGAACTATGACACAAGTGACAAAAGATCCCAAGTCCAACGTGCGCAAGTACAACTTCGTCCTTGAAGATGGAACCACCTGGCGTCTGTACGCTTACAAGACGAAGGGCGATCCTCTTACCCTCAAGGTCACCAACAACGGTCTTGCTTCCTCGGCCAAGCCATTCTATGGCTTCATCCAAATTGCGAAGGATCCCAAGGTTGGTCAGTCCGAGGCAGTTCTTGACAACGGTTGCGGTGTCTATGCCACTGGCATGACAGTCAGCGGCAACACTGTTGGCAAGCAGGGCACTTACAGTTTCACATGGAACAGAGCTGGCCACACTTCCGGAAAGCTTTGGATCTTTGCTCTTCCTCACCACGTCAGCTCATTCGATGCTACAACCAAGAAGGAGATGAGGACGTACTCGCTCCAGACACCTACCAAGGGTATTGCTACTGCTGTCGGAGGAAACACCTGGACGATGGTCGAGTCTGCGCTGCCAGTCGACATGGGCTTTGCTCCCTGGGATCCCGCGAAAGGCAGTCGTGGTCTGACTGCTAATGCGAAGAAAATCATCGCACCTATTGCCAAGTCCGAGGTCTCGCAAGACATGGACCAGCAGGCTAACACAGACTCCATGTACTATTCTGGAAAGGTAACTCCCCCGTCAAGTTTCCATCAGAAACATGCTAACACATTGTAGTCTCTGGCAAAGTTTGGTTCCATCATCTATGTCATCAACAACATGCTGGGAGACAAGGCTCTGGCACAGGCTGGCTTACTCAAACTTCAGAAGGCATTTTCCAGATTCGGTACGAACAAGCAGAGTTACCCTCTTGTCTACGAATGTAAGTCATTTGTCAAAGCTGGGTTATACGTTAGCTAATAAGGTGAATAGCCGTCTGGGGCGGAGTCGTTTCATCTGCATCTTATAAGACAGGCCAAGCAGGATCTGACTTTGGAAACACCTACTACAACGATCACCATTTCCATTACGGCTACCACGTCCTCGCTGCTGCCTATATTGGCTCCATGGATAGCAAATGGCTTGCTGCCAACAAAGCCTACGTCAACTCCCTTGTCCGTGATTATGCGAACCCGAGCAGCAGTGACAAGTACTTTCCCATGTGGCGAAGCTTCGATTGGTACCACGGCCACAGTTGGGCTCATGGCCTGACCGCCATGTGGGATGGCAAGGACCAGGAATCAAGTTCCGAGGACATGATGTCTGTTTATGCTCTGAAGATGTGGGGTACAGTGATTAAGGACACTAACATGGTCGCGAGGTAAGTCGGGCAGCCCAATCAATTTGATCGCAGACAACTGACAACAGAACAGAGCAAACCTCCAGCTTGCTGTCATGTCACGAGCTATGCAAGATTACTACTACTACACTACGTCCAACACCGTGCAGCCTAAGAACTTCATCGGCAACAAGGTCGCGGGTATTCTGTTCGAGAACAAGGTCCACCACACAACATGGTTCAGCGCTGCCATTGAGGCAATCCAGGGCATCCACATGATCCCTATCCTCCCAGTGTCCAACTTGGCACGAACCGCCACATTCGTTCAGCAGGAATGGGACACTTACTTTAGCAAGGGCCGTGTCGACAAGTTTAACAACCTGTGGAAGGGTATCATCTATGGCAACTATGCAACAGTTAAGCCAACGACTGCCTGGACTTTCTTCACACAGTCCAAGTTTGATCCCAACTGGATCGATGGCGGAGCATCAAGGACGTGGTATATGGCGTATGCTGCGGGTAAGTCTACAACAGTGAAACGCAAGAGTACAATGGCTGACAATCATGACACAGCTCTGGGCCAGATTTGATGAGAGATGGAAAGTGAGATGGCTGCGTTGCGACCAAAACGTCAGCGTCGGTGCTGAGATGAGCACCTTGTACAAATATTGAACATACCTTGCATAGACATGGCGATACCTCGACGGGAACATTTATTTTGTATAATGGGAATGGGCAGAAAGAACAGCCTTGAATGTGATAGAAATGGAGAGAAAGCAAGAAAGACAGCTAGATATTCCCTGACCTCACCCAGATTAGACATACGGGAGGCAGATGTTAGACCCTAGACAGGGCACGTTAGAATTCCATTGGTTACATATTATACCATGCCGAATATCGGAGGACAAAGCTTGAAAAGCCCCGAAGTCCGATCAAGTCTGAATATCTTGTGTTGATGCCGGAACTCGGATACCTGGGATCGATTAAACCCACGTGTTGCAGTGAGGAGGTGACTATCTGACCTGGCTTGATTGGGGCGCAGTCATGGCGACCCTGAATGAAGACTTGCGCCAAAGGGGATGATCGCCAAGAAACAGGTTATTAACACCGCCTCGAATTTGACCAAGAAGAGAAAGAGAGTGACAGGTTCGTAGATGAACAAGTTTGGACACTACCAAGTGGGAAATGATTATGGGGCAGTTTGAAGTATGCATATGCCTGAAACATTGAGTGCTCCAGACCTTTCTTTTTAATGGATGTGTTTGAGAGGATGATAAACTGGCTACTAACTGTTATCTGTCCAAGGTACCTAGTACTAGTCTGTACACCGAAGAGAGAGCACTGCATGAGACAGGACATGGGTTAAGAATCGGTGTAACAGTTTTTCTTGCTTAACTTGGAGTTACATGTGACGAGTTGTCTATTGGCGTAAATCCCAGCGACACGGCAACGTCGGACAAGAATGGCCAGGACTGAGCATTTGCGCAAGGCAAAACAGAAAAGCGTGTAATTATGGCGGAGTCTATGATGTCGTAAGCCGATTGACTCCGGCATAGGTTACATGACGTTTATGTACAAAGCCACTCATAAGGTGATGATACGATATCTGCCCGCAAAAAAAAAAAAAAAAAAAAGCAGGGGTCGCAAAGATGCCAAGAAGAAGGAGAATTGCGAGGCGTACAGCTAATAGAGATTTTGGATTGATTCAGAAGCTGCGTGAGTTTCGACAATTCTCTCTCTTGGTGTGATTTACAATGGCAAAAGACAAAGACGCAGAAGAAGCGCTTGCAGATTCAAAGTTTTAAGCTTTTTTTTGTGCTCAGCCACCAGCTAATCTAACTTGTTTCTTTGGCCTCTGCGTCGATGTCGATAGCTGGAATCGGCAGTTTCTCGATGGAGCTTAGAGCGTCGCGCCGAATAACTGAGCATCAGTGACAGGACAACCTGGAGCTCTCCTGGAAAGTGGGGAGCTTGGCAGCTCAGTCAGTGGTAGCTCAGCGGTTGATGTCCAGCATCTTTTGTCAGTGGCCGGACGGGATTGGCTGATGCAACCCTGCCGATCCGCTTAAGAACCCATGTCCTACGTCAACTCGCTCGGCTGCTCTTCCAGGGCCAAGCTAAGCTTTTTTCCTTGCGTACCATGACCAAGGGAGGAGGCCTCCTGGGGCAACGCTGGTTGTTTCTCTTTGTTCCTGCAACACAACCACCACCACCTTCAAGTCCATCATCATCAACAGCATCATCATCACCCGTCGTCTAATTGTTGGAGATTCCCCAGGGCTGTGTAGCTTAGATACCTACCTACCTACCTACGCCCGCTTCTTCTTACCGGCCGACGCTATTCTTCCCTTAGACTGTCTGTCATACACACTCCGCTGAGCAGGGGTGAAAAAGAAAGACAATTCAAGAGACAGACAGATCACCTCTACCTATTCAAACATTATCTTTGGATTGGATCGTCATCCGCTTCGCTACTCGTTTCGTTTCGTTCTGTTTGGCTCATTCCACACTGACTCAATCAATCAATTGGCTGTGAGAAAGCTCAACGCAATCATGGTTTGTAAGTAAATGTCTATCTGCATTTGCATTTAGCCTTTTCTTTTTGCTCTCCTTGATCATTGAGCATCAAGCAATCACGGTTCCCTCAAAGTCTATCTACCTACACTTCCACCACGCACAAAGTAAACATCCAATGCCAGGTTCTCATCTACACATCTTTCCTAAAACTGCTCCATCTCCATATTCCGTCCGTCCACATCTCCTCTCCATCTCATCACCGTCACCATCCCTGCATCAGAGCACAGAGTGCCACACACCAGCCAGAACGAGACAAAGTGCAAGATTAGCTTCTTTCATACGGAGGGGTCTCCCAAGGCGGCGGCGCCACTCACGATATTCTATTCCTATGTGTTATTGCCCTTTGCCATTCAGTGCCCACTTCGTTTTATCCTTCTTTCAACCTCACTTCTACGTCAACCTCAATTATCTCGGTTCCTACTCCTTTGGACACGGAAACGGAAACGGAAACGGTCCTTGTCACCTGGTACAAGATATCGAGTGAGAGAGTGAGTTTATTCGCGACGCGATAATGCCTACTACGGGCATTCTTCTCGTCAGCACGAGTCCACCCGTTCCTGTATCTTCCCTCCATCTCCAAGTCTTGTCATTATCCTCCTCCCTCTCTTGGCAAGCGCTGTCAGTTGGACCTAAATGCACTGCCGTGGTCGCCATTCTATCTACGCGCCAGCTTCAGGCATGATCTTCACTTTGCATCTCTGCCTCTGTACATGCGCATCAAGGATGGCGCAGCAGGGTCCGCTCCTTTCCATGTCCAGAACAAACAAGCTCAAAGCATCCGCCCCATGGAGACAAGGCCAAGCGATCTAGGCTCTGTAGGCCCAGGTCCCATTGTCAGCCTACCATGCAGCCTACCCCAATCATCTAAGACTTGCCCTGTTGAGGACTTCTTTGTATTTCGTCGCTTATTGCTTAACAACCGTCTACTCCGCCTTTTGATGCTTTCTCACTGCTCTGCTATTATAACAAAGACTCATCCGCTGACCATGTCGGTGCCTTGATCACCACCAACAGCTCTTCCATCCTTCAACCTTCAGATCAGACGATCAATGTCTGCCAAACCTCACACCCATACAGCCGACGAGAATAGCCCGCTCCTCAATGGCGGTGCCTCGTCGGCTCTCAATGACACCCCCGGCCACCCCAATGGCAACGGCCATATCAGTTTCAGCCGAGACTCGAGCACCATGACGTTCCTCTTCGACTCGAAGCATACACCCGGTATCGATAACAGCAACATTGCCGTAAGGAGTCTGGCTTACTCCTGGCATATCGCCAAGGTTACCCTTCTCAGCAGTATGTTTGCGCTTCTCGATGTACGGTTGCATACACAACTGACTTTGTTTAATAGACTATGTCAACTTTCTCCTGGTCATGGTACCTCTTGGTATTGTCGCTGGCAAAATGGGCTGGGGCTCTACTGCCGTTTTCACCATCAACTTCTTCGCTATCATCCCACTCGCTGCTGTTCTATCGTTTGCGACAGAAGAGTTCTCGATGAAGCTTGGTGAGACTCTTGGTGGACTCCTGAATGCTACCTTTGGAAATGCCGTGGAGCTTATTGTATGATGCCCCGATCTTCACTTCATATATCACGACTAATCGTATATTTAGGTCAGCATTGTTGCTCTCCAGCGAAACGAAATTGAGCTCGTCCAGGCCTCTATGCTTGGTAGCATTCTTTCTAACCTTCTTCTGGTCATGGGAATGTGCTTCTTGCTCGGCGGTATCGTCCATCGGGGCGAGTCGGGCAATGGCAGAGAGCAGTCCTTCTCTTCAGCCACTGCACAGACAACTTGCTCCCTTATGACCCTGTCTTCGGCCTCACTCGTCATTCCCGCTGCTGTATGTCAGATTAACCCCAGCTGAAAAACTCGACTAACTTTTATAGCTCTACGCAGTTCTTGATCAGAGCGGTTCCAAGGAGAAGGCCCAGAGCATCCTCACTCTCTCTCGCGGCACTGCCATCATTCTTCTCTTGCTCTACGTCTTATATCTCGTCTTCCAGCTCCGAACACACAGCAACCTTTTCGATGCCGAGAACCAGAACGAGGATGGCGAGGAAGTTGAGCCAGAGGAGCCTACTATTGGACCCATTGCCGCTATTGCTGTCCTGTGTGTCACCACCGTTCTCGTTACCGTCTGTGCCGATTACCTGGTTGACAGCATTGATGATCTTGTCAAGACCTCCGGAATTAGCCGAGGATTCATTGGTCTGATCTTGATTCCTATTGTTGGCAATGCCGCGGAGCACGTCACTGCTGTTGTCGTCGCCCTCCGCGATAAGATGGATCTCGCCATGGGTGTTGCAGTTGGTTCTTCTATCCAAATTGCCCTCCTGGTCACCCCCTTCCTTGTCATTACTGGCTGGATCATTGGTGCCCCGATGACTCTTCACTTCGAGACTTGTCAGTTTAACCCTCTCCCTTCCGTTGTAATATTTACTAACAAACTCCCAGTCCAAACTGTTGCCTTTGGAGTTTCTGTTCTCGTTGTTACATACATTGTCCAGGATGGCAAATCCAATTACCTGGAGGGTGCTATGCTTATGGGTCTCTATACTATCATCGCATTGGCTTTCTATGCCACTCCATCCGATGTCTTGGACCCCGGCAACTAAATGCTAGACCTCCCCTGATGTCTTAATCATCATCAATCAACTAATGTTTTTGAAATATATTTTTACTACCAAGGAGTGACTTGTCTCATCAAGAAGCTTGCTCTGGATAGCCAGGAATGCCACCGACAACTGTGGCTTCAACGATCTGCCGAAAGACAGTCGGATAATCGAGTCAACTTTCATATTTGTATTACTAAGCGGATGCGGTCCGCTGGACAGGACTGCTTCACGGGAGTCCCAGACACTCCATCAAACTCTGGAATGGAACAGGGAGAGGAACAGGGAGGTTCAGTCGCGTTCGCGAAATTTTCATTGTGTCAAAAAAACGAGGGATAGTAAATGGCCTTGCCGGTCTCTGTCCTTGTTGGATTTTCTTGCTTATATCATTGGACTGCGAGGTCGGGGATGGAATTCAGGCACGGAAAGGTTGGTCGGGTAGTTAATCAATATTTTCGCAGATTGATCTCTTCTTTGACAGTCACTGGTGAAGTACTTGCAATAATGTCTCTAGCCACTGAAACACTATTGATCTGGTTTCTTTGAGTGAAGCCGTGAGCTGGATACTCGTCCACGAATGTTGGGTGACAAGATGAACATGAAACCAACTGATTTCCACTACAAAGTCTCGTTAAGTGAGATAAGTCGGCGCAGACGAGATGTGTTACTCGGTAAATGAGTTGGCGCAACCGACATTCATCACATATCTATGCAAGATGGCAGGAATTGTGCCATACACTTCAAAAGCTTGGCCTCAAGCCATTCGATATTTCTTACAAAACCGGGATACAAGACATCACACAGAACACAGGTTTGATTGCAGAGAATATAGATAAAAGATGCTTTTGATTATCAAAACGCCAATGTATGTATGTCAGCATATGTATCGAAAGTTCTAAATAGTAGGTTTAGACATGGGCGCAATAATGCCCTGTTTCATCAGCAGGCGAGGCTTGGTGCTGTCCTGGAAAGTCTCCTTCGTCTGCCACTCTGGTCCAACGGGTAGACGCAGCGAGCGCTCGTACTGCTGGCGGGACTCGAAGGGGTGAGGGAGCTGAGATGCGAGATAACGGTCGTTCTGGAAATTGTTAGCATGTTTGATAGACGAGGAGTGAAGAGCTTGTTTACCTTCTTGATGCGCTTCTCGTTAATAATGACCTTGTCCAGCTTGGCATCCTTACGATCCTTCTTCTTGATACCATCAACCTTTGTTAGGAAACGGCCCTGGTGACGCTTCTTCTCCTTGGCGCTCACACCGTCTCCAACCCATGATCCCCAACCGGGCAGTGTGTTGTCAACGACCTTGTCATCGTCTTCCTCAGCGATAGCTGTCTTTTCATCCTCAAAGTCACCGACCACGTCCTCTCCGGCAAAGGCACGAGCAACCATTTCTTGGTCGCGAATCGCCATAGGTAGATGCAGGTCTGTCTCGGATTCGACGTCTGAGGCATCCTCTGTAGTCTGTGTTTTTGACTTGGATTTGGATTTGGACTTGCTAGGATTGGAGGCGACAAGGACGTTGGATGTGAGGTCAAGATCACCAATGTTTGTGTTGGACTGGCCCTTCTTCTTGCGGCGTGTCTCGCCGCGGGACCATGCGCCTGTTGTTCCTGAAGATGCAGGTTCGGAGAGGGATGTAATGTTGGGGATAGCAGGGTTGATGCCAGCGCCGTTGGTGGTGATTATGACATCGTCGTCGTCGTCTTCGTCATCAGCATCCTCAGATTTGCGCTTCTTAGACACCTTGGCTGACTTCTTAAGAGCAGGTTTGAACGGCTGGCCATCTGCAGCACCATATTGACGTCGGCCCACTTCCTCCAGCTCATCAGCAGAGCCATCGAACTCCTCGCCATCAAGCTCTCGTCGGATCTGCTTAATGAGAGCATCGTTCGCCTCCTTCTTAGCGGCCTCGGCCTTTTGCATGAATTTCATGCCCATTAGACCCTTCTGAGGCTCATCCTCTTCTTCCTCAAGAGCTGCTAGCTGTCGACGCAGAGAGGCGTCACCACCATCAGAGTCACTATCTGATTCAGACGACTCGTCAGAGCCGCCAGCACGACCCTCCTTTCTCCTTCGAAGCTCCTCGTCCTTGCGTGCCATCTCAGTCAGACCAGCGCGGAAGTCGTCGTCCCATACGGCTCGCTTCGTCTTGGAGCCAATCTTGGCCCACTTGCTCTCCTTGTGTCGCTGGCCTACACGCTCCAGCGCTCGTCGACGGTCTTGCGCTTCACGCTCTGCTTCCGAGTCAATCTCGCCGGCCTCCTCCATAGCCTCCTTTGTGGCCATTTCATCGCGTTCACGCTGCTTCCTGTGCACACGGTGGTATGCTTTGCTCTTGATCTTCTTAATGCGCTTGGCTCGCTTGGCCTCCCGAGAGTTGATTTCACGTTCCATACGTTTGCGTGCAAGAGCTTCCTTGCGGGTGAGCTCATTGCCCTCTTCATCGTAGTCCTTCTCCTTTGGCTTTTGTGGCTTTTCCATTGTGAGACCGCTCTGCTCCATGATGGACATAATAGCAGACTCGAGATCGTTGCTGGGTTTCGACACGTTGAGAGGCTGTATCTCGGTAGTATCAAGACCGGCAGTCGCTGAATTCTGGGGCAGAGGAAAAATAAGATGCTCAGCTCTTCGGTTGTGCTTGACGGTGTCGTTCCATCGGTCCAGGGTCTCATTGGTCTTTTCGTATGCTACACTTCGATCAAGCTGGTCCTGCTGTCTCCTTGCCAAAGGCACAGCCAGCTTCTTGGAAGCACCAGGACGCTTCTCCTTCTCCTCTTTGCTCATCAGCTTCATAGACTTCTTTACGTTGACGTCGTTGATGCCCGTCATTCCTAAATCAGCAAGACTGATCTTGGCTTTTGACTTGGGCTTGTCGTCATCATCGTCCTTTTGACCTCCATATCCTTTGATCATGCCTTGAAGGGCCTCGAGCTTCTCCGGACTGGCTTCCTCATCGTCACTCTCGTCATCGTCACTGTCGTCGTCTTCTTCCGATTCGTCGGATGCATCGTCATCAGACTCCGACGACCCAGAGTGATCCTTCTGCACAGGTTCGTCGTCTGACTCCTCGAATTGGTCAAGAGCTGTTGCTAGATCAATAGCATCTGCGCCGAGTGTTTCACCCTCGTCGTCTTGGGAATCGTCCTCTGAATCATCGTCCTTTCGGGTGTTAGACTGCTATCAGCTGTTCGAAAACAGGACACACTTACCTCGCGCTGTGTTTTGCTGCCGCGGAACGTGTAACCCTCGAACTTGTCTTCATCACTGTCGCCAAATGCATCGTCACTCTCAATCTCCGAATCCTCGTCATCATCTCTTAGACCTCCCAGTCGCCATTCGTTTCCTTCACTATCGCTTCCATCATCGGCGTCGTCGTCTGTTGGTCGGCTGGGCCTCTTAACCTTCTTTCTCTGTGGCTCCTCCTCGTCCTCGTCCTCGTCCTCCTCTTCTTCGTCGCGACCATGCTTCCGCTCAATTTCTGCGTCTAACTCTCGTGCTCGAGGCGTTCGCTTCTGTCTCGGCGCAAAGTTCTCCTGTGCAATGCCGAATGCATCGAGCGCATTCTTCTGTGATCTCGCCTTGGACTTTTTGTTGCCGGCCTTGGCTTTGGGGGCTGCGACAAGGGGTCGTCCGTGAGCCTGTCTTCCGCCCATTGTGATTCCTAAGTACTGATATCCAATTTATCAAGTTATGGGCGATGCGCGGACCGGCGTGAGATGGTTGAATAGCCTCAACACAGCTTTCAGAGCAACACTTTTTTCCAACTTTTCTGCCGTGTAAAAAAGTTTGGCGGTGAGATGACCCTTGGCGGGGCACTATACGTACCCATGCGGACGACGGAGTGTAAATGGGGTGTGAGATAAGCCTATCATAGATGTTGTAAATTGCTGATTCGAGTGGGGTCGATCCCACTGAAGACCACAGGGGCCTTCCCACTACGGACCAGGTCTAGCACCGAATACCGAGTCACATCGGATGTCGAATTTATGGTCAAGGTCTCGTATGATCTATAAGTGAGCCACTTCTTCTTCGTCTTCCAATTCGATTCCTCCCAATCTTCCTCGTTCAACCTCTGAACATTGGTTTCGATCATGGCGTCTTCCTTTGCCCCCGGGCTGCGGAGGTTACTATTCCAGGCCTCGGCCACGGCCACGGCCACAGCCTCTGGACCTTCAAAGTTCTTTGTCTGCAACCAATGCCTTCGAAGTGCTCCCCGGAGCATGCCCATGCCCTCTCGCGTTCTCAACGCTGTCCGATCACGATCCTATGCCGATTCCGCTATCAACAAACCAATTGGAACCATCGCCGAGCAGGTCTCTGCCCGCGCATCTCCCTCTGTCTCTCAAGCTACCAAGAAAGCATGGCCTGAGTCCAACCCGAAGGGTGTGGGCTACTGGCTCCTCGGCAGCGCTGTTAGTGTTTTTGGTATTGTCGTCTTTGGTGGTCTAACACGTTTGACCGAGTCTGGGTATGTTTCTACGCGCCCTGCTGTGAACAATTGAATAGCCAGCTAATGTGAAAATAGCCTGAGTATCACCGAATGGAGACCTGTCACCGGATCGCTTCCTCCCATGTCCAAAGAAGATTGGGAGTCCGAGTTCGAAAAGTACCGTGCATCGCCCGAGTTCAAGCTTCTCAACCCTCATATGGACCTCGAAGAATTCAAGAAGATCTACTTTATGGAATGGTTTCACCGTGTCTGGGGCCGTTTCATTGGCCTGACCTTTGTCATTCCTACCGCCTACCTCGTCGCCCGTCGCAAAGTCACACCGAAAATGGCATTGAATCTTGCTGGAATCTCTGCATTGATTGGCTTCCAGGGTATCATCGGCTGGTGGATGGTCAAGTCTGGTCTCAAGGATGACCTGTTTGCTCCTGGCTCTCACCCTCGAGTCTCTCAGTACCGCCTCACCACCCACCTTGCTACCGCCTTTGTCTGCTACTCCTGGATGCTTATCTCTAGTCTGGCCGTTCTCCGAACTCGTCGCTGGCTCGCGAACCCCGAAGCAGCCATGAAACAGATCGGTGCTATGAGCCAGCCCGGTCTCCGCACTATGCGCCGTGTCGTCTTCGCCCTTGCTACTCTGACCTTCATTACTGCCATGTCTGGCGGTCTTGTTGCCGGTCTCGATGCTGGTCTGATCTACAACGAATTCCCCAAGATGGGTCTTGGTCTCTTCCCCCCTAAGCAGGAACTCTGGGACAAGTTCTACTCTCGTAAGGAGGACCAATCTGATCTCTGGTGGCGCAACATGCTCGAGAACCCCAGCACTGTTCAGATGAACCACCGCATTCTTGCCGTGACTACCTTCTGCTCCATTCTCTCGCTCTTCATATACGCGCGCACGAGACGTGTTAAGGCTATCCTCCCAGCCAACATCAAGAGGGGCGCCGATGGCCTTTTCCATGTTGTGTCTATGCAAGTTGCCCTCGGAATCAGCACTCTCATCTATATGGTACCAATTTCCCTCGCCGCAGCTCATCAGGCGGGTGCTCTTGGTGTGTTGACCATGGCCTTGGTTTTGGCTCACAGACTACATATTCCCAAGCCCACTCTTCGTCTCCTTGAGCAGCGATTGAAGCAGGCTGCTGCCAAATAAACGAGTTGACGGCGTTGTAAGATGCCGAAGAACAGCGTGTATATTATTCTTGTACAATATGGTACCCAATAGCATCAATAGAATAACGAAACGGAAAGCTGGTAAGCTGGCCAAACGACACATATAATGAACATCTTGGACACACTCGACTCTTAGAAGAAATCTTAACATGGTTTATAAAAGCATCTTATTTTCTTTCTAATTTCATCAGACTGGAAATCTGACCATTCTTATGTCGTTGTCACAGCGTAAAATCATGCACTCCAACTTATCAGTTAACCCAGTAAATCCCATTTTCCCATTTTACTTGTGAGCTACACAAACAAGTCAGTAATTTGCCATCTGTTTCAGGAGTGGTCAGGCTTACCAATGCCCTCCTCGGGCATGGGTTCAATGCCGACAACCTCAGCGGCAAGCTTCTTCTGCTCCAGCTTATCATCCTTCATGAAGGGGAAAGCGAGAACCTCACGGATGGTGTAGTTGTCAGTCAAGAACATGACCATTCGGTCGATACCCATACCCCAACCACCAGTAGGGGGCAGGCCATATTCAAGGGAGGTACAGAAGTTCTCGTCAATGAGCTGAGCCTCGTCATCGCCCTGATCCTTCTGGCGAGCCTGCTCCTCAAAACGCAGACGCTGGTCAAACGGATCGTTCAACTCGGTGTAGGCATTGGCGATCTCCTTCTTGCAAACGAAGGCCTCGAAACGCTCGCACAGACCGGGAATCTCACGGTGGTACTTGGCAAGAGGGCTCATGACTTGAGGGTGACCAGTGATGAAAGAAGGGTTGACACACTTCTCCTCGATGAACTCGCCAACCAGCTTGTCAATGATACGAGCATTGGTGAGAGGAGGTGTGCACTCCAGGTTCATCTTCTTGAGGATCTTCTTGAGGAACTCGTTGGTCTCTTGTGTGTGGAGCTGGTCACCAGGAGGGAACTTCTCTCCGGTAGCCTCCTCCAGGGTCGGAATCATCTCATATCGGGGCCAGGGCTTTTCCCAGTTGACCTCGTACTTCTCGCCGGTCTGGGTGTGGAAGGTGGTCTTGTAGCTACCGGTAAGGTACTTGACAAGGCCAGAAACCATGTCCTCAGTGATGTCCATCAGGTCGTTGACATCAGCGTAGGCCTGATAGAACTCAATGGTAGTGAACTCGGGGTTGTGGGTGAGATCAGCACCCTCGTTTCGGAACTGACGTCCAATCTCGTACACGCGGTTAAGGCCACCAACAACAAGCATCTTGAGGTAGAGCTCAGGAGCGACACGCATGAACATCTGCATGTCGTACTCGTTATGGTGAGTAGTGAAGGGCTTAGCAGTGGCACCGCCAGCAATCTGGTTCATCATAGGAGTCTCAACCTCGACGAAGTCACGCTCGTCGAAGTATCGGCGGATCCAGGTGATCATCTTGGATCGGGTGATGAAGACATTACGGGCCTTCTCGTTGCAGATAAGATCGAGATATCGCTTGCGGTATCGCTGCTCGAGATCCTTGAAGCCGTAGTGGTCATCAGGGAGGGCATGGAGACAAGGAGTCAGGAGGACGACCTCAGTCGCGAAGATTGACAGCTCACCCTCCTCTCCCTTCTCTAGCTTGGTCTTGGGGGCAGTTCTACAGTTAATTAGTATGTGTTCCGGTTCTAGGATAGTTAGTAACTTACCGGCCGGGGTAGCCAATAACGCCAATGATATCACCTCGGCGGAGGTGCTCATGCTGGGCATCAAAGGCGGGAGCTCCCTCTCGAACCTCTTGCGCTTGGCACATAATCTGGACCTTGACGCCCTCTGTTCGGACATCGTAGAAAAGAAGCTTGGAGCCGGATGCTCGCTTTCCGTGGACACGGGCACCAATCTGGATGATCTTGTCCTTGGCATGCTCGCCAGACTTGAGGTGACCAAACTCCTTGACAAAGTTTCGCAGGTCGTATGTGACATTGAACTTGTGAGGGTAAGGGTTGGGGCTCTTGGTCTCGCGGAGCTTGTTGATGTTCCTTGATCGAATCTCGAAGTACTGGTTAGGAGTGAGGTCCTTCTCAGCAGCCTCAGCACCACCAGAGGCCTTCTTGGGAGCAGGAGCAGGACCACGCTCAGCAGCCTTCTTCTTCTTTTCCTCCTCCTTCTGGCGGGCCTTCTGGCGCTTCTTCAACTCGGTCTTGGAGACCTTCTCACCAGTTACCTCATCGAGGTGCAGGTTGGAGACCTGCTCGGTCGGGGGGGCAGCAGCGTCAGCCATGATTGCGTCTCGTTTCGCGGTGGGGATAATTGAAATAGCAGATCTCCAAATCAGGCGACAGTTCCTGATTTAAGTCTCTGCTGCCGGCAAATTGAGTCAAGCTGGGATGGATGTGGTGAGTCAGTGGAAACAGTCAGGGCATTGGAGGGGCAGAAGAAATCCGTTGGTTTGGGCGCCACAATCGCGGGGTAAATTTTCAGTCAGGCATTCCATTCATTCTTGAGCGAGCTCAGCCACAGATAAAATCATTGGTAGAAATAAATGTCTATATACGGCAAAAGACCACGAGAACGAAGCAAGAGAAGTAGTGAGCTCTCCAAATTGGTCATATTATTGAATCATGAGCGAGTTGTATCTAGCTCTGAGTCTTCGTCATTACTTATATGTATTTTTGTTAGCCAATCAGCTATTGTGATTCTCAACTTTAGCCGCCCAACTGATATCTTTGTTTTATTCTAAAAACATGGCATCCCCGCGTACCCCCTGCATGGCCATGGCCATCTCTGCACCATGCATTGTTCCATTTTGCATTGCCATATTCATATTCGGCATCGAACGACTCATGTTAATGGCGGTTCGGTTGATAGGGCTCCCAGTTCCGTTGGGCATCATAAACTGTGCGGCTCGTTGTTGCTGCTGTTGCTGTTGCTGTTGCTGTTGCTGAATAGGCCGGGTGCGTGGTACTTCTAGAGTTGCTTGTTGCTGGACAGGGGGTTGAGGCTTGATTGGAGACGCGTTCACCATGGCGAAGCTATCGTCATCCTCCATCTCTGCATCGGCATCTTGGTCACTGGCCTCGGCAATCGATGATGGGCCAGTTGTCGAGGCTGAAGTAGTGGCATGCTCGCTTGGAGCACCGTTAATGCTAGTTGTTGACTGACGTTTGGCAAGCTGTGGTCGTTGTGGGTGATGTTGCTGCTGTTGCTGTTGTGCTTGAAAATGGGGCTGGGATGGCGTCTGGATTTGTGGCGTTTGTTGAGTGCCGTTTACAGCAGCGGAAGAGGCTTGATTCTGGCTGGCTTGTTCCAACGTCCTCTGGGCGTTCATCCCAGCAGCGTTGGCCCTTGAAGAAGCAATGACACTCTTCCAGCGCTCAATGGATCTTGTCACGAGAGAACCAAGGTCGAGTTGGCTATCCTCGATAGAGAAACCTACAGATCTTCCGCCCTTGACAGCCTGCTCGTAAGAAAGAGAAAGCAGCTCCCTTTCAAGCGGAATCGTTACCGGTGGGGCAAGTCTGAACTCCTTGGGTTGCTGTAGCTTGTTCAATTGCTCAATTTGGGATTTGAGGTTGGTATTCTCTTGCTTGAGTCTGTGCTGCTTCTCCTTCATTTTCTCGGCCTCCTTGTGTTTTCTTCCCACACCGCGGGCTAACTCCAGAATCCAAAGTTCTTGCTGCCGTTGAATCGGAAGAGTCTCCCATACTGCGTATGCTGACTGGAGGTGTTCATCGATTTGCGCCTCAAGTTGTTCGGCCATTTTCTCAGCCTTGCGGATCGACTCCCGAGGGTTTCGGAAATTATTATTTGTCGAAGGGGGATATTTGAACTCATCCATGATGGCGGTGGTAGCAGAAGCACAGGTTACTTTCCAAGCCTTAAACTCTCCTGCGAAGTATGTCCGCAGAGCCTCGTATTCGCGGTGGCCTGGCGATTGGACTGACCAAGATGTAGAGGTGGGGTGTTGCGTGGACGAGAAGAGAGTCGGCGGAGGCTGTAGGCATTGAAGAGTGAGGGCAGGGAAATCGAGAGATAGAGGATCGAAATCGAATGGCATCGAGTTGCTGTCGAGTTGTACCCTGTCCCTCTTGTTAGCACTACAGAAGCAAAATCATTATTTAAAAGAAAATGTGAATTCATACTTGGCTGCTCTCCAAGAACTGAGGAGCTCCCTTAACGCGAGCTCCGCGGCGCGGGCTGTATCCATAGCGTCTGAAAGTTTTTGCTTGACATCAAACTGGGCTTTTTGAATGGCCTGTTTGCTAACAGTACGTTGCATGCCAGGGCGTTTTGGTGGCTCAGGTGCGGCATCACTCTCCCAGCTCCCCCGTTTCGGGATGTCGTTCATAACGCCTGTCGCCTCCCATGTTGGCTGGAAAGCTGGCGCATATGTCATGGCCGAATCAACGGAGAGCTGATTGTCCTTGGAGAGAGCAGGGGATTGAAAGTCTTCGTTCTCGGGAAGGGGTGTATCCTTTATATGTGCCCTGGGTGTTCCCACTGGAGTTGAGGCTTCACGCCTCCCGCCAAGGGAACCCCGAGGCTGTCGTCTGGTGATGCCACCACGAAGTTTTTTGATAGCATCGACATCGTGGATTCCATCCGCGGGTTTTGGGTTCTTCTCTTTGATATACAGATCGAGATGGCGACCGAGGGAAGAAGAGGTGAATGCTTGCCCACAAAAGGGGCAATTCTTGTCCTTGGGAGCACCAGCCTTAGGAGTTCCTGAGTCGGCCGTTTGGGGTGTAGATTCGGGCATTTTGAAGATAGGTAGGTACCGGAAGAGCCCAAATATCGAAGATTAGGGGGAGAAGGATACGAAAATACGGTGGCCGTGGGGGCAAAGGTCTCGGTAGGCAGTAACTACAAGAGTGTAAAAAGTGGCTGCAGCTCCAATTGGGGAGCGTTACAGGCGTCAATCATAAGTATAGTAGCGAGCGAAGTATGAAGAGAAAAGAACGAGCGTATTGGGGCCGAGACCTCCGGGCGCAAGGGAAATTTAATGGACGTTCATGCAAAGGCACAGAGCATGAAGGTTGTTGAAGGAGTGGAAGGAGGCGGTGGGGAGTTTGTTATGAAGCTGAGAGAGCCTAAAAGAGCGGACGGGAAGGGAGAACAAGAAAGAGAGGATGAAAAGAAAAGAAGATAGAGGCTCGAGAGGTTAAAGCAATGGAAGTTCAAAGGCGGCGGGAGACTAAAGGGGAAGCCAGGTCTCTTAGCATCGCTAGGTTTAATTGTTCTTTGGTTTTTTCCCCCCTCTCCATTTTAAAATAAAGCCTCCTCGCTCCTCTCCTCCTCCGGGCTGTTCAGGGGCGGATCCAACTAAGACCCCCAGGCCCCAGATTGGCGCTGTTAGCACCAACGGTACCCCTGACGCTTAGTGGCCGTCCCGCCGTCTGGATGTCTCTCCCGCTGCTCGCTTAGCGCTGATCGGGCTGCTCTAAGAGGTCCGTCCTAGCGCCGTCGGGAGGTGCAACAGTCGCTGAGGGATGCTCAAGACGCTGAGGTTCAGGGCGAGCAGTCTGATCTAGGGGTTGTAACGGGAAGATCTTTAAGCATGATGTGATCTATAGAGACAAAGTTCAATTGAGAATATCCGTTAAAGAGAATGTAGGAACTTCATCAAAAGTCCCATTATCATCTCAATTTGGACATCGGCATTGGTGGTGATCGGCCCAGGGCCGCTAAAGGGAGGAGGATATGCAGCTATAAATACGACAATCTCTCATTCTAAAATTATGGCCGTCTTAGCTAAAATTCTATTGACTGCTCCGTAACTAACTCTCCATTCCCCCCATGTGACTGAATTACGGTAAGCTCATCATGACCGTTGGTTATTTCACAAGCTCCACTTGCATTGCTGTCAATCAAAGTTTTGAAGGCTGATAGCTTGTTGAGATCGAGTCCGTAATACGAGCTCCTTTTCACACGAAAGCGAAAATTATGTAGGTAAGTAGTTATTGGATCAACACATGATAGCTTAAGATCGGCCTTGATCCTATATATCGTGGATATGGCATTGACTACTCCAAGGCCTTACATGACATCCCTTACTTCCACCGTCTGGCTACCTTTTTCAATTGGACTTTCAGCGCCTCAATCCTGCATATCGTAATAGAGTGGGTTCAGTTGGTGCAGCCCCTTTATGTAAGCTCAGTGCTAATGTCAAGTCAAAGCAAGCAAGTGTTGGGTATGTCTCAACCAAAGACAAAAGATGAACTGGTCAAGGTTCAAACATCTGTCGATCCAAGCAGCCAACGACATCTCGTCTCTGAACCCCAAACAAAGAGACCGAGGTGGCCTGGGGAAACAAATTCTGAACCGACTGGACGCTGCCATCGGCAGTCTTTGAGCGCTAGGCGCCCAAACTTGCACGAGATTGGCTTTCAAGCAGAAGCATGGGTGGCACCGACCATGGGGTTGCTATTAGGCATAGGATCCATGTCCGAGACACGACATAGGACCAGCAGACGGTGAGCTTCTGCAACCCCCTTTAACACTGCAGCAGCACTATCTCACATAGAGATCAGTGAGCCACTCAGTCGTCATTTACTTGCTATCTTTAATTACAGCCAGCAGCTCCTTGCTTCAACTGACGCAACGCAGCTTTGCTTCTCTAGCGTTGGCTTTTCATCCGGTAATACAAAGCTCGGCAATTCTCATCCGTACTTGTATCCGTGTTTGCATGCTAAATCTATCAAACCCATTCGCCTGTTCAGTTCAAGATCGGTTTTACATTCCACGTTGAGCAGCTCAGGGTCTCTGGCATAAAACAGAAGAGGCTCGGCTCTTACAGTGCATTAGCAAAGCTTATTGATGAGCTTCATTCATTTGTCTCTTGTTAGCCCCTGACTTGAGCCGCAAACGCGATAAGATGGCAAATAGCTCTACTTACTTAACCTGAGACTATACATGATAGCCGCCGGTGCACCACAACCACTACTTGGCCTTTGTTACTAGTTGCCAGCCACTGGAGCTTAGATTGACGTTTATGCCAAGTCATCGCAAGTCAAACAAAAAAGAACAAAGATTAGCATTTAGTTGTTGGCATGCCGTTATGTAACTCTATCCCCTTATTTTGAAATAAGACGTTACCGGATATTCTGCCAACTTTTGCTTTTGTTTGATTCTAGAATCGGCCATCCTCCAATCGTCGGGTTTACTTGCCCTCCACTCACTTTACAGGGGCTGAGATAACTCGAGGGCTACAATGGGAAGTCCAAAGATGGAGGTAGAACAAACGGAGAGTAGCCGACAGTTTGGCGAGAAGTGCAACACGCCGACGAGATAGAGTAGCACAGGAATAATTGAGTCTTTGAAAAAGAGAAGCATTCACATCAGAGGTCGTCGCAGGGTCACGTGCCATGCGCCACACCTCAATCACATCCACCGGTATCCGTACAGCCTCCTCCAAAAGCGGGTGATCTCTCCAGCGAAGCGCGACCACCTCCACTGATCGTGATTTCTTTAGTCGCAAGATTGAGGTACAGCCGCGGCTTGTTTTCAAATATCTACATGTTCAACACCATAAATTTGCAATCATTTACAGAGAATTTCCAGACAGACTAGTATACGTCAATCAGGAAAATCCAAAATGCCCCCTGGTATGTTGCTATTATTATTATTTTTACGCAATTCACCATCGCCGGCGCCTGTCGCACGCGACAAGCGATGGGCGCATCGCGATCGCGTCTCCAATGAACACACAATATCGCCCTTAATTCCGGCGCAATTGGTATCCCGCCATTGCTGACTATTGTTCAGCGCTTAGTGATGAGGAATCCTCCGACGCCGGAGAGTTCACTACACCTCCTCGCGCGAGCAGCCGGAAGAAGTCTACCTCGACTCCTGCGGCAGATGAGCCCGACAACATGGAAGTAGCAGAGGCGTCGGACCGGGACGACGGTGATGAAGACGAAGATCTGGATGAGGATGAGTAAGATATTAGCGAACCTGTCAAAAGAGCTAAAACTCACATGTTGCAGATTTGTTGTTGAGGCCATCAGAAAGCACATGGTCTACGAAGACGTAGGGAATGATAGCCCAATTTTATATCACATGCTCATCGCGGCCGCAGGGAAGTCTACAGTTCCAAGTCAAGTGGGAAGGCTACGAGGCCAAGAAAGATCTGACGTGGGAGCCAGAGGAGAATCTGAGGTAGGTAGCGGGGTCGCATGACTTGCTGACAGCCTTGTCTAATGTGTTCTTCCCAGAGAGTCTGCCCAAGAGATCCTCGACGCCTATTTCGAAAAGCTCGGTGGCCGCGAGAAACTCTTTGAAGAGACTGAAACAGCATCAAAAACGAAGAAGCGCCGCCGCGCCACCACCAATGGCACCCCCAGCACAACCTCTACTACCAAGCGATCACGGCGCGAGCACCCGTCCAACTCTACAACTCCGGCGACAGCGAAGAATTGGAGCCCCCCAGCAGGGTCATGGGAGGAGGAAATTGATACAATTGATGCATGCGAGGATGAAGGCAGTGGCAAGTTGATCGTCTATCTTATTTGGAAGAACGGCCGCAAGACCAAGCACGACACCGATGTCATCTACAAGAAATGCCCACAAAAGGTCAGTGAGTTGGAGATTTGGAAATGTCGCATCCACTGACATCAAGTAACACAGATGCTCCGCTTCTACGAGCGACACGTCAAGATCATTAGAGACGAGAACAAGGCTCTTGTCGACGGGACAGAGAACTAGCGGGATTTGTACAGGGACGAAGGGGAAATTGGGACGAAAAGAAAGCTATGCAGCGCTATCAGGTATTCGTTTTGTACTGATACCCGATGCAACTGCAAACGGGACGGCGTTATCAGCGATGGCCATTAATTCGCAGATGGGTTTTTATTTTGCTATTTGACTTATCATGCGTCTACATGCGGAACGGGAACGGAATATCAGTATTCATATGAGACTTGACATCAGATCATGGAGAAACGCGGCGCACAGAGCATGTGTATTTAAAGCCTGTATTTTTTTGAAGGAGCGCGTTGGCTATGCAATTGAGCCACAGCGAATCAATAATATGCAACATTGATGTGAAGATTCGATCTCGGACTTGTGCCTTGCACTCTTAGCTTTGGCAATGTCCAAGTTCCGTGGAAGTGCGGCACACCAGGGTCTTTTCATGATCCTTGGCTTATAGCCAGTCAGACGCGTCTCGACGCGACAGTCAATTAAAAAAAAGTCCTGAGGTGACGTTTTCTGCGAGGCTGGGAAAACCCCGAAGACGCTCCAGCGTGTCAGAGGCCCTTGAAGGTCTCCACAGCGGGACCCTTGCAGCGAGCTTAGCTCTCCCCCCCTCCCAGCCTTGCCATTTCCTACTTTTGGGCTGTGAGAAAAAGACGGTGGCGGGGCAACGACTTATAATAGAGTGAACGGCTGTTTGTGAGTGAGACCGTACATTCCAGTTCCTGATCTTGTTTATCTTTTTTCTAAGAAACGAATCTTACGACTTATTTTCTTGATTAAAGAATTGAGAGTTACTTGGACATTTACGACTTTTAACGACTCCATTGTACGACCTTGTGATTGATTGGTTCATCCGGTTGCATTACGTTGACTCTACTCCAACCTCTTGACTCGGGCTTCAACTCAACTCGACTCAACCACAACATAATTCTGGACTGGGTATGTCGACCTATGAGCCTCAGCAGTCTAACTGGACCCTTAAACTAACTGTCTCAGATTGAAACACCTCTCTGGAATCCATTCTTTACAACAAAGACAATCTTAACTTATTACAACACTACGACCCAAAGTCTCACCATACACAACATCAACCTCTCTCATCAATTGTCCCACTTTAAACCGCCAACATGAAGAAGAACGACGTTATCGCCATCATCATTATCATCCTCTTCATCATCCTAGCAGGCGTGTCCTTCGGTATCTGGAAGCTTGTCTCTATGGCCAAGAACCACATGAGCGTGACAGGAAGCGGCACATCAAGCAGCCACTCCAGCCGCGACATTGCCGACTAGTCCATCACGTCTCACGCGTTCAAGCTTCTGATACCCAGCAATGGTTCTTTTTCCTTGTTTATACTTTGAGCAAAGCGGTTTCGTGGTTATTTGCTGCCACTTGTTTTGGATACAACATAAAATCATGGTGGAATGTGGATGGGTTGGTAATATCTGGATGATTGGTTTATGAATCACTCATGTTTGGGTCAAGGCGCAATACAATGGCGGCATTGAATGGGTTATTTGTTTTTGGGATATGGTTATTACCTTTTGGCATATGGACAATGCATTTTGTGTGGAAGATAGACTACGTTTATGATTAGGAGGCCTAGTGTGGCGTGTGAATGAAAGAATATGCATATGTGTATCACTTACAACAATGACCGGTTGGTCCGTTGCTCAGGGTCTTTAGTCATAGAACCACTCTGCTCCTCAACGCAAAGAATTGCTATTCGAATCATTACCTACTGGCCATGATTAGCAACGCTTTGCGGTTTATTCAGACCTGGCTTGCTGTGGTGCCAGTGACACATAACTCCAGATACATAATTGAAGGGAGGCTCACATCACCCAAGGCCCCCTTCTTGGCCACACATTCTCATCAACTCTTCAGATATATCAAACACATCCTCAAAATAGTTCTATTCAAATCACCACAGTGGGGAAATCTGGTTTTCTGATGCCAGATCTTATTGAGAAGGCTTCTAATCTTAGTATCGACGATCTTGACACCAACAAGAGTACCAGCACCGTCTCACGCTACCAGGAATTCCCCTACGCTCACTTCTACGGAAGTAAGATGACTCCCGATCCTCCTGAACTGAAGAAGACCAGCTCTGAATATCTTGAGCGTATTAGAAAAGCCATCAAAGCACTAGAGGAAGAGTATCTTGAGGATTATCAAGACTACCAGGTCTGGAAGACCGAACGCATTCATATGGTTGAAAAAGACGACCAGCATCGTTGGAATGAATTCATCCTGGACCCTCGCGAGTACATGGAACTTGGCGAGGGGAGACTGGAGGACCTCGAGATTTTTATTGCCCGTTCCAATAAACACCATCCGTTCCCAAGCTACCAGAGCCAAGATTTTTTCTACACGACACTCTTCAAACAACGGAGGCGTTTGGCCGAAATAAAGGGTCTTATCGAGACCGGACGCCGTGAGTTGGCCCGGCTGGAGGGCTCCGACTCATTCATCCAACTTCGTAATGACTTTGTCAAGTATCACGAAGAAGTAGCGGCTAACTGCGATTTTTGCGACGTCAGTGATGAGTCGAGTAGTTGCACGTCTTCTGACTCAGGTGGAACCCGAACTCCAGGTGTAATTCTAGATTAGGAAGAGCCTTACGGGAGGGATGAGGAAAACGGCGGAATGCATGAGGATATCCGGGAATAGAAATCATCACCCCTCGAGCTCTACAGCGCAGGCTGAGCTCTCTCTAGACAGGTGAACAGAGGATTGGCCAGGGGGTTCTGCAAGTCCTATACTCACACTGTATTCAGCTAAGAAAAGAAAATGGTATATATGCTGCTTCCAATCTTTGTACCGGCTGTAGCTGGGCTCTGTTTACGTGTTTTTAAGTATTTTCAACATTGAATGCTCCACGGATGAATGGTTACAAAGTCAGAATTGTGTGTATTTTGATATATCGGTTTGTCACTTCTCAAGGACGACTCAGGTCTGGCTTGTTCGACGCAGCTTACCCTGCTGAGAAAGAAGACTCTTATTCCTGATTGGCCTAGGTATTATATGTTCGCTCAATAAGGCAACTCTTACTTTTCATAACCAAAACGAAGTTATGTATACCTTTCGGATATCACTGAATGCTGACGCGAAATGTGGTAGAAGTATGGGTTTATGACCATATTATTTCAGTTCACAGACACGAAAGTTGCATACACGACGACAAACATAATCAAGACAACTGGTTGGTCGTTCCCACAGACCGACTTATAGCATTCTATTTATCTATAAGAATCTAGCCTAAATCTCTCATTCCTTCATTTATGTACTATCATATATGTGTATCTGAAAACTTTGTTCGAGAAGTTGTCACCATGACCCTTACTTGCGGGCAAAAGGAGTAGGAGTTGGGACCACGGTGGGCTCAGTAGGAGCAGCGGGAGGGGGCTGAGGGACAGCAGGAGGAGTGGGAGCAGAAGGAAGAGGAGTAGGGGTAGGTCCTGGAGTAGGAACTGCCAATAGTCGTCAGTATAGTTCGAGTTCCCTCATATGATAATCACTTACCACCGGGCTGCTGGCCGTTGCCAGGCACGGGTAGCCAACCACCAGGTCCTCCGTTCTGACCACCGCCGTAGTGACCATGGTTTCCAGGCTGAGTGCCATTGATAGAGGGAGGGGGAGGGAAGAAACCTCCAGGGGCGGCCTCTGTATGAATATCAGTATGCTGGCCACATTATTTTGAACAAGGCATATACTCACGAGGAAAAGGAAGAGCCATGGAAAGGGGAGCCACGGCGGCAATGGCAAAAGCGATGAAACCAGTCTTCATTTTGGCGGGTTATTCAAGGTAGTGACAGAAAAGGTTGTTTGATCTGAGGATGAGAAAGAATGGTAACGACTTGAAGTCTTTTATAACGAACGAGACCAGCTCAAACAACAAGGATATAAGATGAAGATAACTTATTGGGTCACAGACCAGGACGATTCTGTCAAGAATAGAGAAGAAATGATGGGCTGGTATGCTCAAGAACCTGTTTTTGACGAGAATCGAGGCGGTGTTATATATCTGTTGCTACAGCGGGCCACTTTCACCCTTGGTAGCTCTGCACATCTTTACCGTGATGGAGGAATATACCGAGGGACCCTTGAGTGATCAGCCATGAGTTAAGTTGACTAGGTCATGGAGTGTGAGAAAATGAGAGGCTAGGATGGGTGCGTATGAGTTGACTGACTCTCCACAGTGCCGGTAGCCTTGAGCGAACCGGTATGGCCGATGGAGGACCGGTAGTTGGGGATAGTCTGTATCGTCTTGATGAAGCTTACATGGGTGGGTACGGAAGGGTAAAAGCTTGTCTGGTCTTGGATGTTTCTCTGCTGAATGCTTGGACGGCATTGATACATGACAAACTGTGGCATTTTATGTGCATACACTACGATTTTATGCTTAACAGCTCTAATTGTTCTTCAGTTGTCTGTATCTGTACTGATATCGTCTTTCTTGACTTAGATAGATATCTTATAGCCTTGCTCGCAATACTCTTGATTCATGATCAACACAGTTAAAGTACGACATCTTTTCAAATATTGTACAAGAGTTATCCGTCTCCATAATTGAACCCACAGCCTTCTAACAGACGACGCGTAACGCAAAGAAACAAGGTAAAAACAAAAAACCATCTCCACCAGTGCCTACGGAGAATTCACCTCCAGTAAAACGCATGCCCCACAGCCTATTCCCTGACAGCCAGCGCCGTTTGTTTCAAGACTCAACTCTCCTTATTTTCTCCACCACCAATCATTGTCTAAAATACAGTACGTGCGATAACTGAGGCTCTTTTGTTCTGCAGGTACGTGTGCTGCAGCGCAGATCTCTTCTCCAACAAGGTCCTCTATGCGATATCAAGGAGGTTGACGACGCGGCCTGCAAAGGTTGGAGCTGGGGTCGAGATCCTGTGGAGTTGACTTCTGAGAGATGAGATAAAATTATGGGATTCGTGAGAGCATATCTTTGTCTTTATTTTACGGTTTCATCGTTCGTACTGCCAAAATCTATGCTACTCTGGGTGCGCAGTGCAACACTACATACAGTGTTGAGCAAGATTGAGTGAGTCGGCAAAGTTCGATTGTAACCTCAATATCTCCGATCCTCCAGAAACCATTCGTCTGCGCTGTCTATGTCGTATGCTGAATACATATCACCTGAGTAGTTTATCGCCATGTAACAGAAGTTTAGCATCGCTGCTTGATGAGCCTCCCATCATGTTGGACCGTGGGTATTTTCTTCCTCAATCAACCTTTCTGTCCGGAATATTCCATCTCTTCTCATCAGTTCACCTCTCACCAACTCATGACGCCCCGACCACGATCAAATCCACCTCGTAGCTGACTCTCAGGCTTGACCACCTTGCCTCTCAAGACTGTATACCGGATCAAGTTCTCGCAGTCTTCAGGCATGACACGTGCCAACCAGATACCCTGCGATGCGCCCACACTCTCCTCTGCTGAGCCGTTCTTTTCAACGCCATTTGTGCCGTTCTGCTGCTCAGGAATCGGATCATCCAGTCCAAACGCATTCGGCCGTCGGTAGATCATGACGTTGGCAGAGTACTTGTGTCCTCCCACATGGCTGATGTAGTAGATGCCAACACCGCCAGGCCTCTCATCATGCAAGTCTCGATACAGACCCAACGGTCTTAGCTGGCGCTCAAACTCTTTCCTGAGAATCGGTGCACTCTGCGCACAACGCACATCGCGTGTTCGGTGACTACACATAAGGATTACAGCGTTGTGAGGGCAGTCCTTCAGAGAGACGTTCGGGATCCCGGCGGCCGGGTCGGGAGACGGAAGAGAGGCCGGGAGCAGCGTGGGGTGAAGGGGAGAAGTGCTAGTCGGTGCCCGATTGATAACTTCGGTAACAATCTGGGGCACACTGAGAGGGTGAACATTGTGAAGAAGCTTGAAGGCTGGCAATAGTAAAAGAGTTGTGGGCTCAGAGTAGTCATCTGTGTCATGAGGAGTTGGCATATTGGATGCCGAAAGCTTGAGTTTCTATGGTTGTTAGCACCGCAATCGTCGGTTTGATGAGTCGCAATATGAGGAAAAATACCCTCGTCTCATAAATCAACTCATATGAGATAAAGACTCACCCCATTCGCAGGCTCGGTCGCCTTAGAAAAAGCCTCCATCACACTCCCCTTTTCATCCGCCACATCCCTCACCCAATCCGTCTTGCCTGTTCCGACAAGGAGATGCGTGCTCCAAGCCTCGACAAGTCCATACAGCACATCCTCCTCCTCAATCTTGAAGCCTCTAGGATACCTCACGGAGCAGTTTTCACAGTCGTGCAGACATTCCTCGCCGTCTACTTTTGGATCCGTCTTGGCGAAAAGCTCCGAAGACGAGGGCTTGGTATCCTGTTTTGCAGATCCTCCACCAAGCATGGAGCCCATGAGGCTCTTTAGTGAGAGGGCCATTCTCTGCTTTGCGGGCTTGTGCTGCGGAAACCAAGATGGTATAGCGGCCGTTATGGAGGCTGAGGGCGAGGTTAAGGGAGGGGGATTGTCGTGTGTGGATGAGGATGATAAGGTCATATTGTAATAAGAGATCTTTCGGTAGATTTAATTAGGGCCGTTGACGTCTCCAGTCTCCAGTCTCCAGTCCCCGGATGCCGTAGGTTCGGTTCGGAATGGGACAGTTTGATTGGCACTGATCCACCTGAATAATTAATTGGTACCTAATGGTTATACCAGCAAGCTTTTGGAGATGTTACTGATTGATAATCAGATGGTCGATCAGATAGTTATTGTAAGCTGTAACCAAATAATTAATTACCTGCCTAGGTACTGAAATGGGGAATGGTCCAAAAGGTGGTGGTCGTTTTCTTCTTGTCTGCATTACCAATATCGAGTCTCCTATGGCTTCAAATAACCCAACATTTCGCTTTATTCCTTCGCTCTTTTGCCTCTGCCGTCTATCTCCGACCACCGAGCCTGCTGCCATCCTGGTAGCATGGGCACGTCATTAGATTGCATCGGCTCCCACAAATAAAAGTTATCAGATCCTGTCATTTTCGACCGTCAGGGTTCATCAAACCCCGGTCTCCAATTTCAACTCTGACGAATTTGTGCAAAAACACTTCTTTAGACTGGCCAGTATCCGTAGCCCCAGGTTTGTCCCATTCTTTACAGGAATAATTAAGGTTTTGATTAAACTCAAAATTGAGATGCAACGGTCGTGTCAAGATCCGAAAACTATCCTTCCTCTTAGAACTCGGTGCTCATATCATTCGGCCTACTCAGGTTCCTCAGTATCATCAAAAGAAACATGCTATGCGGTAGCCGATTCAAATAATACAAAATGCTTAGCTACAGCTGCTTGTAGCTTTCCCACCCCTAATGGTCGCCTCTGCCTTTCATTTGCTTTTCGGTGCTTACGCGTTCTTCTTTCTAGCCTCATCATAGCCCTCCTCTTCACTGTCGTCATCTTCGTCGTCACCCTCTGTCCTTTCTTGATCTGTCTTATGTCGCCTATTCTTCATCGCCTCTCGAATCCTGCGACTCGCCTCATCAAATCCACCAGAAGAGTCCAACGTGGTGAACCCACTGATAGGGAACCCAGCAGATCCGAACCCACCACCGCTGCTGCTTGATCTCGACCTGCTACGGGCTCTGGAAGGGGGCCGTGTAGAGAAGATGCCCACGTGACCAATATTGCTGAAGGAATCGTTGCGCGGGAGGGCTCGGCTAGACTGTGTCGTGCTTCGTCGGGACAGAGCTGGTGGGGTCTCGGGCTCATAGCCAGTACTGGACTGATCGCTGTCTCTGCGGCGATGTGCCTTGGGGAATGTGGATGAGCCACCCTCGGCTTTGTACAGATCGGGCACCAGTCGTGCCTTTTCAAAGTCATCAAACATCTCAGGCCCCAGCGTGTTGATGACATCCGTTACTTGAGCGCTCAGCTCGGCTCGTCGCGCTCGTAGTCTGTGGATGTTGTAGTTGGAGGTCGGTGTCAAGCAGAGGAGCAGTGGACGCAGAGACTTGAAGATATCCATACCAACCTCACCGAAACGCAGTGATGCAAAAGTAATGCCGACCATAAAGGGCCACAATGCGAAATAAACCACCAGCAGCGGTACGCCCTCAGGAACATAACCCCAGAGACGGTCTTGCCACACCTTGAAAGTTATGATGGCCGAGTAAATATGGTAGAGAGTGGGTGCAAACCCGATTGCCACAAGGATCTTCCAAGTCGCCATGACATCGCGGCCGCGGATCTTGACTGTTGAGCCCGCCAGAGCTGTCTTGGCCTTCTGTCGGCTGATGATCTTGGTCGCTACGAAGACAGGCGAGAAGAGAATCAACCCTGGCAATGTACAAATGAAGAGGAAGAGTAGTTTGATTGATCGGTAGATGAAAAGGAATATGACCTTGATCATGTTCATCTTGGCATACTGGACTTGGTGGTCTTTTAAGTTGAGGTACCGCAATTGAGAGTTGTACTCTTTGACTGCGGCAGACAAGGACGTGATGCGCTCATCACTCTTGTATCGCTCGTATCCCATGCATAATCTGCGGTTAAGCTCGATCACTACGGGGAGTGGGAGCTTCTTGCCGGTGGGGTTGTAGAGTCGGCGAGCGGCCTGGATCACCATGAGTGTGTCGTAGTCGGGTGCAGAGACGGTGACAGAGTTCAGAGCCTGATAAACCGTGTCAAGAACTTGGCCAATAGCTTCACGACGTTGGTTGTTGCAGTAGAGCTCAACGAGGTGACGAGGAATCTCAAAGGGAGCACCGAACTCAACAACCGCACGTGAGCGGAACTTGTGGGCATGGAAGTAGTTCATTCCCACAGGTACGATCTTGAGGCCACAATCGGGATCTTGGGCCAGAGTTCCAAGGGCCATGATAGCGACGCCAGCCTTGAGAGGTAGAAGTTCGGTGCGATCATGGCTACCACCCTCAGGGAAGATACCAACACAGCCGCCATTGCAGAGCCGAGAAAAGACGGCCTCGTAAACCTTGGTCTGGTCAATGTGAGGTGCCAACTTGAACTTGGTCCCCTCGTAACCTGGAGCAGGACCCTTCACATGCTTGTTGGTGAAGTTCCCATCTTTGTCGATATCGTCACGGCCTGTGAGTTGTTGCAGAGCGATCTTGCCCTTAAAAGGTCGCTTGACACGGATCTCCTCAGGACCGATGATCTGGGAAATATCGACACTGGCGCCACTGGTGTTCTTGCTTGAGGGGAGGAACAGCATACCCTGAACCTCACCCTCTCCCTCTCCGAATTTTGTACCGATACCTCGAACAAGAGTTGGGTCGTTGATAGGGTCGGGGAGGTAGATGGTGCCAGTAGCTGGTTTGGCAGCATCTTGAGCGCGACCGACAGGAACTGAGCCAACTTGTCGCGAGCCCCATCCGATGAAGCCGTGAACTGACTTTTGGGCGATGAGGAGGGACGCTCGCCGCTTAGCTTCGTTACGGAGGGTACGTTGAAGGATAATCGCATCGACGAACTATTGCAAGTTAGTGACTGGTCTTATTCAGTACAACATATTCCCGGTGCGCTCTATCTTTAACCACGAGCTTCCCCCAGATTATGCACAACTAACCTGATTGGCATGTGGCGCGGCGACGAACAGAACAGGGCCAGTCTGAGGAACACGCCAGGCACCTCGAGGCACAACTTCTCGGAAGAACATATCGACGATGTTACCGACAGTATATAGGAACATATCGTACTTCCAGTTCACCATAGGATAGAGCTCCTTCTGTGGGGTTGCGTTCGTCGCGGACTGCGGCGCTGCCGCGTCCTTTGTCCCAGCATGTTTAGACATTGCAGGCTTGCGCGGAGGAGCCCAGCGTTATTGGAACAGGTGCGCGAAACGATTTTCCGAAGTCAAGCTGTGGATGGATGTCATACAATAAAAATTTCGACAAAGCTAGACAAGCGAGTTGTGATCGATGTGAGGGGCGGCGGGCCTCAATTTGGGAGCGAACGCAGGATGGACGGTCAGACGGGAATATGACGAGAGATAATATATACAAATTCTCAGAGGTGTTGGTTCTATAAAGAACACTGCATTCCTGACGACAGAACGACAAGGGTGAAGGATATGGAAGAAGATGCAAGATGGAGATGGAAATGGAGAAACTGCTGGGGCTGCTGGGGTTGGGAACAGAATGTACTGCACCTCAAGGAGGGGAAGGTACGTGATGGAGTGAGAGAGGTGTCTACCCAGTAAGGAAAGGCTGGTTTTAAAGCTGACAAGCTATGATGCTCATAGGATGAGTTAAAAATCACGGCACTCGACATACATATCTCTTTGGCACATCACAATTGGTTCTTTTTCTCGAGTCTTTTCTTTGTTGTTGCTGTACTGCCTTTGTCGTCGACGAGCTTCCTTTTTAGTTACAATCGCCCGCTTGCAATCGCTTCTGACGGCCGAGGATATATACTTCCAAGCCCTATGGGACTATCTGCGGCGCAAACCCGTACTCGCACTCGGCGCTTTTCCCCTGTAAACTGTTTATCGTCACTCCACTTCTATCGGAGATCCGGTGCGGTACGGTACGGGATGGTGCATGTTGTAAGGAGCACCAGGGTTTTTGCGCAATCAGTATAGCATCGAAGACATTGTTTAACCCCGAGCATGCCGGCCACAAGCCACAAATAACGGTTCTGCATGAGCAGTACAACAATATTTACTGCCAAGAGCTTCAACATTAAACTGCGTTAAGAACAAAGATATACCGTCTCATGGCCTCCTTTGCCCTGCCGAAAGATCACAAGCCCGAGTCACCTATCCATCAATCACAAGTTAATTCACACCACTATCGTCACCCCAGCCACTGATGGTTTGTTCAACCCCGGAACCATCCGCTCCAACACGCTACAGCGCCTCTCCAGATGGATCCTTTACCGAATTCTCGTTACGAATTTCCGAGAAACATCAACAAGGAGGAGAAAAACGCATCCGTGCACCCGTGTTCACATGTCAATTGTTGACTCTCAGTCAAATAGTCATCATCATCATGGTCACAAAGGGTCTAGAGATTATAAAATATGTTGAAAATAAGTAAAACCTGCTTGGCGCAAATCTTGTCTATATCAGCCAAGTCCCAACAAAAATGCCAAGTCAAGTGGTATCAATGCAGTTGAGACCTCTAATGCACACACCATCAAAACGAGGGAGGGTGACCTATTAAATTGGCGTGCCTCCCAACCCGTAAGACCGTCTGCTCATCCCGAGGCCGAAAGGATCTTCGGATTTTGATAGAAGAGAATAGAAGAGATGCTGGGTTGGGTATTCTAGACCTACAACTGCACAATGTTATGCACCTTTCCCCAAACCCCTGCTTCAACATGCAATTGTGATACGTTACCTACCTATGCTGTAACTATTATACTGTCACTGGTCATATTTTGGTCCTGGTCTTAGGGTAGGTACATCTAATACATCATGGATGGTCATGTACTGGGAGTTGTCACGATGTTTGAAAGCCGTTGTTAGTATTAGTGACTCGATTGTACCGAACTATAATTAAACGTCTTCTCACGCCTTGGTAACCCGAATTCGTCAAAAGCAACGCTGAGAAATATCCAAGTCCAGTCCAATGATCTTGACCACTTAGCGTTTTCCCCGTCGCCGGCTCTTCTTCTCTGGCACACTTGCGCTGCCGCCTTCTAGCTCGCCCTCCTCAATCTTGCCCTCATTTTCCAACTCTTTCAATTTCTCTTGCCCCGATATGAACATGCTTAGATCCCGGTTCATCTCTTGCAGGTCAGCATTCTCTACTTTGAGTTTCTCCAACTCTTTTACTATTGCTTCGTGGTCGCTGTTGAGATGCTCGATCCGCTTCATCAGTCCCTCGTTCAAGCGTTTTTCCTCTTGGAGAGATTTGCCAAGGTTGCGTGCTAGCGTTTCGCTCTTGCTCGCCTTGTTACGCTCTCGAGCAAGTTGCTTCTCTAACTCTGGTATCGTTTCCTGGCTGAGGGTTGTATACTTTTCGTCGAGCGCTGTCAGCCTTTCCATAGCCTTTGAGGATTGTGCTGCAGCTTCCTCGGCCGCAGCAGAAGCTTTCGAGGCCTTATCAACGGTCTTGCTGATCAGTTCTTCGTAGTATGCCCTTTGAGATTCCAGTTGACTCGTGACCATATGCGTGTACTCCAGACCAATGCTGTCCAGTTTGGCTCGAGGAACAACATCCTCTTCCTCCAGATGACCGACCGACCTATTTCTCGAAGGGAGTTCCACAACCTTCCCATCGCCTTTATCTCGTATCAATCGATGAACCCACATGTCTCCAGCGTAGTCCCAGACATGCTGCGTTTCCAGCTCCAGAGCAAAACAATGGGCTGTCTCTTTCCAGTGATCTTTTGCATGGCCTCCTTTGTATCGGCCACAGCCCACATAGCCGCAAATTAAACAAATCCATAGATCATCTGTGCAATCGCAGATGCTGCAGAGATTCGAGACTCCAGTCCCAAATGGCTGTGAATGAGGCCCCGGAGGATCTGATTCTGAGTTGGGTGAGGTGTTTGTGAATCGACAGACAGGACACCCAGCACCTTTCCAATTTTGGAGGCATGTACAGTGGAACACATGGGAGCATGGTATTGTCATCAATCCATTTGTCTCATCCATGCGTTCCAAGCACACAGGGCAAGTTGGCAGTTCCACGAGATTCGGTGTCGGTGGAGGAAACGGTCTGAGACTGCTTGACATGCCAGCCGGCGAGGATAGGGGGGAAAGGGCCGCGCTTGACTTTCTTCGTGTTGGTGTTTCGAATGTTATATTCTTGACAAAAACTACATGGCAGATTTGAGGCTGTATCACATGGTTAGAGATATGCATAGAGAAACTGAATGCTTTGATCACTTACTTCCACACTATTAAAGACCTTTCCATCGAACTCTCTCCGCCATTGCTTGGCCCGAAAATTGTCTCGGAACTTGAGCAAGACAAGGTATCTGTTCATCCGCGATGTCATGACCATACGACAATGACTGATATCTCCCCTCCACTTTTCCCCAACGAAACCCATCAGGTCACCTGGCGACATATACGCGGGGACTGCTGGTATACAAAGCGTTGTGCAGTCGGTATCATTTGAGCCATTTGCTTCAGTCTCTTGATGGCTCGTCTCGATGAGCCCGGAAGTCTCGTCTTCTTCTCTGTAAAAGTGTACGACTCCCCAGCCAAGCTCAGTATTCTTTGTCTTGAGAGGAAGAAACTCGGCTTTTGTCGCTGTACCGGCTCCCCCGAATGATGGCCCCAGTGAAGGAGCCGCAGAAGGGCCGCTCCGGGTCGTCTCGCCTGCCATTGCGTGCCCAGTCCTAAGGTCGACCGTCTCGAGGCTAACACGGCCAAACCGCCAGTCTCTAACTGCGTTATGTGGATGTATCGCGACACTTGAGCTCGGAGGCGGAAAGCTGTTAGCTCGCTCGAGCCACTGTCTCTCGGTTACGATCTCGATTTTCCGTCCGGAGTCTTTGGCCGATGGCCTCGCAGCTGCGCCACAATCTATGATACCGAGATTCGACGAGGACGAGTTTTGCCCCGTGAGAGTGTATGGAGTTGCGTGGCTCGCTGATTCGTGCTGGGGATCTATAGATCTCGATACTTTATAAGTGGTTCGTCGGTCTGGCCGCGGATGGGATGGAAAGTCGTCGAAGACACTCGCTTCAGTAGACGGAAGCCAAATTTCGTCTTGAGCCTCAGCTGCTGATGTTGCCGCGACCGGATCAGGAGTCGGATAAAGCTCGAATTTGAGGTGGTAGAAGTAAGACGGCATAGCCTGCTGTATCAGTCTGCGGTTGAACCGCTCGCTCGAGAAAGATGCACAAAGTCTTTGTCGCAAACTCAGGTTGATCTAGGTACAGAATGAAGTTTATCGTTTCTTACTAAGGAGGCCAAAATAGATGGTGATGAAGAGGTCGATATTTGTAAACCATCATATGCCTGCGTGTGACAGTGACGACGACGAAGAGGCCTGACTTGGTGGGTACACAAGTATTTAAAGAGGAAAGATTTAAACTTGCAACCTGCGGCTCATGAGCTATATGTCAGCCCCACCCATCATGAGCTGGCTGCACTGTGGAGTACCGACAACTGAGGGGCAACTCCACTCAGCGTCAACAACACTTACATGACAAAACATGGTACATCACAATAAACAAGGAGTCAAAAGAGTTGACAAATAGTCAAGTAGACTTCGATAGAGTCTATTAGCACCTTGCAGAATATTCGCAAGGGCAAAAACTACATAATCATCACAGGCCTAGAGGTTGCCTGATCTCGAATTCAATGCCAGTCCCTAACGCCGTCATAAAACCCATCGCCGTTCGTTGGAATCGCTTACTGGCCGCCGCGAAGTCGGAGAACGAGGTGAAGAGTTGACTCCTTCTGGATGTTGTAGTCGCTCAAGGTGCGACCATCTTCCAACTGCTTACCAGCGAAGATAAGACGCTGCTGATCAGGGGGGATGCCCTCCTTGTCCTGAATCTTGCTCTTCACGTTGTCGATAGTGTCACTGGACTCGACCTCAAGAGTGATGGTCTTTCCGGTGAGAGTCTTAACAAAAATCTGCATACCACCACGAAGACGGAGAACCAAGTGGAGAGTAGATTCCTTCTGGATATTGTAGTCGGAAAGAGTTCGGCCGTCCTCAAGTTGCTTGCCAGCGAAGATGAGTCGCTGTTGATCAGGGGGAATACCCTCCTTATCCTGGATCTTGCTCTTCACATTATCAATGGTGTCGGATGACTCGACTTCCAAGGTAATGGTCTTTCCAGTGAGGGTCTTGACGAAGATTTGCATACCACCACGGAGGCGGAGGACGAGATGGAGGGTGGATTCCTTTTGAATGTTGTAGTCGGCAAGGGTTCGGCCGTCTTCGAGTTGCTTTCCAGCAAAGATCAGGCGCTGCTGGTCAGGAGGGATGCCCTCCTTGTCCTGAATCTTCGACTTAACATTGTCGATGGTATCGGACGACTCGACCTCAAGAGTGATGGTCTTGCCAGTGAGGGTCTTGACGACTAAGGCAGTTGTTAGAAGCAGCTCATGTGGCGACGAGGGCGATGTGACTTACAGATTTGCATACCACCACGGAGGCGGAGAACAAGGTGGAGAGTGGACTCCTTCTGAATGTTGTAATCAGAGAGGGTGCGGCCGTCCTCGAGCTGCTTGCCGGCGAAAATCAAGCGCTGCTGGTCGGGGGGGATGCCCTCCTTGTCCTGAATCTTCGACTTCACATTGTCGATAGTGTCGGAAGACTCAACCTCGAGGGTGATGGTCTTGCCGGTCAGGGTCTTGACGAAGATCTGCATGATGGCGGTGATCTGTCGCGGAAGTGATGTGGAGAGATGGTAAACGGATGAGAGAAAGTATTTGTTATCGCTGGTCTTGAGCGAAAGTAAAGTCTTGGGTGAGAGATGTGTTGGGAAGAAAAGAGGATGAAGTTAGAACGAGGTGGGAGAGGTTTAAGTACTGAGGGGGAAGGTTTGTTTGATAATCAAGCGGGCGGGCAGATGTGAGGGGGCGCAGTGACTGGATTACGCCTGCCAGTGACGAACGGCAACGGCAAGGCAGTGGCAGACAACCCAGGAGCGCAGCTTCCGGGGGCGGATGATTCATGAGAGCGAATGACGGTAGCGACTAGGGAAGGCTCCAGAATCCGGCCAGGCTGCAGAGCGCCACAGTAAGTCTTGAATACTTTCTATTTTGCGACGTGACTGCCTAAGACAAAGTACTCGAGACCTGTCACTTATCGCATCGAAGTGGGTCCGAAGTTCGCCCAATGCTGAGAGTCAAACAGATGCCAGGAGCGGTGTTTGGATGTCTGTCTATCTGTTCATTCATGGTCTAGCATCTTCGAGGAGGATCTCGAAGCACTTGGAAATATAAAAGCAGACCGCGGCCTCAAGTCAACCCAAATTTTTATCTGACGTGCCTACAACCACCAACTAACAAGCCAAAGTGTGTCGGCCATGGCCCTTCGCAGTCACTTATCCATTACCCTCTCATTGACCATCTCACCGTGATTCACCACACATCAGCAGATACCCACGGTCTAGCGCTAGAACGCACGAGAGCGGAGTGGCGGAGCCTGGAGTGGGCATGTCGCCACTTTACCCCGGGAAAGACAAAAAGCAATGCTTGTTTGGATGTCTTGAACAGACTCAATTCGACCATCGCAAATTTGTTTAAAAGGTTGGCTAATTATTCAAGCGTTTTCCGGGAGATCACAGGTGATCATTCCCCAAAGCTTCGGTGACCAAGGCTTTGGCTCAGGAACCGATGGCAAACGCTCTGGACCAACACGCCGAGATAACTCAAAGTGGATTTAACAGGATACGGAGTAGGCCTAGCACCATTGTTTGAGACGGGAGACTTGGTGTACCTGGACGGACACCTCTATGGCATCAAGAGCCTGACACTCAAATTCACTTGCAATCTGCAATGCTGAATTTTCACAGCAGAAAAACTTGACGACACTCATCTCTCAGTCCAAGTTCCAAATCAAATTTCGCGGGGGTCACCGAACTCTGCCGCCCGCTGAATCCGGTATTGTCGGTGCTCCCGACGTCATCAGCCAACGATTCTGGCCCGTGAGGGCCCTGTCTCGAAGGCTACCCTGTTCGCATCAACTTCTTGAACTTGTTGCAACACAACGAGGCTGGTAACGTTTCGTGTTTGGATCAATAGCAATGCCTTGAATCCCATGGCATTCATTTCTAGCCATGGTCGTCTTATTACTTTCATCTGCGAACAATCATCTCAGTGTTTCGATTCGTTATCAAAGCTAAACGATGAGCTTATCTCAAACAATGATTGCTTAACATGGCGTCTTATCATGACCCCGCTTTGGTGGTGTTGGCAAGGAACCTCGTGAACCACCCAGACCCCCGACTCCGTGATAGCTCGGCAATGCCTGAGGGTGTCTAATGCCATCGATCCCCATGGTGTTTCAGTTAATGTCATGGCTGACTGTGTTTTTTGCTTTCCCTTCCATCCGTTGCAAATATGCGCCTGGATTAGGAAATCTCTTAATATTGAGTGAGACATTGTCTCAAAAGCTTCTGAAGTTGAGACTTCAAATGATTCAAGCAGAACATTACAGGAATGGTGTGGCCTCTGACATTAGCTATCTAGCCGGCCAGAGATATCATGGCCATGCATCAGGTCACTCATTCACAGCTTCCGCTCAGACTCAAATTTCAAGGGTTTAAAAATTCCATTCGATATACTTGTGGCAGCTCTGTAGCACTTGCCAAGCATAGAGCTTTTTTTTGTAACTATCCCAATATCCCTTTGACAAACTGCTAAAATAAAAACATGATTCGCTCTGCTCTTCGTCGTCGACTTCGCACTCTGCTGGTCGCGAGTCCAGCCCACTTGAGCTCACCAACGCCCTCCAAAGACACTGTAAATCACACACACCTCCTCCCATATAGGCTTATCAGCCATGCGAAATCAATCATTCCTCAAATGCCACATCGTCAAACATGATCCCGTAATAACACCACAAAATTGGATGAGGTTCGCTATCATCTGTATGGTACGGTCGTTCTTCTCTGTCTCCAAGACTTTAAAACAATAAATCAATAAAATATGATAAAAAGAACTAAAACGCTCTGTCTTCTTCAGTCATACAATCATAGAAGAAAGTCATAAGAAGGTCATAACACATTGTCCCGTGTCAGGTAGCTTCGTGTTGTCGGGCGGTGACCAGCCGTGATAGAATGTTAGAGTCATGTTCGTATGCTCAAAAAGGACAAATCTGGGGTCGCTGTTGACCAAGATTGAAAAGGCCTTGTCAACGCTTTCGCTGTGGTAAAACAAATGCAACAAAGGAAAAGAGGGCGCCTAGAGGGCCCTATCATATGTTTTGACAGTGTCATAGCATCGTGACTTGAGTAGCAGCATCTTAGTTGGCCCGGATAACAAGCTTCGAGAGGAACTTGTTGGACAGGGAGTCGAAGTCGTAACGGTCAAACTTTGACTCCTTGCGGGTACGAAGATAAGCCTCTGTGATGGTCGTTAGTAGGCGATATATGAACAATGCTGTCAAGGTGTACATACCGTGCTTGATGACGTGCTGTCTCACTTCAGTCATGGCCTCGCAGACCGAGGTGTTGTTGTGGAGGAGGTGGCCATGCTTGCGTGTGTCCCAGTCGGTGAAGGCAGGGAGCTTCTGGGAGATGGCGTGGAAAAGGCCCACAATAACACCAACAGGTGTTGTCTCCATATCAGTGCAGAACTTGTTGACGGCAACAGGGTCGGGGACTCGGTAGTGGCAATCGAACTGCATCTCCTCCCAGACGGCAAGGAGGATGGAGGCAATCATGAAGATGGTAGGCCAGTTCTTCATCTTCTCACCACTGTAGACACCAGAGTACAGGGCAGAGAGCTCCTCGAGAATATCCTTCTGCAACTCACGCCACATGTCGGCAAGGGCACACTTGATCTGGAAGTTGATCATGACGGGGGCGACAGTACGACCGTAGTACTTGGAGTCCTCATCGTCGATCTGACCGTCGAGGTCAACTTCAGATCCCTGGTTCTCAACCATGGTAATGTGCATGGTGAGGTTGTAGGCAAGGACCAGCTTAAGCGACTTTCGGATAACAGGCATCTTCTCCTTGACATAGTAGCGGTGAGCGGTCTTAAGGATCTCGGTGATGAAAGGTGTACCCTCGAAGTGGTCGTCAATGAAGTCTTCGAAAGGACCATCAATGTGCTTGTCAAGATACTCAGAGAGTGCATCAAGACGAATACCTTCGGCACCGACGTCAAGCTTCTCAGTGCGGGTCTCGAAGTCAATAGGCTCCTGGTCGGTAAGGGTAGACTCGACCCAGTCAACCGAGAAGCAGCTGTCATCGGCAACAAAGACCTCGCGAACCATAACGGGGAGCGCGAAACCGTAGCCGTGGGTGATCCACATAAGGGTCTCCTTCTGGGCGAAGCCCTTGACATTGTAGACTGAGACACCACGGTCCATGTGTCGCTCATAGTCAGCCTTCCAGTCCTTCATGAAGTAACCAATATCCTTAATGTCGATGCGAGTGCAAGGAACCTGCCAGAGTCGGGCGTGAGAAGGCTGGCAACCAGCACAGGGCTCACCCTTGTCGCAAGTCTTCTTGAGGAACTTGCATCGGAGACAAGCTCGCAATTTTCTGATCTCACTAGCCTGCTTTCTCTGCTCAGGTAGAAGAGGTCCCTTTCTGCGGCCAACCTTCTTCTCAACGGTACCATCCTTCTTGCCATTGGAAATACGTCGAACAACGTTCTTAGTAGTGCTCTTAGCAATAGGGCTCTTACGAGGACCCGAGTTTCGGCGGGTAGTGTTGCTAGAAGATGGGGAGACAGATCCGGCACCACTGCCGGGGCTATGACGGCTCGAAGAGGGCTCAGACTTGATGGGGACAGTGGCGACAGCGGTGGCAGCGACAGTGCTGGTAGCGACAGGCTCATGGGTATGTGTGTGAGTGTGGGCGTGGTTGTGATTGTGGCCATCGTTGCTGAAGCAGTTCCGGTGGTTACCAGCGTCGACATAGCCGTCAGATTCGGGAGAGAAGGGAGAGTAAGGGAAAGGCGCAATTTCCTCGAAGCTTCCAAACTCCATGGAATTGGCGCCATCGGATGAATCGGAATTGGTTCTCAAGTGAAGAGTCTGGGAAGGGTTGAAGATAGCAGCGCCCTGTGCGTGAGCTTGTTGGAACTGATCAAAGTTGGGCTGATTCCAATCCACCATGGCCCAGCCCTCGCCCGAGGATGAGGGAAGAGACAGAACCTCGAGGTATGTACCGGTAGGCGAGTTGCTTCCAACGCTATCAAGACGAGGTAATCCATCCATCTGCAGGGTATTCTGGAATTCCTGCCAGTCCCCCATTCCGGTGTTGGGCCACACGGCTTGCGTGTGGTCATCCATTGGCAGTCCGCTGAATGTCGATTCGAGGAGATTGGCCTGAAGAGCAGCCTGTGTAGTCGCGGGAAGATAATCAAGGGGGTTGGTCGGCTGGAAGTTTGCAGGGAAGGCATTGAAGCTCATGAGGGCAGCATCTTGGATGAACTGTGTCATATCAGCAGCAGCGAGGTGCTGCTGTTGCTGCTGCTGCTGCTGCTGAAGGGCCCAATCCGTCAGGGGGTTCACACTTTGCTGAAATGGTGATTGCTGTAGCGGCGAGTGCTGGCTATGGGGACTGGCGGATTGAGATGGAGGAGAGGACTGGTGCTCCTCCGGGCTCATCGAGGCATAGCCGTGAGAGTTGTTTGAAGACATATCGAGGGGAACAGCCCAGTGTCGGGCGTCCTGGGGCATGATGTTTGAAGCAGCCGAAGGACTCGAATGGGTCGTGGCTGTCGAATACGTTTGGTAAGCAGCGCGATTTCGAGTATCGTAGGTCGTCAAGTCGAGATAGGCATCACCCCCGCCGTTGTTGAAGTCGTAAGTCATTCTGGGCAAAAAACAGAAGGGAAGCGGAGTAGGAAAAGGCGGATGATCGATAATATTGTAGGAACTGAGCGGACGACACCGCTCTTTCGTGAAGTCCCTTGTTGAGGTGAATGGAGGAGGTCTGAGGTTTTGGAGCAGCTGGAGAAGGAGAGGGACTGCTGGAGAAGGCTCAACGGCGGGTAGATCATGGGTTAGTCTCGCTGCTGTGGGCGGTTTGTCGATGGGGGAAGAAGCGGTGAAGCCGTCGGAACATGCAGCCAATGGCCAAGCCACCTGAGATGGAGGCGCCCACCCACTAGAGTGGCCGCTACATTAGCCTATCCGCTGGCGGCGTCCGCTCCAGTGAAGAGCACACGACCCGCTATGGATCGCATGGATCCCGCCTAGCACCTCACAGGCTCACACCCCGGGAACCCTTACACTGTACTGGCTGTTCTGCTGCCGCAACCCTCCTGCGCCTCTTCTGGGGTGTTGAACATTGACCAATTGTGGAAGTGGGATCGATGGCATGACAGAACCTGATTCATCTGTTAAGGATCCCTCGTTGGCGCCATGTAAACACAAACAGGTTTACCCCGAGCCGAGTCTAGCCAACCACTTGGTAGCCGCGGCCGCCGCCATGATCCAAGGTTTCGGTTGTCAGAAAGTCAGTCTGTAATCAGAAGTCAGTCAAAAGTCTATGAGTACAGACCCTTATCTCAGTGATCGTGCTGCCAATTACTGTCTATACCTCCCTCAGCTCTACCATATGTCGCCCTGTGGTTCTGCCATAAAATATCATAGCAAATCAATTCCCTCATGGTGTAACACGAATTCCTTCTCCTCATCAGACCCCAATCCAGTCGAAACTCGATAGACTTCCCATGAATCGAGGATTCGGCCTATAGCCAGTGATTAATGCCCTAGTCAGGACCCAAAGGGCCCATAATCCAGCCATTCTCCCCCATCAGGATAGTAGCTTATAGGCCATGGTATACTATTTTTCACTTGGCTGCCCGCTTGTCAGAGAATCACGATACGTAGCGGGTCTGTTGTGCCAGCAGATCCATTGTGGCCATAAATCGTGCATGAAATCCAGGTACCCAGTTGTTTATGTTCCTGAGAGGGTGAATGGCCTACGACTCTAGTTGACAGATGCGAATTTTCTAATATCGATAATCATCTGAGCTCTCTGTGATCTCTGTGATCCAAATATGAGGCTGTTTAGTCAATGTCGTGATAAGATTCAGATCTGCTCGACTTGCGCCATCTTTTTTCTCTAGTTCCAACCTTGTATGAATTGAGGCCACCCCACCGAGGCCCTTCACAGTTCAAGTGTCAAAAAGGGCCCGGACCGTTTATGACACAGTGCGTTTGGCGCTCCAGAAGTTTCATTCCGACTAACTTTGGCTGGGATACAGTGTGTTCTCAGACTGTCCACGAGCTCCGATAATCTGTCAGTCATCCTTTGCCATCCCACCAGCTCACCTTGCAGCAAAGCATCGTTACAGCACAGCATTGCTGGTGGTTGCATTGCTGCACTGCAAGCAAATGGACTTATTGTGGCAATGACGAGATAAGCACCAGTAGGATTCACACATCACGAAATGCCTATCCGGCCAATCCCCTTCTCTTCTTGCCCTCTGCATATTATTGCCTATCCCGTTTGCCTGCACGTCGTGCATCTCGCTACTCCACCGCCTACTACTATGTGGTGCAGTTGCAGTTCTGCTATAGCCTAGATAGACAACACAGCAGAACTCGCCGCTCGCCCACTCCGAGATCAAGTCAAATCTTAAGACATCGCCGAGTCCTGCAGGTCATTCTCAACCTGTATAGGATGGACAGTACGGCGGTAAGCCACATGCTGATGGTAACACAACCATGGCGGCATGGCCCTCTCAAAATGTCTCGAGGCTTGGAATGCTGCACCATAATCCTGCACGTGCGATGGTTTGACTTGCTTTGTACCCCCGGTACCAAGGTATGAGTTGTACGGTCCGAGCCATGTCACGCATTACATTGTCTGAGTGAGTGAGTGAGGAGTCTCGGGATTTTGACGGCCTTTGGCAAAAGAAAGAACAAGAGAAACCGCATTGGCTTGACAGACGAATAAAGTTGCCACAAAAAAGCATCGGATGTTTATTTGGCTGCTTAGGCGATAAACTCCAAGATGTATCATCTTCAGCCATCTCACCAACCATCAAAGTTTTAGCATTGGACCGAGAGCCATTGAATGCTTCACAACCCTTGCCATGGACATGGCCTCACTGGTTACAAGAGGACAAGTCCAGCGTCAGCTTCGCCGAAACACTAACCCTTCAAGACTAAGACCCGGACTCCACCTCAGGGTCTTGCAAGGGCTGGCTGGTTTGGTGAAGCCGTCGATCCCTTCAAACACCCCATCTAGCCCATCCGCTTGGCTGTCTGGTGTGCTCGTGATTGCCAGCGAACACGTCCAGGATCAGTGCAGAAACATCTCCATTCAGGGCATTACAGCCAATAGATAACCGTTATTTAGCAGAATCTGGTTGATGATGCTCTCGGAAGATGCACGATATGTCCCGCGAACTTGAGTTAATGTTCGTCAGCTTTTCCGTTTGCTTCAAACCCATGGTTCGTCGTTTATTTGCGGATAGCTGATGCGTTTGATCACGATCAAGAGCATCCATCATTGTCCATTGATTTCTAGGCATGTTGCTTCAACATGCAATGTTTGGCTGGGCTGATGAATTCGCTGTGATTGGGATGAAAATGTATCATTGGCGTTGGGTACATCTCCATTGATGTCGATATTTCGCTCATTAGGCTTTCAATAGTTGTTGATGCATACCATACTTGCTTCCTCGACTGACCAGGCTACCCCAGGCTTGCATTGGCGGAGGCATAACATCACAACGCTGAAAGCAGAGAATCGACAATCGACGATCCAGTGATCAATTGCATTGATAGCAAACAAGATCAGAAGGCTTGCAAGCCTTGGTTCCTATCTAGTGTCTTGACTAGTAATTGCTGCACGGCAAGTATGTAAAGCATCAGGGCGGGCGAGAAGTCCACTTCAGGCTATCAGCGATCTTGATCTAGCCTGGCCATCTCCCGGGTTAGGCGTGCATACAGAGATATATCGATCATGGAGGAGACAAGGAACTGCCGGCGATACGAGTGTATCAGGGCAATGCACAGCGTGATGTTGTGTCCTGTCAGCCACGTAAATACGCTGGCCAGCCTCTCCGGAGTAAAGAAGCAAAGACCATATGGTGTCTGTGTGTAATGTTTCTCAAACTTGGCAGTAGCACGAGGCTTCAAGACATGGCGCACTGTCTTTTCTGCGACCTGCGGCCAGACCGCAACGCACGCTAGGCACGTTCATGCTGGGAGGTGGGCAGTGATGTCAGAAGCTCCCTCGAGAGAGCGGGATGAGACAATATCTAACACTAACACACTAAGATTCCGAATCTCATGAACTCGAGGGAATGTAAGCTGACATGCTCCGTATCAACCTCTGACTTCCCCCTGATACAGCTTCCTTAGCTGATTCTTGATGTGTTGACCGCATCTGATACTACAACCAGGGTTCTCTTGAGCACCCTGGCTATTCTCCGTGTGCACGTCTCATACTGTGGTAGTGCCCCCTTTGGTATGTCTCTATATTGAATCTAGTCCCAGATGGATCTACGGCCTTCCTCACGGAGAATCGATGATGCGTGGTGTAGTGACGGCGTCTCTGATAATTCATGCGGATTAACTAGTTTTGTTTCTCAACAGAATAGCACGAGTCAGGACGTTTGAGAACAGGGCGCGCGCCAACAATTAATCGGCTCATCCAATGATTCGAGGTCCATGTTGATTTCAGACTCTACAGGGCCGGACAGGTTATCAAAGGCAAATAGCATGCTGTTCACCCACAATTGGTCTAGCCAACGCAAAAGGTTAACGATGTAGCCATAGTAGGTAGTTGTCCGTAGTAGCCGCATCGTATCTCCCGGTAGTTCCACAATCGATGGATTCGATGCGCCGGCTATTGGCAACTCTGTTGCCATCAGCCCATTTTTGACGCAGGGGTAGGTGTTGACGCTCATCAGAGCAGGGAACAATCTTCGGCGGTGAAGATTTTGACCAAACACTGACGAAGAAACGACTCCATTCCTCGACCCGGATTCTAATTAAGGAGGCTTCAATCAATACTGCCGCTTATCGTGTTGTCTCTCTCTTTTTACCTTTCATCTGGCTGGCCGAGAATATGGAGATTGGCCCCGATACTCCGCTTCACCTCCACAACATCTCCGAGCCGATCACCCCCCCGCCATGGGCCGTGGGGACGCAAGGAACGCGGAATTCCTTATGCATCCCTCCTCTGTAACATCTGGTCTCATCTTTATGGCCCATAGACCATCATGCGTGCGCGCTATCAAAATGTCGTGGCCACGTCGATCTGCCGTATAGTTAGTTACGAGGGGCTGCGTATGTGTTCACCTGCGCCGGCTAATGATCAATCCGGTGCAGTCTGTCTTAGTGGCCATAAGCTGGTCACGCAGCTGTGAGAAATGAAACCAAAAATATAAACTATCACCGTCCTTCATTCCTGAGGCTAACAGCCGAGGTTTGTGCCAAGTGTTCCACATCATGGTGGTTGTTTCTCGCACGTAGAACGTCAAGTTCGTCCTTAGTCTTTAACGGTTGTACGAGAAACACTGAGCAGTCTCACCGTACTCCTCGATCAATGCTATGTCGTCAGATCCTGCAGTTACACTCAAGATCACCAGTTGTCGTGCAAGTGTGGCCGTTGGTCATCTCAACTGACGATTTACAACTCACTGCTGCTCCACCTCAAGATAGAATATCTCCTTACTATACTATCAGCATCTCCATCGTGGTGTTACAATCTGCATAGTATCGGCTTTCATTCATCAACTTGGATGATATTCTGCAGGTAAACCCAAGGCACCTTGGCTCCTGTCTTCACTCCCTTTGGGCAGCTCTGCAGCTGTTCACCTACAATGATAGGCCGAGCCCCACGCATGCATGTGTATGATGTAGAGCCAGATTATGTAGCTAATAATGGTTCTTTGGGAACATATGCACGTATGTGTTGTTACATGCATCAACATTCCAATCACTTTGTGTTTGGCAGAGCAGCCTGCTCGAGAGTCCGAAGTCGCCAAAAGACTGTGACTCATATTTGGCTTACTATGAAGTTGATGTGCTCCCTCCGAGATCGTTCTTAACTACATGCCTTGGAGTGGCTTGACTCTCATGTCATGAGGCGCAGCTATGTAATTGTTAAGAATCACGCTGATAGCATCATGTCAAGGAATATTGGGACTGTGTATCATTCGCCTGAGGCTCACTACGGCCGGAGCAGGACTCATTGACTTCAGGTTCATATCATTATGCCATCTAAGTTACAGAATACCTCGGCTGAGGACAAGTGTTTTTGTTGCCAAGTTTCACTGTGTTTGTAATCTGTTACCCAAAACATACTCGAGCCGTGCCACTGTGATGTTTTCTGCTAAGTCTTCTGAGAGGAGGTCAAGCAATAGACCTTGTAGTTTCTATGTACGTGCTTCACAATGAAAAACTACTCGGAACCACATCGTGTGGCAGTCTATCAGGTAGCGTATACTTCGCAAGCAGAGAACATATTAGATTTATGGCATCGCCAATATGCTTTTGCCTTGTACTGCCTATACTAGCAATTATCGTCGAATGTCGGGAGAGGACAGATCATTAAGACGTGCAGTCATGGATCTTGAAGGGGCCACAATCATTAAATGGTACACATTCATCACTCTGTCGGATAACGGAGAGACTTATTTGCAGACTATAGGCTACAACTGATCGTCATATACCTAAATTGTGTTGCTTCACGACAGACCTTCCGTATCGCAAATTCAAGCTAGATAATACGCAGGAATATTCAGCGGTCATACGGAATATCCCTTAACTTGGCGGTCTCGCTTTTCTCAATCTATATCTTCCTGCAAGGGTGATATTAAAATGTTAAAATGCTGAATGTATCAATTGTCTTCTCCGACTGTCTTCTTAGCTCTCAAATTGTCGTTATGCAGATAACCTATCGATATTTGAAGTTGTGACATGTCAAGGCCGCATGCTATCAGGATTGGATCTGTGTTCACTGCTGAGGTGTTCGGAATAAATATCTGAAATTACGAAATAATTCATTTACCATTAACAGCGACTATGGGGTATATAAACGCAACCAGATAGAAAGAACAAACCTGCTGGCTGATCGTGAACAGCAGTGAGACTTTTGAGAACCATCAGCGTGCAAGACTGACAACTGATTGACATGAGCATATGAGCATATGAGAGACATGTTAGAAGAGGGAGGAAATACTAGCCCTACAGGGCTTTGGGGATCCTGCAATCATCAGCCAGGACAGATCAAGATATGTGTTAACAAATCTCCAAGTAGACAACAAACCTCAGTTGAGGTCTTTGTTAAGGTTGTTCTAGCTCTGTCCTTACATGGGGCTCTTACTGTCCCAAGATTCGGCGCACGCCATAGCATTGATGTACATGCTCAGCGAATCCTTCTGTGGACCATAGACGAGTCAACAGCGCAAGAAGAGGTCGATAAGGCCCAACATCCACAGGAACAAGCTCGGAAAGCGTACTCTGGGGGAGCACGCCTTGCATATAGTGGCTATAAGTGACTAGGCATCCCTGGCAAAGGACACCTTTATCAGTGCCAGCATTTGAGAGGGATGGGAAACGGATGGAAGCCATTCCGCCAAAGTCATCCTCTACAACCTCGGCCTTCCTTGGTAGTCTTGAAAGATCACAGCCTGGAGGATCTAACGGCGCCTCATGGAAGTGCCTGAATATTGCAGCATCTTTCATGGACGTTCTCCCGGGACGGTATGTTGGCCTTAGTCTGGCCAGCTTCTCTGCCGAGCCATGTATCTCTAGGGCAAGCTCCTTTGCTTGCTTGACGCTGACAAGGCGTTCAGCCTGCTTATGCACGAATTGGAACCTCAGGCCAAAGGTGCCAGGAACGCTATGCATGACAGCAATGCGTTGGAGATCATGGTCAGTGAGACTAAAGCACTCCTTCGCCATAGCCGGAGACGTCATCCGGAGAGCCTGGTTCTCATAGAGGCACTCAAAACAAACCCTCTCGCAGGTCGGCAGGAAGAGAAACCCCCCAAAAGCGAGACACGAGACGCATCTGCTCTGCCGGAGAGTGGAATGAAGCAAGGTAGCAGGATGGTAGCTCAAAAGACGAGTCTGTCCCAAGACAGCCAATGCCTCGGGAGCATGTTGGACCGTCTCCCAATACACCGGCAGGTCCTCAATCACATCCTTTCCTAGAAGAGAAACCCGCGACAGGCGGGACAGAGACTGGAAGTCGAGAAGATCAAGCACAGACAACAGAAGCTCTGCGGGGAGACAATCCAATTGGCCTAGGGAAGAAGCCAGAAGTCGTGGCTGGTTGGAGATGGATGTAGTGGATGGGAGCAATCGATTCCGGTTGGGTACATAGCGAATCATGCCCTTGAACTCTGATTCTTCGGTACGGGTGAACTGTTGGAGGACGTTGCAGTGTGTAGCCATGATGTGTTATTAAACAAAGTCAGAGTGCAGTTAAGTTACACGACAAAGCTTGAAATCTTTCCGCACAGTGAGTGACGCAGAGAAGAACAAAAATTATAGAAAGACACTAAACTTGGCAGATGAATGGACGACACTAAACTTATAGGTTAGAAGAAGAGAAGAGCGGTAAAATAGTTGCACGAGTGAGTGCTCTTAGACCTCTCGAGAAAGGCCGAGGTTACAGGCTGTGTAGAGACTGACTCAGCAGGGTGAGCCGCTTAGATTTCAGGATTCAACACAGAAAAAGCACACTTGGAGTCTAGGGATATGGCTTGGACTGGACGGATACGCACAGCTGGTGGGTTTTCCCTGCATGGGCATCTATTAAGCGCGGGGTCTGATGTGGTGTTGGGGGCACTAAAATAAGTGAGGCTCTGAGCTTGATGGAGTATAAATCCGATTTTCCACAGCCTCACAACTACTAAGCTGTTTGATACAGCAAGCGCTACATCCTATTCTCTGGTTCTTTCTTTTGTTTTCTCTCATACTTGACACACCTCTTGGTCTTTCTTGTGATCAGACACCATGAGCTGTCTACTCCAAGGTCCTTGTCTCGGCTACGTACCATGGATGATATCGTGCATATGCCCCGGACCGGTTTGACAAGCCGGTCTTTGAGTTCCGGTCATGTCCCCACCGGGAAATGTCTAGGCTAAGCATGGGAGCAAGATGCCATGCCACTGCACCAGAATATCTCGTGGTGTTTTGTTCCCGCGGAATTCCAGAGTTTTAGAGGACGTTATCAGCGTATCAAATAAGAGTGCTTGGTCTTTTTCTTATTATAATAGTTTCCGCAGTATTATGTACTTCCTCGGATCGGCCCTTTGTCATGCTTTAGTGACATGACATTGGATGTCGGCAAACCAACCGGCTTATACAGTTGGTCCTGCAGACCTGCACAACGCATCCATATTCTGATATATGTTTACAATACAGAATTACTAAACAAGGTAAAGCAATCAACCGGGATCGAAAAGGATACTGTCTCAAGCATGTTATTTGCTATTAATTTATTGTACAGATTCGACAAGCCATGATACAATTATTCTGTTTTTACTCGTACCTCCTCCTCGACGCGGCTATAGCTCTCACATATTTGGCATCTTTTCTATACCTACTCACAACCAAGCACGTACATAGCAAACATATTGATTAGACAACTCCATCACAACATCAAATTATTAATCATACGTCCTTCCATTCATTGATCGATCTTCAATGGCGCCCCCACCAACCTAATACAATAAGTTGGGGGTTGGCTCGGTTCGGACTAAGCGTCGGTCGGTCGAGAACTCGGATTTTCGAAGGATATTGCTCGCTCGACTCATTCAACTTCCGCGAGTAGCGTCGGACTTTCTTTTTTCGTATGTCTCTGAATATTTAGGATCTGCGTCGTCCCGCCTTTGTCTGACCTTGCTGGGCTAGTTAATCCAGTGAAGTTCTCGTAAATGTGCAAATGATCACGTCCTGCTGCAATACCTACAGTAGTGTGAAAGTGAGCCGTCTGAAACCGAACACTCTTGCACGACTAGTCAACTAGCGCAACACTTTTATGTGTTGAACGTGTTATTTCTTCTCTGAGACAGATTTACAGGCCAAGTTGATCGGAAACTTACCTCCGCCTTAACGTGCAAGTTACAATACCCTAGCGTCGGTACTTGGGAACCATGCTCTATGCAAAAATTGCTTCTAGAAACCCTGCTAACAAGAATTTTCTGGCTATTTCGGACCGATACATGTGGCGTGCAATGGTTTGACGGTGGCCGAGGATAGGCTGCCGATGTTCTGGTTGGAAACTGCTGTTTCTGCTCCCTCTTACAGGTTCATATACCGCTGTCGTGTGTTGGAGGCGTTTTGAGTTTGCGTATCTCATGTTATATCTGGTCTCCCCGGCTTATACCCGAGGCCTCTCTCTGACTTGCAAAACACCAAGAATTGGAGGGACTTCCAGGTTTGGCATCGACGTCGGCCATTATAGCTGTGGTTCAATTTAAATTTAATAATACTTTCTCTTTCTATTCCCTCTTGAGGGATACTCTGCACGGTCACTCCCACATTTAAAAGGCTCCGTTCAGCGGTACGTGGATAGTTTTGCCTTGGCTTCGTTCGAAGAAACCACACCATTCACGGTGTTTTTGAGTAAATACCTTTGTTTCTAGGGTCAATTGCTTTAGCGTCTGGTTAAAGTTAGAAAGCCTGGGCTTGATAGTAAGTCTCAGAACCTATTAGGGGTCTGGATTCTCAAAGACGACGGAATATCGCCAAGCTACTTATAACTATGCCAAGACAAGAAGTATCAGAAAGCCTTGAAGATTTATCTACGGGTTGATCTAAACAATACTAGATTTAGAAACACCATGGTTCATTGGGTGCCTCTTTGCCCACACGCAAAGAGGAGTTAATTAAGAATTCAATTTCATATTCAACGAAAGATCTGAATACACCCGATGACTTTAGAGACACTATAGTTTTCCTGGCCTAGTTTTTCTTGGTATATCTGCCAAGGTCGTGAGAGAGACTTGTCTTCCACATATAACTAACAAAAAAGAGTGAGTTGAAGACTACTGCAACTTCCCACAAACCCATTTATGAATTGTGGAATGCAAACACAGAACGACATTGGTCCCGCAACAGTCTCCTGAGGTTGTTCTTGTTGAATTGAAAATCAACCTCATCCAGCCTCTCGTGATGCGCAAGACTGTAGGGTAGGTAAATAGGTCTGCATAACCTTTAGTAACCAGGCAACATGTCCGTCCCATATGCAGTTACTTTCCAACTTGTTCTCAATTTATTGTGTTTATTACTTCCCCTGTTGGGTTTCTCCTTCTTTGGTGTTAGAAAGTATCCAGAGCCGTAGTGGTTTCAAGCTCATACGGTTTGTCTGTCCTTTCAACTATCGCATTGACGTTTCTCGAAGTCAAACAAGTCAAGCAGTACCTCCAGCATCACAATCCAACTGATTCTGCGTCGACCGTTACCAGATCCAAGCTCAAGATGAAAGGGCTTCCAACATTAATATCAACACAAACTCGAGAGGATCGACCTCATGGCATGACCTGTCGTTGGTACTAAAGTAACCAACAAAGAGAATGCCCCGCCAATCGCATATTCTTATTGGGCACAGGAACGAAATCGTCCGCCTGGTGGGGGTAAGATGGAATTGTGAGATACCATGGCTTGGAGAACAATATCAACCGGACGTCTCATTGTTAGAGTAACGCAAATAAGGCAACGGGATAAAACATAAATATTGCTTCATCAACGAGTTATGAGAGCCCGTTCTCGTCTCACACGCCCTCGACCTCGCGTTTTATTTCCACGCAGCAACAACAGCAGCAGCAGCAGCAACAATACTGTCACCAGCAATATCAGACCAAACACAAGAATGGCTTCAGCTGCAACAGCACCACAGCCCGATGTTGAACTATCCATACCGCCCCTCTTCACTACTGAACCTCTCATCCGCGATAGCCTACCCACAGAGTCATCGCGTGTCCAGGATGCAACGATAGACGAAGTCCTACCCTTTCTTCAAGGTGAAGAATTCGACTACTGCAACTCCCACGGCCTGCCCCATCTGGACCGTCGCCTCCATGTAAAGTTTTTGCATAAGCAACTGGGAAAGCTACCCGCCGCTTTCACCGCCGCTGACCCCAGTCGGCCCTGGTTCTTTTACTGGTGTCTGTCTGCTCTTGTTCTCCTGGGAGAGGATGTCACAGAGTACCGCCAGAGACTTGTCGATACCGTTCGACCTATGCAGAATCAAGATGGAGGCTTCGCTGGCGGGTTCGGACATACCTCGCATCTCGCCACCTCCTATGCAACCGTTCTGTCGCTGGCCCTGGTCGGCGGTGAAGACGCCTACGAGGTCATCGACCGTCGAGCAATGTGGAGATGGCTATGCTCACTCAAGCAGCCCGATGGAGGGTTCCAGATGGCACTCGGCGGCGAAGAGGACGTCAGGTATGTGCATGCTGCATCACTACACCATAATACTCTTCTCTGCAGCGCGGCGATCAAGGCCCGCAGTTCCCCATCGGTCTCATGCCGTGAACCCCAAGGACGCATCTACGATCACTTCCTTCTAACAAAATTGCAGGGGGGCTTACTGCGCGGCCGTCATCATATCGTTACTCAATCTACCTCTTGAGCTATCACAAGACTCTCCTGCACGATCCGCTGGCCACACTGGTCTATTCACTGGGCTTGCAGACTATGTGCACCGTTGTAAGTGACGCACGAAATTCCAAAGCAATGATTCCGTCTCTGATCATCCACCGCAAAGGCCAAACGCACGAGGGAGGCGTGTCGGCAAAGCCGGGCATCGAAGCGCATGGTGCATATGCCTTTTGCGCTCTCGGATGCCTCTCGATTCTTGATTCTCCACATCGTTCCATCCCGAGGTATGCTTCTCCCTTTGTCTAACCACTCATGTTGTGACATGGAAGCGGTGCAGCGCATGCTAACCTTGTCCTGATGTTTCTGTCCTGTAGGTATCTCAATGTTCCACTGCTTATCTCTTGGCTGTCTTCACGACAGTACGCCCCAGAGGGTGGTTTCTCAGGTCGTACCAACAAGCTAGTCGACGGTTGCTACAGTCACTGGGTCGGAGGATGCTGGCCCCTCATCGAGGCTGCACTCAACGGACCCGGGCCCGGCCCTGGAGGGGAAGAGGCCAGTTCAGGCGGCCACGCGCTCCCTGCGGCCAAGGATAGCCTTTTCAGCCGTGACGGCTTGATCCGCTACATCCTTTGTTGCTGTCAAGACCAGTCTAAGCGGGGTGGTCTGAGAGACAAGCCGAGCAAGTATGCAACTTGGTGGTCCTGCATCTAGAATTTCTGAATGAGCGCTGACTCGAGCCCAACAACAGATACTCTGACGCCTACCACACATGCTATGTACTTTCTGGCTTGAGCGCAGCGCAGCACAAGTGGAACTTGGATGTTGCTCGACCTCACGAGGCAGATGTGACAGGCGACTCGTGGTCTGTGACACCGAATATGGATGGTGAGCAGATCTTTGATGAGGAGGATCGAGTTGCTACCGTGCATCCTGTCTACGTTATCCCGCAGCATAAAGTGGAGGATATGCAGAGTTACTTTTCGTCCAAACATGGCTTCTAGATCAAGTAGCACTCGTGTAGCGCTGGATGGGGCTTGGGAGCCATGAGAAAAGAGAGACCATGCAGCTGAGACATGTCACTTTTCGATTCGCCTCATTATGTTGGGAATCTTGTGAGAGAGTGTATTTGAAATACCGAGGATTGATGCATTGCTCATTCGGGCACGCACACAGATCTACCTACTCTGTGGTGATCCAGCCCAGACAGAGATACATATTTTGGTAGCCAAAGCACGACATGGAACCTGCGTCGTCGAGGTTGGACACACTGGACTTATCCATCTTGGATCAGAGATACAGCACACAAACAAATATGGACCGCAGTGCATGCATGAATCAGAGTCAGAATCAGTGGGTTCGCGGGGGGGCATTCAGCTTCTTCGCACACAGGCCGATTTTGATGGCGCCATGTCGTGTCGTCAACAGGCATGACAGAGTAACAGTGCAGCTAACATGCATTTCGATCAAATAACGAGGCTTTATGTCTAGCTGAGTCATATACATCTGGGACATTGAGTGCTTGAACTTTGCTCCACTGTAACTTGGTCCTGTAATCACAGAAAACCGTATTGAATTGAGACCTGCATGAGGAATCGAGACCGATTTCTAGAAGCCCGCTCAAATAGATGTGTTCTGAGAGCATATAATACAAGTATACTTAGATCTAAAGACAATTGTCACTGCTAGTTAATTCCTAAAGAGCCCCATCTTTGATCTAGCATTGTGATGAAGTGAACAATGAACTGTGCCTCTGTCTCTAATACGACTTTCCCACCAGCGACACTCCCTCTTAAAACCGCAATTAGATTCTGAAAAGGCTCTTCTGCGGTGTTGTTCAAAAGATTGATTTGAAGTTACGCTTTGTGAAAGCCAAATCGGCACAAACTTACCGCGATAACCAAGATGGCAGCAGTTCGCAGAAGGGAGTACGTTCAACCATCTTGCTAGACAGCAGCAGTTTAGCCACTTTCAGGCGAGCAGTATTAAAGCATAAATAGGATTGGCTTGATTATTTTTATTTGTCTGCGCACCAGGCTGAACCCGCATTGTTGCTCTGTCAGACGAAATGTTGAGTACGAAGCCATGATACAAAGGACTCATACGGTCAATTAAAGTCCAGTATTTACTAGCAACTACTTATGAGACCAGAAAGCCTTCAATCATACCGTCAACAAGTTATTGGCCATCATATCATCCGCCAATGCCATGTCGTAAGTTCCTGGCTTAGTGCTAGAACCAAGTGTCCACCCTCCATGTGAATACAAGCACTTTCATCAAGACTAGGGACTCGAAGCTGGTCAAATATTCGTCCGTTACGGATGGACACTTTTTCCCATGAAGGAACTTGGTGCAAGCAACATCATGTCGATGATATTGAAGCTGTGGGAGCCGTCCACACTGAAAAGTCTGGACTCGGTGTGTCAACGATAATTAAAAGTCGTTGGCTTTTAGTTGATGGCGATAAGAAACGTTAGACAAACGGAATCCTCTGCATTCCCTTGAAGTCAAGTTCAGATATCCCATTGCATCGCAGTGATCTTACAATCATGGCTAACCCAGTGTCACTGCATTCTCAGTATGAAATCGTCATCTGCCACCTGAAACAAAACTGACCAGTGCTGGACTTCTAGATCTCACTATCAGATGTTGTGAAATTAAAGTGAATTCTCTTATGTCTGTCAGTCTGGTGATACAAGTGGCAACTGGGATTTGAAAGCACACAGAAGCAGAAAACGCAACATTTGGCTTCGTCTTGAGAAGAACTAAGAGCGTAATATTGCATGACGTTGACAAGTGACGTTATGCACTATTCCTTAACATAAGCGAGCCAAATAGACATGGTGGTATCAGAACTGTAACATTCATCTGGTATCGGAGTTAAGCTGAAGCTGACAGCGCTCTGCTACAGTCCAAACCGTCCAACGGAGCATGTCTCGTTTGGGACATGCTGCTGAAGTTGAGAACAAGTCGATGTAGCCCACCTCGAACATGAGGGGTGTTTAAACAGTTGTCTTAGATAGCTCGACAGCATATACATGATCAGACGGTTACAGTTTTGCAGGTCGTGTCATTCTTCGAGACCAGAGTCCTCAGTATCGTCAAATTGAAGAGGCCCAAGCACCTTGATCGACCGGCAAGACATAACCGGGCTGGGCCCTGCTGAAAACCTCGGATTGTACAACCGATCATACGTAACAAGTTGTCTTGTCATCTTACCTGAGGATTGAAGGCCATGGGGAAGGGCCAGGGCTGTCCAGGCTACATGGTGACCGTGGCCACAGAGCTTGAAACTGGGCATGCTGTTTACCTGAACCATTTATAATTCTTGTCATCGCTGTTGATATCAATTCTCTTAGCGGACAGTAGGTGTATCCTTGTTTGTTTATCAAGTGGGCCTTTACGAGCGAGGATAAAGAAGATGAGTGTGGACGTCTACTGTTCTATGTCTCTACTATGGAAATCAGATATCTTGGTTAGCAATATGGACCTTGACAGACTAGGCGCCTGACCACCATGAATAGCCTCAAGTTGCTCATGTTTAATCCGACCCCAAAGTCGCATGGCCTTATAGTTCTGTCTTGCGGTTGATTTGCTAGCACTAGGTTGACAGCTGTCACGGAGCTCGAAAAGCTTAGGGAGTGAGCACATGTAGAATTACAATGGCGTGCTGTATATTAATGCTCGTCTCTCTACCGTCATCGCCTATCATGTCAGCAGTTCCGAAGGAGGTATTGCCGCTCACGCAGCCTCTCACCCATGCGCTCTGTCAGGAAACATGAGGCTGAAGTTGACAAAAAAGGGAATCAATAATATATACGCGTGGGGCACCCACAACCATAGCCATATGGGACCAGCAAACCCTCAAAGTTTTTCTGACGTGGAGATCCCACGATCCAGTCGTAGTAAGCATCCCACGTTTGATAGGGTTGCTACCGGAGTACCATGATTCGGTTCGGGAGTATGATGTCAGTCTCTTGCTCGTTGCTGCTCCCGACCGCATAGGCGCCGCCGCATGCATCACAACTGGCGATACGCTGGAGGTGACAAAGCCCGCAAAAAGATGTCAAGTCCTTTTCGCCGCTGGCGGTTATCAAAGTTTCGGATTCAACTTATTTTGTACAAGAAGTTTGGGTCCAAACCCAAAATACTCAAAATCTCCATCCATCATGTTCTAGTTTGGTGGGCAGCATCTTGGGACGTGTCGACATGTCATGGGGTTGCCTGAGGCGGTTGGACGGTCACGTCAGAGCTAACTAGCGGCACCCAAGATAGAAATTCTGGAAGAGTTCGAATTGTCGAATCGTTGTTCGACGTTGGAGAGCTCCAAGCGTTCCGTCATGGCTCGCGTTTGCATGGGGTTCCCTTGTCCCTCCACAAAGCCCACAGAATCTTTCGAGGGACGAAGTTTAGCAACATCCCTGTCACGTCCTGCACCTTGATATCAGTCCTGCAGATGCTTGGCAGGTCGTTTGTTTACCGTCGAATATGCTTTTGTCGTTAGCTCGGCCCTAGTAAGTACAGTAGCTAAGAAGCTGGGCCATGCAGGTGTTGTTGGACCAGATATCCGATACCTGACATGGTGAAACCGCTGATTCGCCGCATGTGATTGATAACTTCTCTCAAGATGGATGCCCTCGCGAAGTTGCTAGGATTTGATATCGGCGCAGATGGAGTGAGGAAGATGGCCACCCCATGGATACATCAGCAGGGTGAGATGTCCGAAAGGTACAACGGTACTATTTATCGACTAGCTTGTGCAGAGAGAACATGCCGCCATTGGAAGTTGCCTCGAGGTTCCAGTGCAGGACAGTACATAGAGTAAGTAATGTTGTTTTTATCAACAGAACGGCATTGCCAACACATCTATGCATGAGGTTAGTAGGGGCTGACCCCAAACTTGTCTGCACCTGCCTTACCTTGCCTTAGCCTTTGCCTCAACTTTCTTTCTATTGGGGTTCTTCCTGCCATTCATTTCCATACGTATGTTTACCCCGCCTGGCGTAGCTACCTAGCTAATAAGGCAAGTACGGTGTTCGGACGTTCCATGGGCTGTCGGGCTGCCTTTCCCCCTCTTCGACACGTTGGTCCCTTCTGGCTTCAGCACAGGCCGCGCTCTTCCCTCAAAACTCTGTCCTGCTACCATGAGTCCAGACTTTGGACCGCACTAGAGAAATTGGTTTGTCCAAGGTAAAGCACAAAGGGGGGGAAAGTCCTCTTGTCATCCAGTTCTATGTACCTATAGTCCATACCTGAATATCAACCAATCCCTCATTGCGCTCATCTTATAGCCCCGTCTTCGTCCCTAAGATATTCGAGCAGAGGCTGTTGCGCATCGTCCAATCAGTCTTGGCGCTTTCACCGTTCTTGTCATGTTCGAGCCACAGTTACAAGAGCTCAGTTGCTTTTTCCTACGTGCTGCGTGCTGTGCTGGGAACAGCCCTAACGGCGCCCACACCCACGCCAGTGCATGGCGCAGGGCATGGTTGGCAGGGGTGGAAGGGTCTGAGGGAGCAGTGTCGTTGAATATCTGGGCCAGCCACTGACTGTCCTGTTCATGCACGTCGTCGCGCTGCTTCACCGACCCTTTCTCCAGGCCCTGGGGAGTGTGATGCGGAAAGCATCGAAGTGGACTGTCTTCGCCTGCTTCGGGTGGTGTCACTGTTGAATTTGTTCCTACCCTTACTTGTATTTGCCAAAGGATGACAGAACTGATAGCGGGAGTCGTATTCGAAGGTTTAGCGCTACTGTCACAACTGTAATGATGCTATTCCGAACTGAAGATTGGAGACCCTTCTCATATCCGATGGCCTGGCCAAGACCGGAAGCTCCTATCGCTACCTAGATACAGAGACAAGCCCTATAGGTCCCTGAGTTGGGCAACATGAGAACCTCGTGCTCTTCTTCAAGTACTCTTTCCGGGTGCGGATCGACCATGACCTTAACCGCCACATGAAGTTGAAAGAGAACGTGGCCCGCTCCCACTGAGTCGTTGTCGCTCGGCTCCAGCGCGACACTCTAGCCATCAGAGCTAGGCCGCACAACACGGCCGACCATTTCGCGCGCGACTGGCGAGGATCAGAATATGATCCTAGCATATGCCAATCCCGACCCTGATAATTTTCGCTTCGAATTATTAGTTGCGGTTACAATGGACAGCTCGAATTGGTCCTGCAGCAGCTCCGGCCACCGGGGCTCTCGGGGCTCAAGAGGAGGGGTTCAAGGTGGATTGCCCCTCGCTGCAGCTCATCGTCCTTCTTTGGACAGAAAGAGCTACGTACTCATATACAGCACGGTACAGATACAATACTCCAAAGGTCTCACTGCTGTGCATTAGTGGCCGCCGAAGCAGAGATCTCAGACGTCAAGATATGGATGGTGGTCAGACTCAGGTACATGCTGTTGGTTACTCTGGCTGTCTGGTGTTGAATTGCAGTAGGTGTAAGCTGCTTCTACGGCCGTAGAGTGACTACGACTACCGATTTTGCCCCTCTCAACCCTGCCGGGCTTTCGAATGTCCGGCCTGACAACAGAAACGAATTACCCGCCTTGGACCACTACGGTGATCTCCTCTTCGCCACTTGACTTGAAGCTAAAGCAAGTTGAAATTACTGCCATGTCGCAGTGCATCTTCAATCGCATGTCTGCATGAGCTTCACAAATGGGTCCTTTACTGGCCCCATCGCCCCCCATTCCAGACCATGCTCTCATGCCCTCATGTACTCGGCCGAATACAAAGCCCTGACCATGCTTAGATTTGCCCTGTAGATAACCATCACAAAGGAAAATGGGCAAGCGATCACAACAATATAAAGTTTGAACGAGGCCAAATAAGGCCACCAAAGAAGAACGACACCATGGAGACAACACAGGAAAACAAGACATGACCCGCGAGAAAGGATTCAGCTAGCTGCAGAACAAGGACTGAGACGGAAAATAGGAACCTACTAAGTTCTTTCGAGGTACGCCAGTGGCCGAAGGCGTTAACTTTGGGACTTATCAGAGAGATCGCCTGCTTGCTGCATCCTCCATGTGTTCCGGTGGAGTGGCCTAGTCGCCAGCGGTTTTGATCAACTGGCAACCAGGTAGGCCAGCACAGCAAGATGGGTCACACTCTTTCGAGAGCCGCATCGTTGCTTGCATCTACTTCCATTCGCGCGTCGTCCTTTGTCTCCAGACACCCCCGGTCCCACGCTAACAAGCTGTCTGGAATAAAGGCACACACGTCTCGCCGTTCCATCGGCTCAACTCGACTGCAGCAGATGGACGGATGTACATACCTTCAGTACCTAGTATTACTCAAGACGGATATTTCGACACAGCTAAGGTTATCCTTGTGTATTTTCCCACATTGCTCGTCCTTTCAAATTCGTATTTTCCTGTTTCAAAAACCCTCCAGCTCCTTCAATCTCTCCATCCCTCTTAATTTATCTTTCACACCGGCCATTTGAGCTTCTTTTGACTCTGGGCACAACGAATCGAGTAAACTTGACAGGACCCTCCTCCACCCTCAACAGCCGCCCAGGACTTGCAAGGCCTGTTTCAGTTGTTGCAATTCGGTTCCTGACATCCCTTACGACCTCCACATCCTCTCTACCCGCTGTAACGCTCGATCCTGGAGTTCGTCCTCGGAGCTAAACCCTGTCTTCGGCATCAGTCGTCTATTTTGATCTAGACAAGCGTTTATTTTGTTCGCGTTTCCTCCATTGATATTCTTTTGTCATAAAAACATCCCCTCTCATGCCCTGCATTCTCTCCACCGTCTTTGCCGCCTTACAATAAGCTCTTATATGCTTGGATTCCCGCCTCTTTGAACCCTCACTCATAACTGCAACTGCAACCCTACACATCGTCGACTTCACCACTCGTCACGTTCAGTGAGAGCCAACATCAGCAACACCACAATGGGCGGTTTCTATATGCAATATCTTGAGAGTAAGTCAACGCTGTGACCATCATTTTTCTCAATAGCAATTATGTCTATGGCACCAGCAACTCGTCAGGAACACAATTGGTTGAAGGGGCCAAAAAAAAAGTTCGCGTGCAGGGTAAACGTTCCCCGCATGTGGTGACAGACAACCATTGTTCTCCCCTTGTTGTGTGACACAAGTTGAGCAATAATTTGATGTCCGACGCGATTGAGAGCACATGGAAAACCTCGAACTAAATGCCGGGTTTGGCATCTTGACCGATATTGCTCAATTTGTGGACGGATGCCATGAACATCAGTTCGTTTGGATATGCTTTGGGCGTTATCGGTTTAGAGACATGAACTCCTTTGCTAACAATGTGCGAAACAGGCCTTTGCCGACGCCGAGGATGGACAGACCCAATGTACGAGTGCTACCGGGACCATAGCGGCTACACTTGCCTTGTTCTTGTTAATGGACGCGAATACCAGACGGACCTCGCATACGAATCTGATGTCCTAGCCCAAGAGAACGCAGCCATGCGTGCCTTCATGGTCTGTCGTAACTTTTCTGTCAATGGGGGTATGCTGGCCCGCAATGGTATTGTTCAAGGACTTCCTGCACAGGAACCGTCTCGCCGCCGCAAGAGCCGTCACACGTCTTCTCGAGACAGCGACCGCCACAGTAGGCGATCTGGTCACCATTCCAGCAGTAGCTCGACTGCCTCATTCGACTAGAAAGCACCGGGAGGCAGCCATTGGCGGTCGGCTGAGTCTAGCTTGACAATACTCTGCTGAGTTTAGATCAGCGTTGAGGCCAGCTCGTATGGGAGTACGTTCAAGAAACATGAGGAGAAGGAATCACACACAAGACGACTTACAAGCGGTTGAAATGCTTCACAGCAATCCCAAGGATATACCCAAACTAACCTCCCTCCTTGGCAATCTCTCTCACGAAGAGTTATCAGCTACCCCCTTTTTCGTTACTACCATCACATTTCGGGTTTTGTTTTGTTTTTGTTTTTACTGTTTTACCCCATTGTTCTTCACTTTATACTGGGGAGCGGCGATATATATCTTGATATATCCTATCTGCTGCCAACGAATCATGACGACACGACACGATTTAGATGCTTTCTTACATTTCTACGGCCGGCATTTTCTTTTGCACTGACACCGTCCGGTGTCCTTTTTCTCCGCGATGGACGATGCTGCGACTCCTCAAAGCAACTTCGGCTTGCTCTGACTTCCTTTCTGTGACCTTTTCCGGTCTGTTGGGTGCCGTCACACGTTGGAGGTTCGATATGGCAATTGGTCTTGAAAAACACCACCACGCAACCAAGGAGCCACTCGACCAACCCATTATTCTGGTTGTTATCATACGCTCGAAAATAATGACACAGCGAAGAACGGGAGATGGAGTGTTTAAAAACATTTGCATTTGGTTAAAAGTTGAACTGAATAGTGACATCATTGCTCACTAACCGCACAAAGCTGGGTTTGACACGTTGGACGACAATTTGACGAACTATGAGAAAGAGAAAAAGCACACGTTTCGGGGGTTCATTGAACAATTGAAGATTAGCGATGAGTGTCATTTTACTCAGATCCTCAGATGGCGGACTCTGATGAGAAGATATGTATTCTGCTTTGACAGATGGAAAAGCACAAGCATGGTTGGAGCCAGCGTTGAATTTCACAATCACGATACGATATGAGAAAATGTGGAGGGCTATGAGACTGGGATGAATTATGAGGATTACCATGGAATATGGAGCAATTTGATGGCAATATGCTATCGACGACGATAATGATTATGACCTTTTTTTATTATTACTAAAATCTCGATTGCCGGTAGATTCTTTTGTCTCAGCTTGTGTTTCCTGATCTTGATGCATTCCTAATTGTTCATGTGATACTTGTACCACCTCTGCCATCCTTTCAATCGACGTGATCGTTGGTGCTTTAGAAGGGAAAGATTTGCAAATACTTTTAGAGAAGACCACATATCGCTCGAGGCCAACCTGCCAATGATTTACAAGATGCATTCTTCAGACCTTGGCCTTCATGATGCTGTGGTGGCCTCTGAGGCTCAAAGACAATGCGATGGTCAGTCAAATGTAGCCACGGACTGTAGTGTCACACATAATAAGCTGGGGTACTCCCGGTGTAACTCAGATCACTTGAACCTGTGCACCAATAGTTTTGAGGTTGGCGGATGAAGCCAGCTCAAACTCAATTCTAACAATATCCAAGCTCCAGAAAGCCACAATGTTTGTATATGCTACTAAGAATCCAAGTTAGGTTGAAAGTGGCAATCAATAAGGACACAATAAGTCAGACCAGCAAACGATTTTGTCGGGAATCTGGGTAACGCCAGCAACTGTCAGCTGTTAACGAGGTGGGAACAGAAGAACACCACCAACCCCAAACTCTATCACTAGCTCTGTACTTTCAGTGACGATCGTTAGTGCGGCGGCAAATTGTTACAGATTTCCACCTCTATTGTGACCTCGAAGAAGCTATGAGTATGGCACAGCCGTGATACTCAGAGACTACTGGGTGAAGAATAAAAAATTTGATACATGCCGATCATGATTTGGCTGAACTGTATCCCGATACACAGGCACAGGGTCAAGGGTGAGGGGAGGTTGACAGAGTTTGTAAGTTTCTTACACATGAGGGTCACGAGGTGGTTCTTGGCAGGTCAATCAGAATACAGAAGAGCAAAGGGAGGGGCTTACGCTAAACTAAGCAGACGTGTCGGATGGAGGAGACATGGGAGAGGCTGAGAGAGAGATGAAAACGCCTTCGACGATGAAGTCATATGGGGTGAGGTGGAGCGTCTTTCTTTGTGTTACGAATAGTTGTTTCTATTCACGACGTGACAAAGAGTCTGAATAAAGTCACGGGGCTCTGTGCGTGCTATACTCGGAAGGTCATCACAGTTGCAAAAGCGAATGTAGAAATCGCCATTAACACGAGGAACTCTCGTAAATGAGCTGCAGGGTCCTCGTCAGGGGTCGTGAAAAACGAACGTCAGCTTATGAGTTGTTGTGTGGCCACCTCCTGTCCTCCTTTAACTAAGTCAATGCCTTGAGGAAGAGAAGATGGTGCCACTGGCTCGGACCTCAATCAGCTAACAACTTGACAAGAATGAGAAGGTAAAGACTGCGAATAGGGCGAATAGGGGTCGGGCCATCAATTGAGCCTTGAGCTGTTGGTATCGAGAATCAGAGTCGGTACCTAGGGGTCACTTAGTTAACTTGACATTGATCTCCAGACCTTCTCTGGCAGAGGAAAGCACAGGATTTGAAGGATGACTTGTTCTCAGATTCAATTAAAAACCATGTCAGATTAATCAATTCTAGAATAACTATATATTGAACAGGGGGTTTAATATAATTTCGCCAGGGAAGTGACAAGGTGTAGAGCCACAATGACCCGCAAGACCTGTTTAATTGGAGAGAGAAGAGCACGCAGCCCCCTTTCTATTAGAGGACCTCGTGTCGCGGATCGTTTGTCTGTGTGGCCCGGATGGGAGATGGCAATAGTCCGAGAGGCGTAGACCAACTGACTATTGGATATGAGGGAGTTGAGAGTCTAGATGCATTCCTTGTGATGTTCTGGCCTTGAGATGAAGGAAGGGATCGGGAACAATGGCGGCAATAGCATTGTGGGAATTACTACAGAAACATACTCTGAGGTTAAGAATAACGTGAATGAGATGTTAGCAAGCATCATACTTCCTCTCGCTACTGGCTGACTAGATAACTCGAGTATCGTGAAACAAGTGACTGAGTTGCGTTTCTACAGAGATCTTGATCGTAGCTGAAAGTCAAATCTCGAAGCCGCTGAAAACTACCTAACCTGAGTTAAACCCTGGGCTAGGTATGGCACTGTCAGCCCGTGTCGTCCCCTGTAATCTGGGTCCAGTTCCCCACTCTCAGCCAGCTTAGGTTGTCCCTCTGGCTGGATCTACCCACGTTGGCCTTTTTAGAACATCCCCACTTCCATCTGCTTGTGCTCTCTCTCCTGAGTTCAAAGTTGAGCTTCTTCTTCTTCTCTTCCTCTCCTCCTGATCTTCCCCTTTCTCTCTGACCTTCACTTTGACTCTGATCCAGATACTCAATCTCTCGAGATACCTGATACCCTTTACACATTTTATTCTTCCTTAATCTAATCCTGTCGAGGTTGCTTCCTTCTTTTCAGGACCTCGCTGCTGTCGCTCTCTGTTCTTTACTTTCTCTGTCACTGTTGACTCACGTTGCTCCAACGCATTCACCAACGTAACAACTTCTCAATACCGCAATCATGAAGGGTACGCTTTGCCTGGCCACTATATACTTCTCCAGCAGCTAAAAAAAAAACGCCTAGGACTTATTCTTGTCGGCGGCTTTGGCACTCGCCTTCGCCCTCTCGTATGTTGCCCCTCAGGCGCGCGAAACTCCCGTGCACCCCTCCAATATTTGTTCTGTGTGTGACTGACACGCTGTGGCGCATTACAGACCCTCACTCTCCCCAAGCCTCTTGTCGAGTTCGCCAACAAGCCCATGATTGTGCACCAGATTGAGGCGCTGGTCGCAGCGGGTGTCACTGATATCGTCCTTGCTGTCAACTACAGACCTGAGATCATGGAGAAGTTCTTGGCTGAGGTAAGGACCTGGGAATTTTATACTCTCCTTTGAAACCATTTGACTGACCTCTTCTGCAGTACGAGGAGAAATACAACATCAACATCGAATTCTCCGTCGAGACTGAACCCCTCGACACCGCTGGACCCCTGAAGCTTGCTGAGAGCATTCTCGCTAAGGACGACTCTCCCTTCTTCGTCCTCAACTCCGATGTCATCTGCGACTACCCCTTCCAGGACCTCCTGGCTTTCCACAAGAACCACGGCAATGAGGGTACCATTGTCGTCACCAAGGTTGAGGAACCTTCCAAGTATGGTGTTGTTGTCCACCAGCCCGGTCACCGCTCTTTGATCGACCGATTTGTCGAGAAGCCCGTCGAGTTCGTCGGCAACCGTATCAACGCCGGCATGTACATTTTCAACACCTCCATCCTCGACCGTATCGAGCTCCGCCCGACTTCTATCGAGAAGGAGACCTTCCCCGCTATGGTCAAGGACAACCAGCTTCATTCTTTCGACCTTGAGGGCTTCTGGATGGACGTTGGACAGCCCAAGGACTTCCTCAGCGGCACATGCCTGTACCTCTCTTCACTTACAAAGAAGGGCAGCAAGGAGCTCACTCCTCCCACTGAGTCCTACGTTCACGGTGGAAATGTCATGATCCACCCCTCTGCCAAGATTGGCAAGAACTGCAGGATCGGACCCAATGTCACAATCGGGCCTGATGTCGTTATCGGTGACGGTGTCCGCCTGCAACGATGTGTGTTGCTCCGTGGCTCCAAGGTCAAGGACCACGCCTGGGTGAAGTCCACCATCGTCGGCTGGAACAGCACCGTTGGCCGATGGGCTCGCCTCGAGAACGTGACAGTTCTCGGCGACGATGTCACAATTGGTGATGAGATCTACGTCAACGGTGGCAGCGTCCTCCCCCACAAATCTATCAAGGCTAACGTCGACATTCCTGCCATTATCATGTAAGGAGCGATCTAACAAACCATCGCCTTTTTCGAAACCCGCTGGAGGACACACCAGCGAGGTTTCTCATCTATGCTCTAATCTCAAGCGACAACGACGAAGAAGAATTCAAGAAGCAAAATTCACCACTCTGGGGAGATGTGCTGGCCACCATTCTATACCATGGAGGCGGGGCGGGAAGAAATCAAGAGTCTGCCGCTCTCTCTATCTTAATACTTTTGTGCAATTGTCTAATGCCCCTTTATGCGTGTTTATCTGGCGTCTAGGTCGATATTTACAGAGGGCGGGCAGGCAGGCAAGCCATGGAAGGACAAAAACAAGGCAGTTGGGCAGTTGGGCAGGCAGGGTTCATGGGCTCTCTGAGGCAGCTATGTTAAACGTCTATGTTAAAGTTATTTGTATTAAAGAAGGTGGCTCAATACCATTTGGAAATTTTACAGCTTTTCCCGTCCCTTGTGAGATGTGTTCACATTGCTCAGCAAGACACGCTGTGTGTGGTCAGGGCTTTGGCGTCGTTTTCTGAGACATTCCCGGATATGCACTGCGTGGCTTACACTGTTGGTTTTGACTCAAATCTAGTGGAGGGAGCAGCTCATGATCAGCGAGATGAGAATTAATGTTCAGTTGATATGGTCCCAGGGTGCCCCGCGAGGACAGCCATAAGGTTGCGAGACAATGTTGGCTCTATTACATCCATTATCACGAAGACATCTATAGAATTTGAGAAAATCATTTGAGGTCATAAACTTCAGCTTCAATATTCAACCGCAACAATAGTTCATGGGTTGCACTCATACCATCACCGAGGGCTTAGTTTCAAGCAGGGACGTGAGAATTCGTTGTCAAAAACAGAAGACTCACATGGAAGCGTAATTCAGGTTACCAAAAGAGCGATGTCTAGTCTAAAATTTCTTGACAACTAAGGAAGGCTACCGAGTTAGCAAAGAATTCGTAGGAGGGCTTATTTCTGTAGGTGGGAAAGTGGCTCAAAGCTTTCTTGGTTAGGTACTACACTTCATGGATGAATGAAGAGCGGTGTCGTGAAATGGGGGCACCTTCCTCGAAGTTTACCGTCTGTTACATTTGACCTGTTTTGTCCCTCATCAAAGTCCTCAAAGTTTTCACAAAAACGAGAAAGACGGAGAAAGATTGAGCACGACTCTTCAAGCCCTGCCACGGAACTGGCTACTAACTTACCTACCTACATTACCAAGCCACGTCTGAGGCCTAAAACGTGAAGATATTTACCACCTGCCCTTTTGTTCAAACCGTTCTCGTTATACCCACACCACACGGAACAGATCACCATTTATCCTCGAACGATTGCGGTATTTCGAGGATAAACCACGGCACGGAAGGAAACAGGACATGCTGTATATCGTTCCTGACATTGTGAATGCTAGTGCATCATTGTCCTTGAGGCTCAAGCCACGAAACGCTGTGCCGGGTCCAAGCCCACCACTTACATTACACCAATCTGACCTCTGCATCACCCAACAGGAGACTCACGAGATCAAGCGCCGAAGTTCCCCCTCTGGATCTCGCATGATAAGTCGGGGCGGCTCGTTGATGTGGAAGTTGGCGGTTTCTTCTTCCGTGTCTGCTGCACCCGATACGGAGGAGACGGGCCGTTTCAAAAACCTCGATTCAGCAACGACCACAACAACGGAGATCTAGACTTTGCTAAGAACTCTCCGACTATTTGTCACCTCATCGCCGACACTCTTACGATCGAGAGGTCATTGGTTCTGCGAAATTTACTGGGAAGAAAACCCTAGACAAGCACGCGACCAAAGCAGGCCAGAAAACCTCTTCTTGAAATTCACCACAAGAGTGCACCAAGATACAGCCAGGGCCCTGGCTTAGAAGTGGTGGTCAATTAGACAATGGAGGCACAGCAGGTGCAGGTGTATGGACATGGACATGGACATGAGATTAAGACGAAGAAGCGCCCTTGGCCTCGGTTCCTTGTCTCAAGCTTAGCTCTCATGCTGATTCTAGTGGTAAGTTGGCATTTCAACACGGTATTCTTTTTTCCCTGTGCTTGTTATTTACTGGGGCCATCATATCATTTTGCAATATCATTCCTACCCCGTCATCCCGCCTTTCACCCACACGTCCATTTGTCTCCCCGTTGCCCCATCTTTGGCTCTCCAGCCCAGAAATCACCCGTCCGTACCGCAAGACTGGGACTGGGTTGAGCCCGGCTCATGAAGATGATGCATGGGCATGACCTGACCGAAACCTTACTAGTGAGGGTACAGTTGAGGGACTTGACGATAGTATCATCTTAACGGCTGGCAACTCTTTAATTTTTTTCTCTTTTACTGGGGCCAGACTGGCTTATGACGGCATCCCAGTGGATCTGCACGCGGGACTTGAGCCTCAAGAAATAATTATTATGGTAAATTAGAGACCAAGCACTCAAAAAAACAAGACGTTGGAAACAAGACACGGCGAAGTTCGGCGTATTAGCGGAGCCTCTATGAGCTTTCTCCCCCGCACCCCGAGCACCACCGACCACACCTCCACCATCTCTCCACTTGGACGGCCTCTCCACGGCCGCCCGGCGACACTTCAATTGGGTTGAGTGCTTCAGAACCATGGGGATGGCGCCTCAATCAGGAGAAAGAAGCAACTGGAGTGAGGCTCGTGGTATTAAAAAATCCACTGCAATTCGGGCCCATTCGGCGCTCAATGCCGAGTCTCAGACACTTTGGCCCTTGTCATCACTCACGTAACGCTCCATGATCCCCAGGCCCCAGAAAACACCCTCATTTCCAGTCGTCATTGGTAGTTGATCAGCCACTGACACAGGTTCCGTCAGCAGCTCTCCCAGCTTGTCCTCAGTAACGGTGACGCCAAGCTCCAGCAGCAGCCAGAGCTCAAATTCCCAAGAAACCTTTTGACCTCGTTGTCGTCCGCCAACACCTCAATTTTGGTTTTCCTCTCCTCCCTCCTCCACTCATTCTCTCTACGAACTCTTCACCTTTTATTCCCTCAATTCTCTCTCTCATCCCCACCACCAATCCCTTCAGCGTCCGAGGCTGTCTGCTATATCCCCCATCTCTTCACGACCACGCCGCCCACCTCACCAGCTATCACCATGGCTCTCGCTGACGAGTCCAACCGTATCGTCCAAGAGTTCGACTTCTCCGACGAGGAACTTAACAGTCATGTGAAGGAGTTCTTGAGGCAAATGGGTATGCTCACCCCTCGCTCCACGTAGAATTTGCGCCGCGAGGCTACTGCAGCTCATTGTCATGATGCGCATTTTCTCCCATTTCGGCTTTAAACCCTCAACAAAACTCAAGCTCACAATTTCCTAGATGAGGGCCTTCACAAAGAGGGCACCAGCCTCCAACAAATCCCTACCTACGTCACCGGCGTTCCCAATGGCACAGAAAAGGTGATTTCTTATCCACATTTGGCTCGTGAAGCTGCCCAGACTGATTCTCCCTCATTAGGGTCTGTATCTGGCCGTTGATCTAGGAGGCACAAACTTCCGAGTTTGCTCCATCATGCTCAATGGTGACACCACCTTTAACCTCACTTACAACAAGGTTGCCATTCCGAAGGAGCTTATGGTCGCAAAGACCTCCGCACAACTCTTTTCTTTCCTCGCCAAGCAGATCGAGATCTTCCTCAAGGAGCACCATGCCGACCACTTCAACTCCCACCTGCGTCGTCGCAACACAGCCAGTACTTCCTCGGGCTATCGAGATGAACATATCTTCCGCCTAGGGTTCACCTTCAGCTTCCCTGTCAAGCAGCTAGCTATTAACAAGGGTCTGCTAATTCGATGGACCAAGGGCTTTGACATTCCCGATGCCATAGGCAAGGACGTCTGCGCTCTGCTTCAGACCGAGATCGACAAGCTCCACCTCCCCGTCAAGGTTGCGGCGCTCGTAAACGACACTGTCGGCACACTCATGGCTCGATCCTACACTTCAACCAGCAAGAGCCGATCTGTGCTCGGCGCCATCTTTGGTACTGGTACCAACGGTGCCTATATGGAAAAATTGAGCAACATCAAGAAGCCTATCTCTGGGGAGTATGATCAATCAACAGGAGAGATGGTTGTCAACACAGAGTGGGGTTCTTTTGACAACCAGCTCAACGTTTTGCCATCGACACCTTGGGACAAGGCTCTCGATGCCGAAAGCGTAAACCCTGGCCTTCAAATGTTCGAGAAGCGGGTGTCTGGTATGTTCTTGGGCGAGATTGTCCGACTTGCCATGGCCGACATGATCAACAATGAGAGTTCGGCTCTGTTCAAGGATCTCAACTCGAGCACGAACGACTGGGGCACTACCACAAACATCGCGCCATCGTCTGGCTTCCTTAAGCCTTGGGGACTTGACAGCTCCATCATGTCCGTTGCGGCCGCCGACAATACCCCTGAGCTGTCTACCCTTCGCCAGGAGCTCGAGAACCTCCTCAGTGTTTATACTCCCTCACTTGAGGACGCTCAGGCTTTCAAGTCTGTTTCAAATGCTGTTGGTCGCCGCGCTGCTCGATTGTCAGCTGTCGCTATCGGCGCCATCGCCCTCAACTCTGGCAAGCTCAATGATCTCAATGAAGAGGTTATTGATATCGGTGTCGATGGCAGTCTCGTTGAGCACTACCCTTTCTTCCGCGATATGATCTACGAGGCCCTCCGTGCCATTGACGGCATTGGACCACAGGGTGCTGAGAAGATCCGAATCGGTATCGCAAAGGACGGTAGCGGTGTCGGCGCCGCCCTGATTGCCCTGGTGGCAGCTGGCAGGGAGAAGCCCGAAGATTATTTGACTGACTTGAGATCTGAGTCCAACCGCGCTCGCAAGTCCTCTGATGCGATCCGTACGTTCTACCCTACATCCCAAGCCATTCAGACTTCGGCTTCCGCCTAAGCGACATTTGCTAACAATTTAATAGTCGATTCAGCGCCAGTCTCTAACCAGGCACTCCTAATTGGCGGTGCTGTCGGCCTCCTTGCGTTAGCAGCTGTATGGTATAGCAAGCGTCGATGAGCAACTGCATGCTTTGGTGTTACGTTTTCTGAGTGATAACTCGTGTCAAGATTTATGTATATATGTGTATGTGACGGGATGTGGTCATGTTCATTTTTGGGCCCTAGGCGTTTTCTTCAATACTTTCATCCTTTTGCTGGTTTTCTTTTTCTATGTTTAAAAGTTGTATAATTATGTGTCAACTAGTTTTATGACAAGATTATCTGATGATTCCTTTTCAGTTTTTAGAAACAATTGTATTTATTATTGGGTTATTATTATGGTAAGTCTAATATTGTGCCTTTTCCTGAAGCACGTCTAGCCCGTCCGAACCGTTGAAATCGTAGACCATCGTGAAGCAATCAATTCTTCTCTAGTAGCAGCTTATAACAATCACATCTTTCGCGTCTATGCCTTAATTCCCAAAAGCAGCCGCAGGATAAGACCTATCCCTCTTCTTTCGCGCCGCAGAGCTACTTCTGGAGCTTGCGCCAGAGCCAGTACTTCCTACCCGGGGCGGTGGTGCGAGACGGCTGTTTGCCATATCCTCAGGGAGATCATTCCACTCCGTCTCAGGTCGTTGATTTTGATAGGATTTGCCAGACTGAGGCATGGGAGGTCTTGAGGTGCTATTCCTGGGAGGACCTGACGCTGCGTCAAGGTTGGCAATGTCAGCAATTGCGCTCGCAGGCACACTATGTTGAGGCGCAGACGAGGAAGAAGGTAGCAAGTTCCGGACAGAAGCGCCAGTGGGACGGCTGACTAGCCAAGCTGAATTGGGACGCAGCTTGAGATAGTAACCCTCAATAGGTTGGTTCTCGCGCTTGAAGCCACGACCTTCATACCATTTCAGACCCTCCTCATTCTCAGTCCAAACATGGGCTGTGACAGTTGTCACATCCAAGTTGGGGTCCGATACAGCACCTGCAATGATATTGTCCACGGCAGCGTTCACGAGACCCAGCGACCGATAAGGCGAGAGCAGACATAGCGACTGAATGTATAGATTCTGGGGCATGACTCCTTGACCGTTGCGATCGAGGATGGGTTCAACGCGACAAACGACACCGCCGACAACCTTGGCTTCAGAACCATCGTGAGCCCAGCTGATGACTCGGGAAAAGCGACCATATGTCGGATCAACTGCACGTTGGTAGAAGCTGTCGGGGTAGCTAACCGGAAGAAGAAGGGCGTTGATGCGACGTAGAGCGTTGATGTCGTCATTCGAGACCAGCCGGATCGTAGCTTCTTGGGGGAGAGATGTCGGCAGAGGCGGAATTTGGAACGAGGCTATCGTGGAGTCTGTCGTCTTCGAGGTTGGTGGAGGGGCAGTAGCAGCAGGCGGCGGGGGAGGCCCTGAGAGTTCTATGGAAGCTCCCTGAGAAGGCGGAGGCGCATATTTGGGTGTTTTTGCCGAGAAGAAGGATCGGATAGAGGTTTGGGCGGGTTTTGTGGACGGAAGCGACATGTTAACGCGGAAGTATGTAAATGTGCAGCTGGAGGTTGTATGTTGGGAAAAGACGGAGGTTGTGTGTGTATGAGACAGATCTCGACGGACTGTAAACAAGGGAAAAGAAAACAACAGGTTGGGGAAAGTGAGACAATCACTCAGCCGAAACCCTAAACTATGCACTCCTCGAGTCTAAGTGTCAATCCGGAGCAATGCGGATTATGCTTTCGTGGAGGTATCCAAAGAGGGGATGAGGCTCTTGGATAGCCACTAGCGCTGATCACCCAATGAATGGCATTCAAGATGAAGGGATAGCCAACCCAATCCCGGGCGAGAGATCTAGATTGAACTCGATCGCCATTCGTTAAAGGGAGCCCCCTGATGGGAATTAGATAAATTTAGCAGCATCCGATATTCTGAAGGGTCCCGCCCCTGAAAGTCGATTGACAGGTCCAGTAGGTATGTACTTGCAGGATGAGTAAGTGGTTTGGTATCATTGTCTTGCAGTATTGGATCCATGGTAACCGATGACACATGGGCATCTCTCGGGATGAGTGCCACTATTGCATGGTCAAGGGATATATTCCGTTGATGCTGCTCCGTCACAATAGACTCTTGTATGTCGGGTATTTCTTAATTCTCTGGGTACTCCGTGATCTCTGTTATAAAAGTCCTACGCTATGAGCTGCATTAGTGACGTCCAAGCCAGAGGTGATCTATCACCCCTTGCATCTGCCATGGTTATCAATTAAACTTCACACAAGCGAAGCTGCTGGATCTTGGTCAATCGATCTTGATAGACTAAGTACCTGGATAATAACACTATCGGGCTGTGCCCGGTAAGATAAATACCAACCCCTAATCTTGTCAGATTCGTTATATGGGTGGAGGTGAGTCCATGTCCCTCTCCCAAACTCGACGTCTCTACCTAAGGTAAGGTAATTTCAGTGGCTGATAGGTACCGACCGAAGTAAGCACGCACTGGGGGGATTGACTTCCACTGAGGCTCAGGCTCAGTCTCGGGTGGCTTCTGTTCACGTTGACTCTTATTTTTTTTAACTTGAAATCTTCCCCTTGACCTTGAACAATCAGAACCAACCGTCTCGTCGCCCTCGGTTCATAGCTGGCATCAAGATTTGTCGCTGCATTTGGAATTATTTTGTTCTTTTCCTTTGGAATTACTCGCTCCAGTAAGCGGGCCATCTATTTCGTCACTCGGGCCGGTCAATAACGATCCATCTCAAGTTTCTCTCCCGTTACCGAACGCAAACGCTGAACTTGTAGCGCACTGCGCTGGAAACCTCCAACGAACAAAGATCCATTTGGAGAATAGAAACTCATCAATTGCTAACAACCTTATTCATCTCACCATTCCCTATTGTTAACTCATTTGGTTTACTCATTGTTTCATCCGGATCAGAGTGACAATTACTCGTCATTCTTACTCTCACACATTAATTATTCCCTCCTTCACGATTAATTCTCTCACCTTCAACTTTCGATATTTTCTTCCCCAAACTTTTTTCTCTTATCGCAATAACCAGCGCCCCTACTCCGTATTCACCTCAGTAACACTACTGTACCCCAGCTGCAATTCCGTGCACACCCCCCCTCCGCCCGGTAGCTGCCGTTTCGCTCCTCGGCATCATCACACGATTTCAGTTACACACCCTCCGCTTTTACAGTATTGTTTCTTACAAACTTGTCGGCCTTGGCTCGGACTCAGGATATCCGGCGACATCATGAACGCTGGCACGGGCAGGGCGGGCGTCATAAGCGCTCCAGATGATGCTGCTCCGATGGATAAGTTGGTAAGTATTCGGTCTCTATCTCTCTCTTGACTTGTCCACCTCCCTACGATGCGAAACCAGCCGCCGTCCGCGAGCGCCATCATGTCCTCTGTGGTGACTGCTCATCTCTGCGCCCCCTATCGCAGCACCATTGCATCGAAATTGCTGCTCGCAATCCATCGGCAATGTCTTTTTTTAAATAAATCGCTAATACGAACCTTTCTCAGGCACATGCTGTACTAGATGATGTGCTTTACAACGTTCTGAGCGACCTATTGATGAAGACGCACCGCGAAGAGAAGACAGCCAGAGCTACCACCGCTGCCATTCGCATCGAGAAGCTGGCATCCGACGCGTCCGACAGCTCAACGCCAGACTCAAAACCGGACGTACGGATTGAGACCGACGCCGCTATATACGAGGATGGAAAAGTATTGCTGAAGGGCAATCCTCTCAAGACGACCGCCGAGATTCTGTGCCCCCGATGCCATCTGCCCCGACTCCTCTACCCAACGGACGGAAAAGGCGCTCAAAAACCCGATCCCGGTGTCATCTACTGCAAGAAACATCCTTATATTGACAAGCCTGGGTGCGACATCTACGGCCAGAGTTGGGTTGCGCCAGGCCCTGGTCGAGGCAAGAAGAAGAAGGATATGGAGAAGAATAACACCGATTCTCCCAATACCGAACAGCGACCACCCAATGTTCTTTCTTTCCCCTCAGCTACTTGCAGCAAATGCAAGCGTTGCATTCTCGTCACCCGACTGAATAACCACATGGGCTCATGCATTGGAAACAGTGGTCGCAATGCCAGCCGAGCGGCAGCACAGAAGTTGAGTAATGGCGGATCCCAGAATGACACAACGCCACCTTCATCACAAAAGGCGACTCCTGCGCCAGCCTCCCGCGCTGCCAGTCCGAAGAAGCGCGATGCCAGCGACGAAGAGGAAGATTCTGAGAACAGCCACAAGAAAAAGAAGCTCAAGCCTACTTCCTCGGCCCCCAAGAAGGTGATTCTCAAGACGAAGCCGAGCCTCAAAAAGGACAAACCTAAGGGTCTGTCGTCCTTAAGCCAGGAGCAGAAGGCCGACTACAGCAACAGTGAATCCGTTGAGGTGGCGCCTAAGAAGGTTGTGTCTAAGGGTATCAGTCCTGTTAAGAAGCTCAAGATGAACAAACCTCTGCTGGGTTCCCCCAAGCCTAAGCCTAGCCTCATCCGCGAGGCAACCGGAGAGTCAGAATCTTCAGACACTCTCTCATCCCCTCCTCAGTAGACCTCGCGAGGCAACAGCATCATGAGCGATGCATCATCGATCTGATGGCGTGCAAGGCTGTACCCTTGGCGTCAGCCTGGCCTAGACGCATCAGCATGAATGTCATGGTTGGATACGATAGAAGCAGGCAGTGCGTCACGCGACAAAGGACATAATTTGCTTATCGCTTGCTTCACAAGAACATTTACTCTACTTGTATTATCATCAATACATCATTGCATTGGAATGGCGAGCTGGTTGGCTATGGTTACCGGGACCGGATATTTACAGCATCCATGGAAAAGGGACCGGGGCGTTTTTGGCGTAATGAGTATAACAATGGATATCTGCAGAAATATGATCTTGAACGCGACCTGTGACTTTGACTTTGACCGTGACCATCCATGACTTGTAATTTTTAATCCCTGAACGCCAATGCTAGAGATGTCTAACCCACCCCGCGAACACTTTCTATCTAGACCTCCTCCTCCTCCTCTACAATACGAGCCTTGACAATCTTGATGTCCTCGACAGGCCTGTCCTCAGACCCAGTCTTGACCATGCCCATTCTCTTGACAGTACTCATGCCGGATTTGACCCTTCCAAAGATTGTGTGTTTGCCGTCAAGCCAAGGTGTAGGCGCAAGCGTGATGAAAAACTGCGATCCGTTTGTGTTGGGGCCTGCGTTGGCCATGCTCAAGATACCAGCGCCTGTGTGCTTGAGACCCGGATCGATCTCGTCCTCGAACTTCTCGCCGTAGATAGAGCTTCCGCCGCGACCCGTTCCTGTCGGGTCGCCGCCCTGGATCATGAAATTGGGGATGATGCGGTGGAAGATGGTGTTGTCGTAGTAGCCGCGACGGACGAGGGTGGTGAAGTTATTGCAGGTTTTAGGTGCGTGGGTGGTGTAGAGCTCAAGGGTGAGCGAGCCCTGTAACTTGTCAGTAGTTGTAGTCAAGGACGAGAGTTTGCGACGAACCATTGTGGTCTCGAGTGATATGTTCGTTGTCATGATTGCGATGCTGTTGGGTCTAAGTTGTTTATGATGGAGGGGAAATTTATCTGCTAAACCTATCTACAGTACAGACACAACCAGCTTTAGAAGATGGAGCAGTGAGGTCACTCACTGGTGGTTGGGCTATAGGATCAAGGCAAACATTTCCATTGGATACTACTACCAAGGTAGCCTGCTTCTCTTTTCCCTGCTGTGAACGTTTATTATGCTTTTGCTGCCAAAATAGTCGGCATCTCTATGTCTATGTCTATCTCTCTCTCTATTCGACATGATAGTGCATGCACCTTGAGTTCCTGGCGTTTTTAGCACTGCGAGCTGCATGATTGGTCACTTAGGGCCCAAACAACAACTCTGTAACAAACCGCAGGCCACTACATTTCAGCCCCATAACTACTTTACCTAGTAGGTAACCTTCTGTTCCCGTTCAGCTCAGTGAGCTTTTACACTTTCATCAGACGTCGTCATTCCACAAAGTTACCGCATGTCAGGACTTTGTTCTTTTTCTGTGCTCTTTTGACCTGCCATGCAAAAAACAATCATTCTTTTCTTTTAAACTATACTGCAATCCTTCTGCAGAAACAACAGAGTCAACGTGCTGGAAATTTGTCACGAAATGTCATGACTGTGACCCTCAACTCTCACTTTACACAACTTGTCCAGGCTTAGAACACGTTGCTTTCTCTCCCATCATCAACAGTAGCAACGTCTTCCAGTCAAACCATGGCAGAAAACGTCACAGATCCAGCCGCCCTGGAGGGCTCCTTCGATGCTCTAAATTCTACCCTCGCCAATGGGCAAAGCTGGCTCTCATCTTTTGCACGTATCCAAGATCTGAGTTTTGCTATGCTTGAAGTCAGGCTCGTCCTCAGCGCTATTGGCATCATCTATCTTGGTGCCCACGCTGCTCTTCGGCGGCCCCCATCTGCACGACCTGCGAAGAAAAAGAAGCCCGGTTCCAAAGATGACGACGAGGAGCATTTCGCCCAGGGACTAGAGCCCTCCGATGCCATCGTTTTCCCCCTTATGGCTGGTGCCGTCCTTATCGGCCTGTACTACCTGATTCAGTGGCTCAAGGACCCTGACATTCTGAACAAAATTCTGCGCTGGTACATGTCTACCATGTCGGTTGCCAGCCTGGTATCAATCTATTCTCATGGCATCGAGGTAGTGACCAGCCTGGCGTTTCCACGATACTGGCGCGGCCGTGACGGGCGACTAAGGGAAGCGGATCAGAAGACAAGATCAGTACAAGTCTGCGATGACGCGGGAAACCCTGACGCAGCCATCCCTAAAACGCAAAACCCATTTCCTGGACCATTTGCTTGTTTGGCGTTCTCGGAGAAGATCCGCAAGTCTAGCTGGGAGCTTCGAGGCCTACTTAAGCGGCATTGGGCCATCAAGCTCTTTATCCATGGGATGGGTAAAGAGGAAGGTCGAATCAAGTTTGCTCATGTAGTATCCTTGGTTATGGCACTAGCCACGGCGCTCATTTATTCATCAACTACCTCCCCCTTGTTGAGTAATATGCTTGGTTACGCCATGTGCTATGGCTCCCTTCAACTCATCTCGCCCACAGATTTCTTGACCAGTACTCTGATCCTAGTTGGTCTGTTCTTTTACGATATCATAATGGTATTTTACACGTGAGTTATAAGATTCATCTCGAGATTGACTGCAAGCTAAGCATTTTCAGCCCCTATATGGTTACAGTGGCAACCAAGTTGGAGGTCCCAATTAAGCTCACTTTCGAGGCTGCAGAGCGTAAGAGTATCCTTGGACTGGGTGATATTGTCATTCCAGGCATGGTCATGGCCCTCGCCCTTCGGTTTGACCTCTGGCTCCATTATGATCAAAAGATCAAGTATGAGGCTACTGACCTGAAGCTTATCGAGAAGGACCCGACAACAAACGCTCTCATCATTCGGAGCGAGACTAAACACAAGGAGGTCAAGGCCAAGTACGTCAATGTCAAAGGCAAATGGGGAGATGGCCTTTGGACGCGTGGGGCATTCTTCATCTTTGGGTCGCAGCAGCTGCCCCCTGACTTGGCGGCTGCGCACTTTCGCAAGACCTACTTTTATGCCTCCGCCATTGGGTATCTCCTCGGCATGCTGGTTACCTTGGCTATGCTCTTGATTTTCAAGCGTGGCCAGCCTGCATTGTTGTATCTCGTTCCTGGCGTTCTGGGGTCCCTCTGGCTGACAGGACTGGTGCGTGGAGAAATTAAGCAGATGTGGAAATACACCGAAGATGGAAGCCTAGACAAGATTGATGTGGTTGTGGACTTGGATGGCGAGGGCAACGCGATCAAGACCCTCGGTAAACTTGAAGACGGCATCGTGGATACGACTAAAAAGGACGAGAAGAAAGACGGAGAGGACAAACCCAAGGATAAAGAAGATGGAAAATCAAAGGAAGGGGACAAGAGCGAAAGCCAGGAAGACCGTCATGTATTCTTACTCTCGGTTGATGCTGAGTCAGAGACAGAATAATCGGAGGTTACACGGCCGTGGTTTTGATGACGGTATCTGATTACAGTAGCAATGTTTCGGTGGAAGTCCATAGACGAAAATTACATGAGTGTCATAGAGTATCTAGGCATGAACCGTTCAATGCCCCGACTATCGGGCTGGCTCTATGTCTATAGACGTCAAGTAACTTATCCCACATGCATATGCAATTGTCACTTCTAGACCAGCCGAGAAAAGGGTTTTTTTTTTAATCATTATCATTAACATTAATATTAAATCTGGACTGCTTCAAAATAAAATAAGAATCATTATCTCGGTGTCTCCGTATCCATCCACATCATACGCATACTCCGTATCTCTTGAATGAAACATGATTTCGAGTCTGTATTAGTAGACATCGGCCACCACCAACGTCCTTAATCCCCTGCACCGCGTAAAGGTTCAGACTCTTCGCAGGGGTCGTTCCATCCGCTCAGATCCAGCGTAGCAGTGCTTTGCTTTGGACTGGGCTTCCTCTGGGGTTTTGTTGTGCCCAACACTCGGCGTTAAGATGGGCGGGTGAATAGTGAAAAGTCGAGCGTGTTGCATACTGATAGTGCATCTCATGTTTCATTGACTGAAGCTCTTGAGTCCTTGTTGTTTTGTCTGGTGATAGGAACTGGCTTTGGTAGATACACTGGTCGGCGCAGCACAACTCGTTTGGCTTAGGCCAGCAAATGGTAAAATAGAAGATACTGCTATGCTGAGAAGAGAAAGAACTCAGCTCGAGCAGAGAAAGAAGTCATATAAGATAAGAATCGAAGTCTCCTCTCGGACATGATGAGCTGTGGTGGTTTATTAGCTGATCATGGTTGTGGTTGTCAAGGAGAGAGAAAAAAGTGCAGGATCCTCGTACGAGACTCGACTGCATAACTAGGTCTCAAGAATGAAGAAAGGGATGAGAGCCTGTAGAGCATATTCAAAGTTGTCCTCACGGCCTCTTATTATACTTCATGTTCTCCCGGCCCGTGTTTCGGCCGGCCCGTAATCAAGACCCCCACCTCCGACAGGCCCGGTTTCGTCTTTTCGGCTTCCGAGTCTCACCTGTCTTGTCACAGTCTCGTCTCAACTCCATCACCTACTTCAAATGGTTCTTTCGCTGGAAGCCTGAAACGCTAGCTCTACAGCACTCCAAGGCAATAGTTGTAGCAACGATGAGTAGGGCCCAATCCTCACCTACGGTCATCCAATGGGTGGTCGACACTCGTCCACTTTGGCCCTCCGCTCTCAAGACCAAAGACCTCACATCCGCTGTAAGTGCTCTAGTCATCCACTTTAACCTGATACTCATGTCATACCTTTAGGCTTCACGTGCGCTGTCACTCCTCACAGAGGAGGAACAGTCTTCTGTTCTGAGATACTACCACGCCCGCGATGCCAAGCTCGCTCTCGCTTCGGCTCTTCTTAAGCGCTACGCAATTTCTCGCTTCTGTCACGTCCCCTGGTTCCAGGCCAAAACTACTCGAGACGCTCGAACTAAGCCCGTATTTGTTTTGGCAAGCGGTGATGAGCCGCTGATCTTTAACGTCTCGCACCAGGCCGGTCTCGCGGTTCTTCTGGCCGTTCATGATCCGCCAAAGGGCCTTGCCGTGGGAGTTGATGTTGTGTGTCCATCAGAACGGCGAGATCGCGATCTGAGCAGTTTGGAAGAAGATGGATGGGCTAGTTTCGTCGACATTCATGCCGATGTCTTTGGAGCGGGAGAAGTCTCAGCGCTTAAGAGCATGAACCCTGTTCCTACCGTTCAAGCACGAGATCGTGCATTGCGCTACTTTTATGCACTATGGTGTCTCCGTGAAGCATATGTCAAGATGACAGGGGACGCTCTTCTGGCAAGTTGGCTGAAAGACCTCGATATGCACAACTTTGCCCCGCCAGAAGACATGGAGGAAGCCCAAGAGGTTCGACTGAGAGGCAGCAAGGTTGAAGGCGTGGACGTGAGACTGATGCCGCTGCTCGAGGAGTACATGATCTCCACAGCTGTAAGAAATGGTGATAATGGGGAGACTATCGAGCTCGGAGAGTTTCAGAGTCTCGACATGGAGGAAGTATTGGCATTTGGGGAAAGCGCATCTAAATCATGATTATGGAGCATTTATGAATAATGAGAAACGCAAGCGCAATTGCCTGATAACAGTGTTTCTTATCTTCTTTGGTCATTTCTCATAGGCTAGTTACATCTCGTCTCTCGATAGATAGATAGACGTCACATTTCCATCCGTCTTTAGAAGTTCTTGCCGAAGAACTCGAGGACTGTCTTGTAACCTCTCTCATACTCCTCCTTGACGCGGCTGTCACTGAGGTCGGCACGAGCGGCCATCCAGCCGTGGATCTGGTCCTTGAAGGTCTCCACGTGCTTGGCCACTTTGAGGTTGTCCTCAAACTTCTTGACCTCCTCATCGGGCTCCTCCTTGGATGCAAGAAGCATGGTAGGGACCGAGAGTCCCTCGGCATCAGAAGCGTCAACCATGGCGGGGTGGATCTGGGCGGCAATGGAGAAGGGGTTAGAGTCTGCCTTGACGCTGAGAGCAACGACCTTGCCACCCCAGCAATACTATTGATACCTGTCAGTGCCGAAACATAGCTGCAGCGAGATAGCACTTACTCCGATGATTCCGAACTTCTCGATGGAAGAGTCCTGATCCTTGACAGCCTTGACATAGTCGGGAACTTGGCCGGCAACCTTGGGGGGAGGGTAGGTGCCGAAGAAGTCTCCAAGCTGCTTCTTCTTGTCGTCGTTGTCAGGAGGGTAGCTGTCACCGAATTAGCGGTTGTTGAGGCTCTACACAGTCGTTGCTAAAACAGATGGGAACGTGAACTCTTACATCTCAATGGGGCAGGGGCTGCCCTTGAACCAGTCAGGGATGAAGACCTTGTACTTCTGGTGGGCATCACTGAAGGCGAGGATGTCAGCTCCCTGAAGAGTCTGATCGAAGTATCCAAAGATGTCGTAGATCACGACGATGGCCTTCTTGGCGTCGACGGGACCAGTAACATCTGCCCAAGTTAGTTGTTGTCGCTTGATGTGCTAGCTGAGAGCCGTCTCACAAGTCTTATAACCTCCAATCTCCTTATAAGTTCCCTTTGCTTCATATCCCTTGGAGACAACAGGAGGTATGTTGCAGCAGGCCTCGTTGTGGCCGTGAGATGCGGGCATAGTCGTCATGATGGATGAATTAGAAGGACAATTGCCGGGGGGTACGCCTAATGAATGAGATCTCTGTTTAGCTGAGTCTATCGAGAGGAGATCAGCGACTTACAGTGTTTGTTCTGTAGCAAGTGAGAAGGAAAATTGTCGATGAGTAATGTGATTATAGAAGGTGAAAATGGTTGATTCCTCGATTGCGGGGAGGAGGGGTCCATGGGAGCTTGAATGGGGAAAGGGCCAATGATGTCACGATTCACTTTGAGATGACAATTTCTAGGTACTCTCTTCTCATTGCCTAGTAGGTATTCGTGTAATCACTTCCGTTCCATTAATGCGTCACCATTCGTCTCAAGTTCAAGGCCCCATGCTCAATTGAATAGACATTCAATCTCGTACGACTGTATCATCCGCTTCCTGCTCTAGACTACGCTATCTTACCTTGGTTACCGGCCAACCTAGCTAGCCTGGTTGAGGGAACATTACTAACAGATGCGGCAGACAGCAAGCAATACACCACCGTCATACTCTCGCAGCAACGGGAAAGATTACTCTGATTATGACTGATACATTTTGTTTTATTTTGAATTCAAGACTTGAAAAGTGCTATCGCTTTGCTCTAAAATTTCATTATCAGATTTCCGTTCCCTAAAAGGAGGTCGGTTGGTCGTTACCCCATTTAACGCTGTCCCATATCATGATGGATGTATGATGGATGTATCCTCAAGCCAAAGTCCCAAACGCCGTTATACCCATGCAATTATGTACCAGTACTCCTTCTTATGCCATCTTTTTATTTGCCCGCCATGTTTCGGTTGGTAATTCCACCAGTCTCAGCCTGTTCCAGACAGTTTGAGATCAACTACATGATGCTCCCGTCTCTATTCCGCATGTGATCCTTGACTTGACCTTGGCCAACGCCAGCATTCGTGAACCGAAATTTAATTCCACCTGGGCTGTAGCTGTTTTCCAGCCCTCTAGGTGATGCCAATCATCTCACTGGGGAGTTCGGGCTGAGTCCTCCCATCCGCCGTACCACCACTTGCATCTTCTCAATGAGCTCCGGTATCCTGTATGGCTTTACCATAACGTCGTCACACCCAGCTTGCTTGGCTTCCATAACCTGTTCCGGCCGTGCGTTGGCCGTAACAGCAATGATGGGAATGCGACCTCCGGACGCACAGAATATTTCCCCCTCCGCTTCTAGTTCGCGAATGATTCGCGTGCACGTCAGCCCATCCTGGATCGGCATCTCGATATCCATAAGAACGAGATTGATAGCTATAGGTAGCGGGTTCATGTTACTCCTCCCCGAGCGGCTACTGCCTGTCTTGAGGCCAAGTCCCGGGGCAACACCTTGCCTGCGTTTCAGCTTATCGAGGGCTTCAATTCCATGATTAGCAACATCTACCATGTAGCCTCGGTCTGTCAACCCGCGTCTCGTGATTTGCTGGTTGATCAGGTTGTCCTCAACAATAAGAATCCCGTCAAGCCGAACATTTCCTCCTGGGTTTTGGCCCTTCTGCAAGCGAATGTCTCGACAGGGTCGTTTGCCACCGGCTTCCGCACCGTCAGCACCAGCAATCAATCTGGCTGCAGCCGCGGCAGCGAGCGCCTCTTTCCGAGAGGCTTCACTTGGCACATAAGCCTCAATGTAGAACGCGAACGTTGATCCCACGCCAGGTTGACTGGAGACACCAATCGCCCCGTTCTGGAGTTCTGTCAAACGCCTGGAAATGAACAGCCCAAGTCCTGATCCTCCATATTTGGTGTGTGTCTTGGCGCTCGCTTGAACGAACTTATTGAAGAGGCTACCCATCTCTTCCGCCGTCAAACCCTGGCCCGTATCCTTTACCTCGAACAACAGATACACAGGACGACTATGTCCTTTGAGCGCGGGCTGGTCGTATTCCTCTGAAACATCGCAGAATCGAGGAATAAACTGGACCACTGTCATGGCCTGTCCTGGTGGCTCGAGAGACCCTTTCACCCCGACGGTGACATTCCGGGTGGTGCCAGACTTGGTGAACTTCAACGCGTTCGTGAGGAGGTTGATCAAGACTTGCTGAACTCTGCTTGGATCCAAGTCCAGGTAGTCATATGCGAGGTCCTTGTACGACTTGTCGACATAAGAGGTCAACTCAATATCTACGCGACGAGCCTCCACTTCAAACATCTTGAGAGCGCCGTTCACAATCTGGATCGGATCTACCGTGCAGGGTGTTACAGCCAATAACTTGGAGTCAAGTTTAGACATCGTGAGAATATCATCAACAATGCGTTTCTGGTGTTGAGCGCACGTCACAATGGTCTCGGCATTCTCGATGCTGTCCTCCAAGAGTTTCTTCTCCTCAACGGATCTTTCGCTAACACTTCTCTCGTCACCTTGAGAGCCGTTTTGTGTTGGCGTAAGAGGTGCAGAATTGTCACTGATGTCTTGCACTCTTGCAAGAGAGGCAACAATTGCGTCGGTACAGTGAAGGATAGCGCTTAATGGATTCCGCATCTCGTGTGAGGTCATGTCGATAAAGTTTTCCTGCTGACGCTTCGACTCGATTGCCTCTTCTTTGCGAAGCTTCTCTTGCTCCAATTGCCATTTCTGTATTGAAACGTCGCTCAGACAGCCCGTAAAAGATTGAATCATGCCGTCAGAGCTTCTGACTGGCATGAACGTAGCAAGCACCCATCGCGGGGCCACAGATGAATTCCCGTTGCTGTCCTCTGTCACCCAGCCGTTGCGGAGTCGAAACTCGGCCGTTTCAGTTCGTCCTGATTCAACAAGCCTATCGAGGCTTTCCTGTAGGATATGCAAATCTTCTTTCACAACACATTCTGGCCAAGGCCTCACATCGGTCTTGGTGAGATCGACCTTCTCCAAGTCTGTCAGTTCCCAGAAAAGATTGTTTGCGCTAAGCAATCTTCCATCCATGCTGACATCGTACATTCCAACTGTGGCAAACTCGGCGAGGCGCTTTAGGTTCTCTGCTTCTTGTGCCCGGCGGACCGCCTCCTCGGCCGTGTCTTTTTGTACCGTTACATCAGTCAGGCAAGTAAGAATTCGAATAACACTGCCATCTGAAGCTCTCTCGGCCTTTGTGGAAGCCAGGATATGACGCAAGACTCTTTCGTCAATCGAAGATAGAGAACCTGTAGAAGACTTGAAACTCTCCGGACCCGTTGTGTTCTCGTTCCGGGCGATGCGGTATTCGAAAGTAACAGTGTCGACTTTCTGGACGTCTTTGTATGCTTGTATAACTTTTTGTTTATCTTCCTCGAGCACTGACTCGAGCAGTGCGCTTTGCACGATTGGTCCTCTTGGACATCCGGTAATACGATGCCAGGCATCATTCGCAAAGGTGATATTACCTTCGACGTCCACAAAGCACATACCTACGGGGATAAAGTCTGCAACCGCGGTAAATGTTTGCATGGATCTCTCTGTCTGTTCAGTTTGGTACTCTAGTCGCTGCGTAAGCATAGCATTATCATAGGCAGCCTGCTCGGTAATGTTGCGCCGCCGCCGGGCCTCCTCTTCCAAGAGAACTGTGGAAGCAAGAGAGCTCGTAAGCTTCTGATTCAACAAGGATATGAACTGCCGATAATCGTTATCGTATGGGCGTCTAGGATTCAAGCCCAAGAATAGAATACCCATAACGTTTTCTTCTTTAGTTGGACGAATAGGCAACACGATGGCAGCCTGGCAAGGATCACCGAAGCCGCGCCATGCTAAACCGTGCAACAGGCTTTTTGGCAATGTGTCGTCCTTTGTCTGCAAAAGAATTGGTTGGCGGTGATTCAATGACTTCCTCATGATAGAAGCCATCCCCTCATCTGTTTCCCTGAGGTTGAGGACTTGAGGAGCAATCGCATGTCCCTCTGGCGCGCCCAACGAGCCCTCAAGATGACAAATCTTAGGGCAGTCATATTTTGAGAGGGTGGTGTCGGATTCGTCGTCGGCCACGGAGTACAAAAAGGCCAATGGGACATCGTAGGTTGGGCTCCAGCGTTCCAATTCCTCAATCGTCCTGGACCAGTACGACTTGGCATCCTTCGTAGAGACCAGAGCCTCACCGAGATCAATAAGCATTTTCATCCTTCGCTCCCAAAGTCGCCTTGAAGTCATTTCGAGTAGCGAGTGCTGGATTCCGAGGCATTTCTTGCCGTGGACAATGGGGACCATAGAAGATTTGACATATGTCTCTTCATGTGAGCCGTCTGCTAAGGGGATAAAAAAGTTGGACTCATTTTCAGCATTCGAATAGTTCTTCAACGGGGAAGCTGTCATTTCATCGAGCCTAGTCTTGAGGTGAGGCCAAGCTTCTTGTGCCGGTCGTCCTAAAAGTCCAGGATGTCGAGCGCCGCAGTATTTTGAAAAGGCTTCATTGTAGATCGTGACATACTCGGGACCCCAATAAAGCGCCACTGGTCGCGAATCTGAGACGAGTTGATTAAATGTATGCTGAAGTTGAGCGGGCCAATCTGACATGGGGCCCAGAGATGTCGACTCCCAATCAAGATTTTGAACCACGTCAAGAAATGGCTCTGCTTCGGAGTCGGAGACAGGAATCATAAGCCCTGCGGTTAATTCATCGCGATAAAGCAATGGGGTTTTGCTCTCAGATTTTTTTCGGGATGGTAAACGTGCATTGTCCAGGGGCGATTTTTGGGGGTATTTTCTAGTTGTCTCGCCTTCTTTTCCCTCTATTCGAACTTTGCGCGGAGGCTCTGACGAAGGAGGCGTTTCATTCCCACTCATCACCACCCATTGACCCAGAACTATGCTTCGTGTCCAGTAAACACCAAGATATGGAAGCGAGTGTTGCGTATTTGTTGGTGCAGGACTTGGGGCATCTGCTTGAGACGTTGGCGCAGATGGTGGGCTGGTGACCCAATTCCAGAATGGCGAGTGGGAAACATCCTGAGGGATAGAGGCAATGGAGTGGTCGAGGGTATAAGAGTTTTGTAAGGCTGGGTTTCGGTATAGAATGTCGGCTGAATAGTGTGATCTTTTGGAGGGTGTCTGCTCAGGTAATGCAACGACGAATGTTGGTCGAGGGTCAGAAGCGACGAGGTCGATAAGACCGAGGTGTTGAAGAGCTGGAGGCGGCATTGAGCAGTATGGTCATGCCAAAACCCGAAAGATGAGATTGCGAGGGCCGGCGGAAGTCGATAAAGGCCAGCAGCTACTGAGAAAGTGGACGACGAGCGCCCTAAGATCGAGAGAGTGGTGAGGTATTGATAGTATTTCGTGTCGTCATTGCAGTCGCAAACTAGAGGGGCCCCGAGGTAGGATCTCAGTGATGATTGAGGTCGTCGAAGTCGCACGCGATCAGTGACGTGAAATTCGGAGCGAAAAGAAAGGCTCGGGTCCGTTCAGCCCAAAGAAGAGTATGAAGCCATCGTCTTGTCTTGGTCAGGAAGAAATTGAATGGGCATGGGCGCGTTATGTTGGCCTTGGTTGGTTGGTTGGTACGGGACGGGAGGTTCTGAATCGCCAGCGCCAGGCAGGTGCTAGGATTGGGGATCTACTGTAATGTGAGTCGGTGGGGTATCTTATGCCTTGCGCCCTGCTGCAGAAGTAACCTGAGTGGATGGACAAGTTTGTTAGCGGGTGATGAATGATCAGTGACAAAACTTGGTGGCTTTTTCACCAAAAGAGGAACGGTCATTTCAATGGCTGTCTCCACTACAGTACCTGCTTCTTGGTTCTTGGCCGCTGGTGAATTCCTGGATTCCAAGTTCTAAATCAAGCTTCGATTTCTTCTTACTCACATGACACTGAATAGGAGCCGCTCCCCATAATGAAACTCTCATTCAAACACTCTGGTTCTGCAATACCTCACCGCGGTTCTTTCGACTCGCCTGAAATAAACCCCTTACAGACCACACACGCTAAGACACGCCATGCACTCTACTGGAGATCAAGTAGAGATGGGGGCTGGGGTGAGAGGCTAGAGAGGCTAAGTAACTATTGCTCTGGTGGCCTATGAAAACCAGCATCATTGAAAGAGGCGCTATGGGCAAAAACAGAAGGAGAAAGAGAAGCCATCCCCGAAATGGAATATATTATCTGGCATACATTGTTGGGATGGCAATGCCTAGAAGATGGTGTCGAAAGTGACCGAAGGGGAAAGTTGCCGGTGCCATGACTCGAAATGTTTCAACTGAGCGAATTTTCTAGGAGAAATTCGATGAGACAAAACCCCCCGTGGAGAGGATCCTAGTCGGTAGCTGTTTAAAAGATTCGGCCAAGCACAATATTGAGTAAAATGAATCAAAAAGCTCGCAACTTCAAAACCTGCCTGCCATCGTAACGAAGACGATGTCGATTATCAGATACGCACCAGAAGAGGCAGCATGCATTGCAATTGCAAAATGGCCAGATCCCAACTTGAGGATGAGGATAGCCGAAAAGCATGCAACTGCACCTCGCTAATTGTGATATCTGATTCGCTGCATCGACACTAGGTATGTGTTCTTTGATACAAAACGGAACTATGTGCGTATAGCGCAACACCACGGCATGCAGTTCATGGAGGCAAAACTGCCTACCTGCCATCCTTACAACAGCGCTAAGAGCATTACAGCCATTGGCCGTCCGTGTTGGAAGCCATCTTCGTATCGGCGAATTTGAGATCGGGATATTAACTCATGGGCACGCTACCTTATGATATGCACAGCCCGACGCCTTGGCATGCCTGCACCCACCGATCTCGGAATTTGTCTCACATGGCATGGGCATCAACCGATCGATCTAGGATGGATGGTGAGTGAGTTTACTAGCTTTTCGGGGGACAACTGTCATCCTCGTGCACATTGCTTATCCTACCTGTTTGAGTTTGGCTCGCACTCGGGTGCTTGCGCATCTCCCGAACTCACCAAGCTCTCGGTACCATGCTAGTCAACAAGCTTCAGTCCCAGTCCCAAGTTGGACTTGGCCGCTGCTAAAAAAAATGCTGGTATCTCAGGCCGGACGGGAAAGTCCGTGTTTCGATTACCTGGCCCACCACAGACGCGAAGGTTCCGTGGATGAATGCTTCGTATTCCAGTTGTTGAGTTGCTCAATTTGCAGAAGAGACACGTACAACACTAGGGCAGAGATATGAATTTCGTGGTAGACAGAGCCTCTGGTTTTCTTAATACGAGTCGCGTTCGCTTCCAATCCTTGACAAGCCAATGGACTAACATAACATTGGATAAAAACACCTGACGTAAGGTATTCAGTAGTCTCGAGGCTTGATCTGTCAAAACCCTTGGCAAGATCTCTTGGTAATCCTTATCAGATCTCGCCTTCCAGTTTAGCTTAACAGTACCTAGGTAAATACATACCGATGCATGCCTTAGCAACTGTCTCCCGATCAATATACAGATACCTAGTACATAGGAGGCATTCTGAGGTAGACTCCACGATGGCTTTTGTGTGGCGCGTTTAGAGCAGGTACAGTGTCCTGAGTATCAAGCAGGTGCCTGGCCCAACAACCTGGCTAATGGGGCTTTATTAATTGTCCGAATGGATCAACGTTGGCTTGACACTACCAGCCTGAGGTAGTCGCATCCATCTGTTGAGCAGAATATAGGTAGGCTCTATTACCTCAGGCCCCAAGTATAAGGACTCTACGTTTCTAGGCATAAGGTAGGTAGGTAGTGGTTCCTGTATGACACCATCCAATTGCTCGGGTATTCTTCACTTCATATTCACAAAACTCCATTGAGAAATATATCTCGTTAGCACTGCGAAGTCGATTAATACAGTCTTTTTGATCAACACCAGCACCCTTACGGAAAATCATTTCAATCATCGTCTTTCACTTTCATTTTGTCACAATGTGCAGGTGCTTCTCCATCACCACCGACACTCACGGTGTCCGTGAGCGCCATCATTTGTCTCACAAGGGCCTTTTGAATGCGCGACAGGCATAGTACTTCTGCCCCATCCATGAGCGCCATCATGCCATATGGACAACTCAACCTGTTGTTCAGCCTTTCTGTGGAGATTGTGCTGTCGTCTTCTTCCACGCGCATCCTTCTGCTTTTTGGATCCACCCACAAGACCTCGAGGCTTCCGCAATCGAACCTCCTTTAATGGCAGATGAGAGCATGGGATCACCTATAAATTCAAACATTGATACTCTCGATCAGGTCATCGATATGTCGAATCCTAGCATCTCTCTGGACACACGCAACCACGATGCCCTCCCTTCTACCCATATTACATATCATGGGTCGTCAGCTACTTTGATTGAACATCCTCGCATACCGGCTATGTTTCTTTTGGAGTTCTTAACATTCGATGGCCTTCGGACTTACCAGCCATGCTGTGAGAACATTGATCACCTTAACATCTTCAGACCATTGCGCGCTATTGAATACGATAGCGATGCGATTTTCGAGGCAGCTCGTGAATGGTCATGCATCACCCAAGCCCGCCAACACTTACCCAAGGATATCAGATAGGTACTGGCACTCATCTACAACTTTTCCTGCATAATGTTGCAGCCCGAGCAAACTGAAGAATACATCTCGAAGATGCGGCCCTGGATTATGCATTGGTATCAAGTTGCCGACAACCTCTTCACAAAATTTGATATCTTTGCCACGGCACCAAACCCAGATTGGTCCATGAGACCTCAACCGCACCCCAGGTCACCGCCGAGACCAGCCAAGCAGATTGAAAGCACGGCAGAGCACACGCCATCCTCAATTTCCAATCTCGTAATGAACTCGGAAGTAGACGATACAAGCCGTCTGGTCGCGCCAATACCCTCGAGTATCCTTGACCGGTCCAGCCGTCCATTTGTGGCCATTGATATCAACACCGATGGTCGGGCAGCCATTTTCGACCCAACGCCAGGTGGCCGAGCATTCACCTCCCAGGAACGTCTTGGCAGTGCAAGCACCAGTGGTGTTTTAAGGTCATGGTTTCGCTACAATCATACTGTTGGGGGGTCATCACCTCTCGGTGTTACAGGCACAACCTCTCCTCGGCACCATCCTCTACCTGGGCAATCTGTGCCTCTAGAGGACTGTTATGAGGAAGATCTGTTTGAATCTGCCAGCGACTCCTCCTGGTCGGTTTGCGAATCACTACTTAATTAAGAGGTCGAGACTATATCATTACAAGGACACTCTGACCCTTCGAGATTGGTATGACAGCGGGAAGTTCTGTCAATGAGCAGTTTGAGGTATTTGGAGGCTTGAAGTTGGGAATCTGATATGCAAGCGTAAAGAATGAAAAGCGATCAAATATACAACAAGTTTTATTTCAGGTTTCAAGGCGACGTACGTGTTCATGTTCTGCTACCTCCGCTTAGACCAAAACCACCCACCGAGGATTTCTCGGTATCCCGTGTATACTCGCCTGAGTTGTTGTCTGTCTGCCTACATGCTTCAGCTTAGCCAGGGTCTATTGCTGAAGCCTATATCGCTATGGTTTACTGGGCAGCAACTAGACTCATATAAATTCCCCACACAACACCAGCCAACGCACCTACGAGGTTGCGTCCCTCAACGGTTTTGACAGCAGCAAAGTTGACAATGCTGACAGCAGGCCAGAGTTTCCATCCAGCAAAAATAAGGGGAGCAAAATCGACCTTGGCAGCCTCCCAAACGGCTGCCCAGTCAACACGTCCAAAGTCCAGAGTGCCTGGCGAAGTCCAATACGTGATGGCCTTGGTGAGACTAGTGATGACAGGAGCGGGTTGTATAGCTGAACGTAGAGCATGGGTGTACGTGCTAAAGAGCAGGGTATTCACAGCAGCACCAACGGTCTGGTCGAGGAAGAACTTAATAAGCGTGTTCCGTACAGAAAGCTTGGGTTGGGTCTTTTTAGCATCCTTGGAGTCCTTGGCTTTAGGGTCATCATCAGGATGAGCGGGAAATGTCGATTCAAGAAAATCTTGCCTGGGACGTGTCAGTCTGAGGTTCCAGAGGGAAGAAGAAGCATACCAGTAGAAGTTGGGTGGTGTACAAATAACGTTGAAGAGGAGGAACTGAAACACAGGAATCCAGTCTATCACAATCTCGTTCTAAGATGAAGATAGTCAATACCAGCATTCGAGCATCTCAAAGCGTATGTAAATACCAGATTTACCCCAGCTCTGTAAGCCGAGATGCCTTGGGCCAAGATATTGGCGATGCCGCCCAAAGCAGCACTCTGAATGGTGGCTATAACCACGGGAGGGTAGTCCATTCTTGTTGCTATTGTACGAAAACTCAGGGGTTTACGTGAATGGAAGAGAAAACGATGTTGAAGAGTTAATAAGAATAGAGACGTGTTAAGTTGAGACAGTGAGATCGGCGCTAAGATAGGCGAGCCAAGATTTCTGAGGACACTCTGCCCAGCTACTGAGAGTGCTGGGTTGTTTTCGCTTACTCAAGTTGGGTTGTATACTTAACAAAGCAGCTCGTGAAAGCGGTGTATTTTTTCAACGAAACAAGAGACAGGGGCATTAATGAATCATTCAAGAGATGTGTGGAAGAGATGTAGTTTGATATGAGCCATGTCTGATTGGTTAATATCAACTACACCCTTACTTTACTAGACGCGAATGTGCTGCAGGTGAGTAGTCATGGAGTGACTTGAGGCAATATCATTGAAATCTATAGCTCATGGTTGGATAAATTATATCATTGACGGTTTTTATGCTTCGCCGTTCAGATCAAGCTGTTATCATACATCCCCAGTCATCCCTCATTACCGTCTCCGCCCCATGGTTCGTTGACCAATGTTTATATTTCCCAGATGTCTCTGAGGCCCTTTGAGTGCAATGCAGATATCCTAGACACAACAAGTGACTCTTGTGAGCCATTACTCATTATGCCCTTGTGAGAAGCCACATGAAGAAGACCTGCACAAAGTAGGAGTAGATGAAAAGAAACTTTGTGCGTTGGCTCCGTTTCGCCCGTGAGTCCGTTTGCATTGGCCCGCTGGAACCGGCAGATGTTTCGGGCAGGAGGACGTACTTGAGTGATCGCATCTGAGCAAGCAGTTAGTAGGTGTATGTTTGCATTGCCAGCCAATCATGCAACTTACCAAAAAGAGCGAGTTTGCAAGGTAGGTGTAGACAAAGACCAGCCAGCCAACCCAGCCACCGGTGCCCTTGCCGCCGTTGAGGATCTCGGCAACGACAATGGTGACAATAATTCCGACAAACTTGTACCCAGAATAGGCAATCAAGTCAAGGAGTTGGGATTGGCTTGAGATGCTCAGGAGGTAGCATCCCAGCTTCAGGAAGAAGATCTCAACGATGACAACAATTAGACTAACTGTAGCTGTCTTTCCAAGAAGTTCTGGTTGGAATTGGTTGTTTAGACCAGCGATCAGCGTCGAGAGGAGAATGTATGTCACAAGTGCCATAACTGTACGACAATTAGCCAGCTCGTCCAACTCTGACGGCCTCCAACCTTGCATTACACACCTGGAATATACATATCGGGACTGTTGATGTCGTCTCGTGGGGGTAGGTACCAGCCCTCTTGTCCATTCTGCCCAACAGCCTGCTTGCGGGACCAAGGCTTGTGCCTCCAGGGGAAAAGGACGAGGAAGAGTTTATTGACGACGTATGAGTTGGAGACATTAAAGTAATGCTTGAGGGCAGAGACGTTGACGTATCGGCCAAACTATCGCGGCGGTTAGTACCAGGTGCCACAGAGACCACCACCGCGTTGCTGGTAGGACTCACGTTCTGCTCCATATACTCCTGTCCATGCTTAAAGGCCGTCTGTCCAAACTGCGCCGCCACCTGCGCCGTAGGGTCGTTCATGAAGTTGCCATATTGGCCAAAGACGTTGCCGCTGGTGCCTCCCTGCTGCTGGTATGGGTTTCCTCCCGCGTTGGCAGCGTAGCCTTGCTGTGATTGTGCGGAGCCTGGAGGGGGAGGCGGCGATCTTAATTGAGGAACGGTCGACACATGCTGAGGAACTGGATGGTGAAGGGGAGGCGACTGCGCGTATGTCGCTCGCTGCATGACGGAGGGGAGAATGCGTCTTCTTTATGCGCTGGGTATTATTCTCTTTTTCTGCGGCGTTTCGGGGTCTCGAGTTGAGTTTAGGTGAGTTGGTGATGGCTGATGACGAGATTAAACGTAAAGCTGGTGTTTGTTCAGTTCCTGGTAGGTCAAGTTCAGGAAATGTGTCGATTTCGTCTGATTGGGCGCTAGCATCATGGAGAGCTCCAGCCTGGCAACCTCCACTGCCACAGTTAGGGAGCTCACTCAATCAGCCCCTGGTTTCTTTCAAAGTTAGAAGGAACACGTGATTGCTTCGATATCTAATTCATCGTGGAGGCAGAGATGCCTCAGTTTATTCAGACGATATTATCATTAGATAGCGAAAAACAAGATATCCTCAGTTGACCTTGTTCATACTGTCATGTTCACCTCCGTACTCTCAATTGATTGTAACTTGACTGCTCCTAGGGTTGGGGTTTCTTCCCTAAGGAAGGCCTAGGCTCAAACGGCGTGTCCGGGTTGAGTCCCTCGTCCTTTATTTTCGATGTGCAGCGGGTGGTCTTATCTTATCTACAACTACCTACCTAGACTTACCCATTAGTCTGGGCTCCCGTTCTGTTCTACAGTAGCCACATCTGCCAACCAAGATTCGCCTCCCCGTTGGCTTGCGCCTTAATCCTCCCACCAGCATCACCATTCCTTCTGTCTAACGTTCAAGAGGGATACTCGCAAAATGTTAGATTCCTTTGAAATATTAACCACCTCGGGCGTGGTCGTTTGGTCACGCACTTATACTCCCATAAACCCTTCCATCATCAACAACTTCATCGCAGACACTTTTATCGAGGAGAAGAGTGGCGCTATTGCCCTCAGCGACTCGAGGTCCGCGGCTGTGAACACTCCCTACAAGAGCGATCAACATACTCTCAAATGGACTCTGGTTAAGGAATTGGGCGTTATTTTCGTCGTGAGTCCTGAGTCTTACTTGTCATGATGGCTTCTCCCCCGATCCTCGGCGCTGACGTCTCCACTCCCTCTTTAGGCCGTCTACCGATCCCTCCTCCACCTCTCATGGGTCGACAAGCTCGTTGATAATATCAAGACCATCTTTGTCAAGCTCTACGGTGAACAATTGACCAAGCCGCATACTACCCTGGTTGAATGCCACGCCTTCGATGAATACTTCGACATACAACTCGAGGAGCTTGACCAGACTAGTACCAAGGTTCCCTCCACTACCATCACGGCTGGCGCAGTCCCACTAGAAGAAGAAATCATCTCAGGAAACACTGGCGATAACCCTCCCGTTGCGCCAGGCCTAACATACCGAGGGCGCCACCTCAATGGGCCTCAGGATGCCCTTTCAGCCGACGAGTCAACCCCCGCTTTGACGCCGAACGGATCGCGACCCGGAACACCGAATAACCACATCCTTGTCGCAAAGGGTGGTCCTATCGCAAAGATTTCTCGCCGAGCGCGCAAGGCGAAGAACCAGACTTCAGCCCCGGTGTCTTCCGGCGACGAAGCGCCGCGAAAGAAGAAGGCAGTTGCCAAGAAGGGGCGCAAATGGGACGCCGATGGCTTCGCTGATGAGGAAGACGATGTCCAACTTGACTATTCCGCAAAGGCGAATGCTGCCAGTGACTCTGAGGTTGAGGCAATGGGGCGATCAACAGCTGTGGATGAGATTGACTCCAACACATGGGGCTCGACATCAAAGGGCAAGTTCGTGCTCAAGGATCTTGGTGATGAGGTGCATGAGATCCTAGCTTCAGAAGCAGAGAAGGCAGCGGAAGCAAAGACACAAACCAGATCTGGCCTCTTGGGGTCGGGCGTCAACGCTATTAGCGGTCTTTTCCGCAACGTTGTTGGAGGCAAGACATTGACTAAAGAGGATCTCGACAAGGCTATGAAGGGTATGGAGGAGCACTTGCTTCAGAAGAACGTGGCACGAGAGGCTGCTGTTCGGCTATGCGAAGGGGTTGAGAAGGAATTGCTTGGAGCCAAAACTGGCAGTTTCGAGAGTACGTTCACTAACCCCTATCATGTCCTGTTGGCTCGATTCTGACCAGTGTCGCAGGTATCAATGCCAGAATTCAAGCCGCCATGGAGGCCTCGCTCACAAAGATGCTTACCCCAACATCATCACTCGACCTTCTTCGCGAAATCGACGCTATCACGGCCCCCCCGGTGACATCTCTCCGCAAGGCTCGTCCCTATGTTATGTCAATTGTGGGCGTCAATGGAGTAGGAAAGTCCACCAACCTCTCCAAAATTTGCTTCTTCCTCCTCCAGAATAAGTACAAGGTTCTGATCGCCGCTGGTGACACTTTCCGCTCTGGCGCTGTTGAACAACTTGCTGTTCACGTCCGCAACCTCAAGGAGTTGACGGCTCGTGAAGGTGGTCGCGTTGAGCTCTACCAGAAAGGCTATGGCAAGGATGCTGCCACTGTTGCAAAGGACGCCGTGACCCATGCTGCGCACGAGGGCTACGACGTCGTTCTCATTGACACAGCCGGTAGAAGACATAACGATCAACGTCTTATGTCTTCTCTTGAGAAATTTGCCAAGTTTGCTCAACCGGACAAGATCCTCATGGTTGGCGAGGTACGTCATCCGTTCTTTGAAACCCATTTCTGCATTAACTAACTTCAATCTCAGGCTCTTGTAGGTACCGACTCAGTTGCTCAAGCACGCAACTTCAACGCTGCTTTTGGTGCTGTTCGCACACTTGATGGCTTTATCATCTCCAAGTGTGACACTGTTGGTGACATGGTTGGCACTCTTGTTAGTCTTGTTCACGCGACAAATGTCCCTGTACTTTTTGTTGGTGTAGGTCAGCACTATTCAGATCTGCGGAATTTCTCAGTGAAATGGGCGGTAGAGAAGCTTCTCAGCAACAACTGAAAAAGAAAATCACCATAGTCTTGGACATTGTGGGGGTTGTTCGTTGATTCTAATAGCTATATGTCATATAACGTTATCAAGAGAGGGATTCCCACTACATAGCTGATGATTGTAATCTGGTTCAAAACGAATGTGGTAGTGCCGGCATCTTCATAACGGCAGGACGTCACTCCAATTTGTTGCATCTGTTTAACAATTCATTTGAGAGTAGATTATGATTATGTACAACGAGCAATCGTCTTCGATGCTGTACCGCGCCAAATTGATGTCCATCACACCGCTATGCAAACGACAGTGAGTAGAATAACTAGAATAACAAAACTTTGTTGGTCCACTATAATTTTTCAGCCGTTGTTTTTGGTCCTTTTTCTTATATAGTTTAGCCACCTTCTTCATTAACCAGTCTTCCTCCAAAACACGAGCTGCATCATGAAGTAGAACAATGCGAGACAAAGGAAAGACTCCATGAAAATAATGAACAAATAATCCCAATCTGTGTAGCATAAACATCAATCCAAAAGGGGGTATCTTTCTAGGTTCGCAGTCTTGGTGAAACTAGTGTAATAATGTGAACCGCATATAGGTGTATGTATGCATCGGCCGTAGTTGATGATTTTGACAAAGGAAATAATTAATATAAATAATCATGACAGAGCATCCCCTGCTCAAGCCGATACGTCTTCGAATCCCTTCAGTCTTCAAAGAAATCGTTATCGTCAAAATCTCCAGGCTGGGCGTCCGAATCGTAACCACTAGTTCGCATCATTGGGGGAGTCATGGGCTCATCTTCCGACTCCCTAGGCGGTGGTGTCACAACAGTCGGCTCTGCTCGATGTGAGGTGTTTGAAACCCCTCGTGCTCGTGCAGAACCATAGCTTTGTGGTGGAAAGCGACGGCCGGTGCTGGCAAAAGCGGTAGGCTGAGGCTTGTTGTCTTCTGGAGGTGTTTGACGAAGGGTAGAAGCGGGAGGTGTCATGAGGCCACCCAGCGAGCTATTTTGGGAGGTCGAGTTGCTACGCGATGGCGTGGCATTTCTTCGAGGTGCTGGCGAACTGAGGACGCCAGATAGGCTACTGAGGGATGGTTGGCTGCGGTTCCCCTTTCGCCAGTTGCCCCAAGCAGCAGCTAGAGGGCCGATGGTTTGTGCCACGCGCGGCGTAGCGTTTTGAATCGTCTGAGCGATATTTGGTAGGTTGATAGCAGAGCCACCGTTCATGGCTCTCTCTCGTTCCTGTTCCTCCATTTGGAGGTTGGCCTTGAGTCTAATCGCCGCATCCTTCACTGCGTCTCGGTCGAAACGATCACTCTGCAGGGCGGCAATAATGTCCTGCAGGTTCTCATGCCTGACCGCGAGAAGCTCACGCAACCAAGTAATTTCATCATCGCGTTTAGTAATCTTTGTGGAAGCGTCGGGGTCCATCTTCGACAAGGAGTGTTCAAGCTCCTCAATGCGTTGCTCGCGGGCCTGAAGTTGCTCCTGGAGAACCATGATAGATTCACGAAGAGCCTGAGGAGAAATCCTCTCAGGGGGTTCAAGATCCCGCGATGCCTGTCTTGGTTGGGCAACAGCGATATTGACATCAGCTCCGGCGGATTTAGCAGCTTGAGCCGCAGCAGCAGCAGCCTGTTTTGCAATCTCTAGCTTATCTTCAAGGTGTAATATACGATCCTGAAGATGCTCGGTCTTGGAAGTAGACAGGCTAAGTCGCTCCAGAAGGTGCTGTTCAGCTTTGTGAGCATCTTCCTGAGCGTTGTGGACCCGGCGCTCGTATCGTGTCTGGAGATCCTCAATTTCGTTCTGGTGCTTTCGCGTAAGCTCTTCAATTTCAGCTGTCTTGCTGTTTTCCACCTCTTCAAGAAGCATCTCATTCTGAGCCTTGGCTGTATCGACTTCGAGTCTGACATTATCAAGCTCAGCGCGAAGCTTAGAATTATGCTCCTCGAGCTCCTCGCGGATATAGTTGACTTGGTTATTGGCGGCGTCGATTTCGGTCTGCAACGCCATACGGGTCCGCTTAACTTCACTCAATCCAGATTCACGAGCTTCTTCAAACTCGCGCTGGTAACGCATAGCCTTCTGCTCAAGTTTGTGGTTCTCTGTCTTCAGCTCGCCAATAATGCCTTCAAGACGAGCACACTCATTAGTTGCACGCATACCGGCTCGTTCGTTGGACTGCAGACGCTCCATCTCGATCTCCAAGCGCTCTCGGGTCTTAGCCTCAGCCTGTAGACGAGCGTCTAGAACCTCCTGTCTGGCAAGCATAGCCTGATCCTTCTTGATACGGCGAGCGTTTTCTTCTGCAATCTCTCGAGCGGCCCGTCCCATATCTTCTTGAAGAGAGACAAACTTGCCGCGCCACATTTCGCGAACACGTTCATTCTCCTCAAGTTGTGTCGTAAGCGTAGTCAAAGATTTCTGCATGTGCTGGTTGTCTTCCAGAGCACGGGTTAACTCAGCGCCCTTCTGTCGCGCAGACTCATCATATCGCTCGGCCTCTGCACGCCAGTGGTGGTTGTCTTGTCGAACATCCTTGAGCTCAACTTCCATACCCTTGCACTTGGCAACAGCCTCGTGCTGAGCCTGGGTGGCGTTGTTCTGAGCAGCCTCCAAGAGGGCAATGCGCATAGCAGTCTTGCTGTTTGCCTGCTCGAGGGAACGCAGCTTATGATCTCTTTGCTCGACCAGCTCGCGCAGACGGACCACCTCTTCGCCAGCGATCTCACGCTGAACACGGGCTTCAGTAAGTTTATCCTCAGCAGCACGGCGAGCAACAACTGATTCCTCGCTGAGTTCTTCAGCTCCCCTAAGTCTCTCCTCCAAGTCAGCCACGCGCTGATCGAAAACGCTGCGGTTGATGATCTCGACCTCAATACGGGTCTCGGCTGTTTGAAGCTTGCGCATGAGTTCAGACGCCAAGTCCTCGGCCGCCCGACGTTCAGAGACCTCATTTTCAACCTTGGTCTGCTCAAAGTAGAGACGCTGCTCCAGATCGGTGATCTTGTCCTGAAGCTCGGTGACTTTGGCGTTCTCTACCTCATCAGACTCGGTGGAAGCAGGTATGCGTGCCTCGATGGCTTCTTGGATCATCTTCTTCAGACCATTATCACGGTTTGCGTTGTTTGTAATCTCCTGCTTTAGCCCTTCGAGGGCCTCAAGGATAGCAGTGGCCGGTGCTTCCGAACTGGCTGGTGCAGAAGGGGGGGCAGGTGAGGCCTCAAGTTTACTGCGTTGCTGAGCTTGAAGACCCTCCATAACAGCAATCCGAATCTGGTCTAGGCGTCTGTCCCGTCGAGGACTCATCGAGCGACGAACAACGGGCTCTTCATCCTCGTCATCGGCATCACTCTGCTGGAGCTCAGCAGATACGCTACGCATGTCGCGTCGGGAAGAAGGTGCACGTCGAGCTCGGGTCGCCAGGACCTGCTGGATGGAGAAGAGTGTCTTCTCCAGAGGCTCCAGGCGTGAGGCCAATAGATTCCCAACAACTTCGTTGACACGTCCATCAAAGAATTGTGCTCGGCTCTCCAGTTTGTCATGCTCGTCATCGGTAAAAGCAGCCTCCCAGTCGCTAGCGGGTAGGCTCTCGCCGTCAACAGCATCAGCACCATCGGCAATGATCAATGTTCCAGGAGGATCCAGGAATGGATCTTCTAGCTCAGTGCTTGGTACCGGCTGAGCAGAGGCATCGGAAAGCGGGTGGTATTCCCGAGGCGTCAAGCTGGCTTCATCACGATTATACTGATCCACAGCAGGTTCCAATTTGTAAGGAGAAGAGTTAGCCATAGCCGCAAGATTGCGAACTGGGCTGGATCGCTGCCACTGTGAATTTTCAACAGTCTTGTTGACGCCCATCGTAGGATCATCAATGAATTGATCCATAACTGCGTCGATCTCCTCAAAGGTAGGCTCGCTGTTGCCACGGCCAGCGGGGTGCATTACAGTAGCAGAAAGCTCATGCTTAGGCTCCTGCTCCACTGATTCAACGACATTATCTTCAACAGGGGGAGGAGGAAGAGGCTTCTCGCCAGGAGTTGGGCTGCCAGCGAATCGGGATGCAGCGAGGCCCTTGGCAGGCTTAGGAGGATCAGCAAATCGTGAAGCACCAAGCCCCTTAGAAACAGTTCTCAGTGGAGGCTGGCTGGTGTTGAGACGAGAAGTACTAATCCCAGAAGGAGCACGGGCTGGCATAGGGCTGGCCACGGGAGAAGCGTCCGATTTTTCTTCGTTTTCAGTTTGGGTGGTTTCTCCATAAGAATTCGCACCAGGCTGAAAGGGTTCGGCAGCGGCAGAGAGAGTCTTCTTGTGCTCGTGCTTGAAGTTATCTTCACCAAATGGTCGAGCATCGTTAAAGTTCTGAATATCCTGGTTGGAATCAAACTCGAACGGTTTCCAGTTATTATTCTCGTTTGTGGACGTGACTGAGGGCGCCGCAGACGGAGCGGCTGTAGTAGCCTTGGTGTCGATTTGGTCCGAGGTGACAATAGACGACATTGATGTGTCAGCAGGGAGAACATGGTCATATTGTGTGGCTTCCTGAGTTTCTTCGGCTGACCCATCGGTCTGGGTAGGTTGTTCGGCGAACAATGGCACATCATCACCGCCAGGTGCAGAGCTGCGTGCTCGCTTAACTCTGTTCTCATCAACCATAGCGCGGCCTTTATCATCAAACCGCTCCTCAGCTTCATCCGGCCTAGCAGATGATTGGCTGGACGGTTTCATGATGGGGATAGCCTTTGACTTCTTGTTCGATTGCATGTCACTCGAAGAAAGGTCAATACTTCCAAAGATGCTGTCATGGTCCTGGCTGATTGGACTTGTGAAGGCATTAGAGTGAGGGGTGAACGTAGGCGCAGCAACGTTGAATTTAGGACCTGAAGTTGAAAAGCTAAAGGAACTTTCGCCTGGCGAGAAAGCCGGCGCATTGACGTTGATTTTGGCTGGTGTAACATGTGTAGGTTGTTTCGCAGGAGGTGATGTAAACATGTTCGTATCGGAAATGTGAGTGTTCGCCTGAAACACCGAGGGCTGGAACCCAGATGGTTCAAAACCAGTACCCTGAAATTTGCCAGGTTCAAAGGTGCTCGCCATAGGCTGGAAGGTGCTAGCAGTTGGTTGGAAGCTATTAGCACCAGGTCTGAAAGCAATCGCGCCAGGTTGAAAGCTAGTCACGCCGGGTTGGAAACTTCCTGTGCCAGGCTGGAATGTACTAGCCGCTGGTTCAAAGCTACTGGAACCAGGTTGGAAAGTATTGCTCTTGCTGCCAAAGTCAAACTGGCCAGGAGTGAAGGAACTCGTGGGGTTGAACTTGAACTCAGGTGCTTGCACATTAAGCTTTGACAGCGAAGGTTTGCTGGCATGGCTGGAGCGTCGATCCATCTTATTCCCGCTATCAACTGAGCCAGCATCGTTCCATGGGTTGCTAGCTGTTGAGAAGTTCTTCTGGTGACCGAATCCAGGGAAATCAAATTCTTGAACAGGTGTACCCAAATTACTGGGATTGGTCTCAATCTCATAAACATCGTCAGGTTTGTGGGTCTCGGGGATTTCATTCAGGCTGCTGAACTTGGTGAGATTGCTCTCATCAGCAGTAACGCTGTTCTCGTTGTGGTCACGGAAGTAACCCTGTGATAGAGAGTGGCCGCGGCTGTGAGGTCGAGGATGATGCAGAACCAGGGGTTTAGATTGTTCACTGGCAAATCGCTCCTGGACAGTGAATTGACCAGACGCTTGTTGACCATGAGCCGGGACAAACGGATCTGGGAGGGTAGCAGGTTGCTCGTTTTGGGGTTGGGGGTTGTAATCTTCGTGCTCCAGTTCGTTGCGAAGCTGCTCTTCCAAGTGGTACTCCGCATCATCAATCTCGGCCTGAAGGGTATCCGTGTTCTGTTGCTGAGGAGGTTCGGGCGTCCTTGATGGGCTCTTGCTTGCAGGCTCTTCCTCGTCTTCGCGGACCTCTTGCAGGCGAGGCGAGTTTCGAGCAGGCTGCAAATATGAGTACTGCTGATGGGGCAGCATGGGATATTGTAGAGACTGGTGACGCTGGTGCAGGTTCATAGCAGCGGGGCTCTCTGCTCCGAAGGGGGACTGAGGAGACATCATGCCCATGAGAGAAGGCGAATCATGGCGGTTAAGCCCTGGCCAGCCCGATGGAGATTGTTGTTGGAAGCCGAAGGGCGAGCTGTTGGCAGGGAACGAAATGGATTGCCGCGGGTTGAATTTACCAGGCATACCACTGAAAGAAAGTGGTGAGGCACCATGGGAAAGACCCGGACTGTGCGTCGAGGGCCGTACGAAATGGCCTGGTTGGAATCCCGGCATACCATGGTTACTTGAGGCCGATGAGGTGGGTAGAGGAGGAGAAAATGGAAGAGGAGGGTACTGAGCGGAGGGTTGGCGGCTGAGGTCTGTTGTCGCAGGAGAGGCAGAAGGTTGCTCGGGCTCATCGTCACCAAAAGATACACCAAGCGCTCGCAACTTCGCTTCCTGAAGCTCATTCATATAATCTTTCCAGGCATTCAAATCCGGAAGGGTAACCTTGAAGCTGCGCTCTTCCCTCTCTTTAGCCACCTCTTCAAAATCTGGCCAGGAATCTCGAGTTTGAGAATCCGCTGTGCCTTCAACCTGATAGCCCTCGACTTCCAAGTCAAAGCCTGAAATGTCATAGCCAAGCTCTTCCCATGATGAAAACATCCTCACTATCTCATCTTGACGCAAGGGCATGGGCGCATGGCCAGGTTGGCCTCGCTCAGTATCTCGAGGTATGAGAACCATGATGTTCTTGCCTCTCCATGGTACCTTCTTTTTTAGTCGAGGTGTTGGTGCTGGTTCTTTAGGAAGAGGTTTTTGAGTGCCCTTCATCGGTGTTGCAGGCAGCGCTGGCTCCCCATTGGCAGTAGCACTAGGGACACGCTTCTTTGGACTTTCTGCGACAGGTACATCCGGGGTGGAGGCGGCCTGAGACCTGTCGCTCGCCGCATCGTGCGTTACTGGCGCGGCTTCGGAGGTCGCCATACTGCTGTTCTGTCCCGTTTTGGGACTGAGAGAATCTCCTGGTCGGAGTGTCTCGATGCTAGATCTGGCCCGTGGATGGTGTCCAGATCCTTCTCGAGACAGATGCCTTGTTCTCTGGATGGGTCGGGGAGTGCGTGCTTCGCCCTCTTCCAACCAGCCAGGTTCAGAGCCGCTCACTGAAGAGTGCTCGCTCCCACTTCCGTCACTAAACCAGTGCCGACTCTCTTCGTTTGGGTCGTCAGTGGTGTGCGTACGTATCCAATCCTCAGTAAGACCACGAGTCTGCCGTCGAGCACGATTCGCAAGGACGGCGGCGGCAGCACTCAGCGAAGAGCCAGGCGGGTCGGGCTGTGAACGTAGCAGATCAGGAATTGGGCGTAGGAAAGGGGTCTCGATATCCAGGTGATGGATTGGAGAGTCGTCCGAGGCTTCACTTCCAGAGCTCTGACTACGCAGGTTGCGATCTGACTGAGGATAGGGAGAGCCCCAGCTGGCAGTACCAAACTGAGTTTCGTCGGGAGGTGGTGTCCTCAAAAATTGTAAAGCTCTTTCTGGGAGTCGAGGAGCTTGAAGTGGAGGAAGAACTGGCGAAGACTCGATCTCCTCTTCGCCGTCAACAGTTGACGTATTCGAAAGCGTGGGAGAAGCCGGTGAGGCAGGGCGGGATCGAGAGTCTGAGGCTCCGTGACCGTCCTGTGCGGATGCACCAGGAGGAGCAGCCGACGGCGTTGTAGAATACGTCTTTACAGCGGCCTGTTTGTTTGGTGGCGGACCCGGTCAGCAACTGTGAGTTATGCAGTGGCGTCTGGAGATGAATGTGTGTTCTGCCAGCTCATACAAGTCCAAGACCAAAATAAGGAAAATGTGTTTCGTTTTACTCACCCAGGGAGATCAGTGCAGACTAAGAGTATGTCTGCAGCTGAGTCTCAAATAGAGCCAGTCCTTTCTCTCAAGGTCGGTCGCTCAGTTGAAAAGCCGATCTCGAAGGCCTGAGGGAGGGGACACGGGTTTGCGAAACCGTAATCGTGGCCGATATTTCCTAACGGTCGAGAAATATCTGAATACTACGCGACGCGTTGTCCGACTTTAAGGGGGCGGACGGAATGACGGTTTGCCTCGAGAGCTATTTAGGTGGGAAATTTCCGGGGTGTGGAAACTGGCTTCCAGGGGTGTCGCGCGAAATCCTGTAATAGAAAAAAAAACGTGTCTATCGAGAATCTAAGAAAAGAGCTTCATGAGGAAAAAAGAGTGGCCAGAAGATAGCAGAGATGAGAAAAAGATGGTGCTGGCCGGACACATCGGGGTTTTGGGAATGTTGTCAGTTGCAAAGTTGGGCGGCCAGCATTAAGGGAAAGAAGGAGGAAAAGGACAAGATGGAGAAGTTGCGTGGACAGAGAGGAACAGTAGAGCAAATTGCAGACGTCTCTCATTCGAGGGGCGAGATATGAGATTAGATGAGCCCTCGAGAGCTTTGTTTGACAATGAGTGGACAAGGCAGCTCAAAACTTCATGCTAACTTGGTCTAGAGTCTAGGTAGAGTCAAGAGAGGGTCGAGTGCCATCTGTCTGTATGTACCTGCACATGCAGCTGCCTCTGGTGTCAGTGGTTTTTTCTTTCACCTGCGCTGGTCGACGGCCACTTCCAAGTTTGGGTGGTGTGTGCTGGCCCAGCTTTTCCTTCTCGGTGACGCTGTAGAGCACAAGGATTGACAGCAAATCATCCAATTCAGACACTGAACAGTTGGCCACTTGGGAGAATCGCTGTATGTAGCCTCGTCCACAGGGAACATCTTCAAAGGAGAGCTACCTAGTAGCTATTCTGTAATATGAGACCCGCTCTCGTCGCTACCCGCACTGGCCACGACGTAATTTCGCCAAGGGCCCCTGGCATCTTGGAAGAATCTCGAAGCGAAGAACTCGACAGACGATAGGTTGGTAAGGAATACCTTTGTCTGTATTGCGAATTGCGCTTTGATGGTGTACCATTCATCATTTTCATGGTTTCAACACGACCCGTACCTCAGCAATCACTGGAGTCTGGCGGCTGCTTCATTGACACTAAGGCCTCTATTCATTTGCTCGTGACTTATTACCCTCGAATTGAAGCAGCAGGTGTTGCATTGCTGGCCTCCAGCGCCTGTATCAGTAGGCGACATCACCGTCAAGTCTGGTGGCCTGGGCTCCGGTATTCTTCCATTTCTTCTTCCATGGTTCGAGGATGAACATGCCTGTACAGTCCCATCTTGGGATAGGCCAATGGACAAGTGGATTCGCATTGAATCATTCCAGGTCAATCATTTCCCCGGAGTTTAGGTCTGGTTCAGGTTTGACAACTCATCATACTACCTTCCCGGCTAACCTTACCTCGTAACTATCTATCATCGTGATTTCACCCAACGGAATGAGAGGTTTAAGAACCATGCCCGTCTATCTCTAAAACTTTCCCTTCTCGCATTGAGGTCTTAGGGATCGAAAGTCAATCTTTTGCCCCTTTCCTTTTTTCTTCCCTCTCCACTAGGACCCTTAAAAAGGTCGGGGCCGCACCCGCCCGTACCTTGAGCTAGCTTGGGCCTCCACCATCGTTAACCTTTGGAACGCCAGTTCAGGAACCCGGGCTGCCGGCTTTTCCGCTTCAGGCCTACAAGGACTCTATGCTAGGCTTAAAATGAGGCGAGTCTGGCGAAGGCTTAATTCGATGCACTTACCCTGTATCAGATGCAACCTGGTACAGTCTGGCACCAATGCGTATTTATGATTCATCATATTGAAAGTACTTCGCAGCCCTTTTGATGTGCTCATTCTTTCTTGGACTTCTGATTTTCCTGGTACCGCAAATGAAAGGTCCGAGTCTAGGATACATTTACGGTGTATAAGCAGCAGACGTTCAACCAAGGGTTTCACTGTTACTCCTCCATGCCAAATTCAACAGCTGTTAAGCCGTGATTCAAAGTACATTGCCCCCATAAACAATGAATTTAGATGGGCATGGCCAAAAATTATGTGATATGTTAGGTTAACGGTGAAGAAGTATTTGTTCTTATTATCGTGAAGCATGATGCTTTGTACCCTAGAAACTTGGAGCACAACACCAAGTTAGATCGAGTAATGTGGAAGAGCAAAGCTCCTAGTGTAGTGCTTATCCTCTGACAAAATCTTGACCACGCAGCAGAAAGCCCTTACAATGAAACCAAATAGAGATAAAGGTTCTGTCAAACCAATAATTACCCACCTCATCGCATGTTTGCAGGAACACTGCTTCAAGTACACTCATAAAGGACTACTTCACTCATGACATACTTTAAGAGCTCATTATACAAGCCAGGCCTGAGATATTATTAATTGAGTTTCTACATACACAATCCCATTACATAGCGGATGGTTAGCTTGGCTGCGGGACGGAAGAAGTATATGTGTATGTGCAGCATGATCAAGCCCAAACAATTCAAAAACTGGAACCATGACCAGGTCATGCATGCATGCTGCAAATGATTTGCCCCAAAGACCGCAAGGTTTTGGGACCCAGGGATATATGCTGCTTCAGCCGATCGCAGCCGTGACTTTCGTTATCAAATTCGTACAGCACTTTCTATATGACTCCCCTGTTGAAACATATTCGTGTCCGAAACGCCCATGACCTTGTTGACCTCCATCGAAATAGATGGTGAAAAATGTAAAAAATAAAGGAAAAGAATGCTTTTTATCCATGATGCAAAAGAAAGACGAGACTCAGCCGCTAAAAGTTGGACGAGGCGTTCACGGGTGTTGGTTGGTGATAAGTGTCCAGTGTGGATTGGAATGGGCTGCGTTGAGGCCCTGAGCTCCCGACACTCCCGTACTCAGTCTTCTCAACGCTGTGATAAGGGCCGTTGCTGCTAGGACGGCTATTGTTCTCGTTGAAGTCCATGAGGCCATCAGCTTCTTCTTGGTGCTTCTTGCGCCCCCAAATGCGCCATGCGACTAGGCCAAGGGCACCAACAACAATTGCACCACCAATACCGACAACAACTCCGATAACTGTGTTGCGGGTCTTGGCTGACATGCCTGAAGAGCTTCCGTCATCATCACCGTTGCTCAGACCAGGCGTTGACGTAGACACACTCGTAGTGGTCATGGTCTCAAGATCACCATCGCTGTTTGTCCTAGTGACGACGGCGATGTGCGTAGAGGTAACAGGTCTAGCGGTAGTTCGGGTGTTCTTCTCCGCGGCAGTGCTGGAAGCCTCATCGTTGTTCTCGCTGGCGGTGCTGCTGGCGTCGTCACTGTTCTGGTTGTTGCTGGAGGTGCTGGTGGTCGCTGGGGAGTTGGCTGTCGACTGAGCAGCAGTCTTAGCATCAGTCGCAGAAGCTGATGACTCGGCGTTGTCGGTAGCCTCAGATTGTGTAGCAGCAGCTGTCTCGGAGGGCTTGCTATCAGCAGCACTTGTCTTCTCGGCGGGTTTGCTGGTGGGAGAAGCGTTTGTGGGGGAGGGATCGGCAGCGGTTGTCTTTGCAGAATCGTTGTTGGTAGGCTCAGCATCAGTGGCAGATGGTTTTGTTTGTTCATCAGTGGCCTGAGTAGCCTCAGCATCGGTTTTGGCAGAGTCGTCCGAGGTAGGGTCTGCTGCATCAGTAGGAGCAGGATCGGACGCAGGGTCTGCTTGAGTAGCTGAAGGCTTGCTGTCAGGTGCAGTCGCGCTTGGTTGAGAGTCATCGGACTGGCTTGGGCTTGCTCTGCGGACGAGTTGACGCTCCCGCAAGTGAATCTTGTTGAGATCAATCCATGATGCCTGAGCGACGCAGACAACGGCAAGAGCTACCATTAGCAGCTTTACAAGGCGTGTCATGAACATGGCGACTGAGGTTGTGGGGTGTTTTGCGAAAACAAAGGTTGACTAGATAGGCGGGATATGCCAGCTGAGGTATGTAGAGGCTGCCGTCCTGGCTCACAACTAATAAGGGGAACGAAGGCGTAATGGCGCTTTAAACTGGCCGCTGACGCGAACTTCCAGCGTGATACACAACCAAGTGAGGAGTTCGGGTATCCGTGATCAAGAGTTTTGCCAAATCGTCGTTTGTGTGACTACCTGGACGAATAGGCGTGAGACGAAGAATAACAAGGCTTTTTCTGTGTCTGTAGTGGATAGAGTCGTTTGATGTCAAATGAGTTGCGTGAGCGAGAGTGAGATCGGCGAGCCAAGGCTTCGCTGGGATACGATGTTAATTTGAACGACAGAGGAAATAACAAAGACAGAAAAGCGAGAGTGAGTAATACGGAGGTGAGTAGAGTCACGAGAGTAAATGTTGTGTGACGGCAGACGGGAGGTGAGACTTATAAAGGGACAAGGGCAGGCAAACAAACAAAAAGAAATGGATGGATGGAATGGAAAGATGGGTCAGGAAAAGCTAGCAGACTTGTGAGGTCTTCTCGTATTTGCCTGCATGGATCCGGTGGTACTGGATGGAGGCTGTGCTTACCCCAGCAGACTGGGCAGGCCACTGCTGAGATCGGGTGCGTTTGGGAGACATGCGCCAAAACTTCACCTAAAGAGCTGCCTAAGACCACCTACCTAACCGAAACAGACAGCCCGTTGGTGGCTGCCACACTGGTACGGACGCGTCTAGACCATGCTCGAAGCTGGGTTAGGTTTGCTAGGACTTTTCGATATTTTTTAAGGTTGCTCGTGCCGATATGGAACTTCAGTAAAAGCCACATCATAGAGCCAGCGTTTCGTCTCGGTAGATGTCACTAACCGATTCGACTACGAGTGTGTCTGTGCCAGTTTTTGGGGCGATCTATTGTTTCTGTTTCTGCAGGGTACATAAGAATTTTGTTTTTATATGCAAGTGCGCAGTTGTTCCTGACAGGAGACCCGAGTCTGGGAATTTGCCGACGACATGATGAATGTGACATTCCCGACTCTTCCAGATTGGTAGCTTGATGTCCTTTTTTATCCGTTTTCCTTCATAAAGCGTTGTGTTCCTCACCATAAACTACTCAGCTATACTCCGTATGCTTTCAAACCAGACTGGCTATAACATCCATATCGAATGGGTCTCCCACCCCTGTCAACTCTCTAGGAGTCGTCGTCATCACCCTTCTGCACTCAACTGCTCACATGGAGACACACATACGTCAAGGACGCCATGAGGCTACCTCCAGGGCTTGGCTCATTATTATGACAAAGCTCATAGCCAGGGCCTTGTCAACGAAATTACATATTATTTTCATCAAGTGATTATCCACTCTATCATTGTCTGGGGAACAAAGATGAAGGAAGAAACGGGAGGCTGGCGTCGTCCGATGGGAAAACGGGTATCACCCATGCATGGACGCATGTCCCCTAAAAAGATACGTATCCGTTCAAAAATAGCATCGACCCACCAAGAACCTGATCCCCCCCGGAACGCCATGCCAAAAACTTCCCGGGTCGCCAATCATACCTTAAGGAAGATATCTACTCCGTAGCTGTTCTAGCTATTGTTTCGTTCATGGTCTTCTCATCCGTCTCCATTGTCGTCATGCTGTTGCTCTCCAGAAGATCTTATAGCCATAAGAATCCACCTTCTACGACATGCTGTCAAGGCTATCTCTTGTTCTTCCCGCGTACTAAAACGACAACTGTCTGAGAAGCGTGGTAGTGTTCCAAAGGCCTCTGCCCCTGTGGCCCTTCATGGTTCCATGTGGAGGTGTGACCTGTCACCAAACTCCTCCTTGCTTATGGTGGTGTGGAGGATTTTACTGCTAATGTAGTCACGCTTTGTTGATAGTCAGACCAGCGCAAATACTGTATCGCCAACCTCGCTTCCTATGAACAAGCCTCATCAACCACTCAGATCCTTTGCCGTGGCCTCGTCTGTTGATTTGTTTCATACAGAGTCGGACAGTAACGTGTCTTTGATGCTACGTCACTCTAGCTAGATCCTTTTGTCGATCTGTGTGAGGCTGTGTCGGGAATCATGGGGATGCTTAATATCAGTCCAACTAACCCCTTTGTCCTACCCCTATCTCGTAGCCGTAGCCTTCAATAACCACACCCGCAAGAAGCAGGGCTAAGCAAGCACTACACAAGCACGGGTAGGAGGAGCGAACCAGCTCAGTCTACCGTCTGTCTTCAGGTTATTCAGACTAGTTCAAATACTTTCAACGGAGAAGGATAGACATGAGGTCATTAAATAGTATTGCACTATGAGAATTGCACTTCCTATCGACAGATCTCCCTGTACGAGTGCACGATGCGCTGTGAGATAGTAAAGCTAGCGTATTGAATCATACATCGCCTAGGAAGACCATGCTTTTCAACACGAACTGCCAAGATTAACACAAGCTCCAGCCCTATAGGATGCAGCTGTCAAGTCTGATAACACTTTCCACGTGGTCGTAAAAATGTACATGCAAATTCTTAGAATGAAAGACTGTGTGACTGATTGAAAGAATGAACGAAGGAATGCGTGTGGACGCTGTGGGCCAATTCCAGTACTCCAGGGAAAGGCTGCCTTTACCCGAAAACGCCGAGCAGTAAAAGAGTCAATGAAATTGTAAACCATTTTCATCATATATGGTATCTCGATGAAATCAAAGAAGTAGGCGAGCCAACTGTTGAGGCTCTGAGCTATTGGCTCCATATAGGAACGTTTCGATATGCTGGGGAGTTATAGCTGTGGAGGACCCGAAAAGGGGGATCTTGAACGTACATCCCACCCTGGGAACCCTGTCTACCATGGACAGGATGATTTGGGACTGGGCTTGTAACGTAGATGTTTGGGTATTGTTGAACCATGTTCGGTGCACCATAGACAAGCGCTTGATTCTGCATCATGTAGTTCTGCTGCAGTTGCTGACTGAGGCTGTGCATATCCATCGGAGCCCATGACTGGACAGATGTTCGAGGCCGTCGTTGTTGGTGTTGCTGTAGCATCTGCTGCTGATGCATCTGTTGTTGCTGTATCTGTATAAGTGTAGTGCTGCTCCGAGAGCGCGGCATGTTGGCAATTTGGCGCGGCTGCGCTGGTGCTGATACTCGCCGGTGATGCTTGACTTGTTGGGCAGCAGGGCCACTCTGTTGCGTACCATTACTCGAGTAGGACAAAACTCTGGAGTGTTGGACAGCGTTGGCTTGCTGGGAGCTTAAACCTGCGGTAGGACTCATAGCCATGCCTCGACTGGAGCTGCGTGACTCGGTACGGCTATGTGAGATCTGACGGCTGTGTGGTGTCATTCGACCATAATCTTGAGGTAACGAGAGTCGACGACTAGCGCTCGGACGGGAGTTAATAGGGAAAGAAGGTGTCATAGCTCGATTTTGCGCCTGTGACTTGGCTTTGGGAGGCTTACTGCCTCGATTCTGCATACTCACTGGTGGTGAAGTCTTTGTTCGTAGCATCTGATCCATCTCAAGCGCAGATGGACTGAGGGATGATCGACGGTTCGCTGACAAGTTAGGTGCGGAAACATTCGTGCGAAGGTGGGCTAGCTCTGGCTTGTCACGGCTCTCCTGTATGCTCGACTTATTGACCATCTTCCGCGCCGGTAGAGCTAAGCTGCCAGAGCTACTGGCAGCCTTTCTTGGTGCTGGACGGGATGGCCATGAGCTCACAGCTCGAGGGCTGGGAGCCGTATTAAAAGAACGAGAAGTAAGCTCCATAGCGGTTGATGGACGCCTTGGTGTGGGCTCGGGCTCAAGCTTGGAACTCAAGGCAGGGCTAGCGTCCGCGCTACGAGAACCAAACATCTGGGCAATCGATTGGCGCCACGATTGACGTCGAGACATCTTCTTGCCAACGGTCTTCTTGACCCCTCGCGCTACGTCCTCCCCGCGTCTTGTACTACCAAGCGCATCCTGGCTCCCAACACTTATAATAGTATGCAGAGTGTCCTTACTCGGCTCTTTTCGAAGCGAAGGTCGGTGAGGTTTAGGTATGGAGCCTGTCTCGAGTCCTAGAGAATCGGTAGTGACGTCTTGTTCCATCGTAGTCACTTCCTCTTTCTTTAGGGGTCCCTTCTTGCGGGAGCCATTAAGGAACCTGTATAACTTACTGCCACCACGACTTACGTCTGCGGTTGGCGAAGGTAGCTGTTCCTTAGAGTCTCCCTTAGAAAGGACGATTGGCGCTGTCGCAGTGTTCAACACTCGTGGCTCGAAAGTCTTGTTTGATTTCAACGAAGAGAGACGCATGCGGCTGCCACGACTAAATGGCGAGAATGGACGACTAGCAGGACTCGAGGGGCTTGTTGGACAAGTCGAAGAGGTATCATCATCTGTCGACGACAACGGGACCTCGAGGTGGATAGGCAGCCGGTTACGTGTCTGAGAAGGTACTAAGGAAGAAGTACGAGTCGAATTCGAATCTGAGGGCGAACACATCCCGGACATGTCCACGTCAAGCTTTTCGGAGGCCATCATATTCTTGTCCGTGACGCCAGATCTCAGGCTGGGCAATGATCGCAGAGAGACATTTGAACTGTAGCCACTGTCGACTCGAGATGCGGAGCGATGCGTTTTCTCAGACGAAGGGCTTGGAATGAAGCCACTATCAGATCTTGACAATCCTTTAAGCATTTTGTTTTCGAGTCCAAGTTGTATTTTCTTGGGGTCGGGCTTTGCATTTGGATCTTCCCTTACGTCCAGAACCTCAGCAACCGGAAATGAGACAGCATTCCCGCTCCCAGACATTCCGCCATCGCCTGTTCTAGATTTTTCTCCATCGCTCGAGCGCTCAGTAACACAGCTTGCGACTCGAGCAGTAAGTGATTTCTCACCCGTCATTAGCTCATTGACCTCTGTCATGGTTGAGCCCTGACTCATCAATATGAGTGGGTTTTTGGCTTGCTCATGAAAGTATTCTGTACGAAGGATTCCTTGTGCCGACTCAGAAGCCCCTTGCTGTTTGACGTCATCCTCGGGCATTGGAGAACTTCCCGGGGCCCCGTTTGTGATGCGTAGGGATCCAAACTTCATACCACCTAGCTGTTTATAGTCAGCTTCGACTGGCGTTACGGCACGGTCCGGGGATTGCGCCTGGGAAGGGATTGTCGTAGGCATTGACATGCGTCTCGCCATGCCAGATTCTATCGAATTGTGTCTGGACTGAGAAGGTGTAGCTGGGAGACTCTTGCGGAAACTCGATTTGGCTGAGACTGGAGGGTTGGAATGATGAGCCCTGGTTGCTACGCCTGGAGTTTGAACGACCGAGCGGCGGCGCATTGGCATGTAGAGAGACACGTCTGAATTTGTTCTGCTAATGGACGAACCTGCAGATTGGGTGGCGTTGTTGGTATCATCCGTCACATCCTGACTTGTCTCATCAGAATGCTTATTGGTTTTGGAGACGATGGGCTCGCTTGGGAGCTTCTGCTTTGCATTGAGAAGCTTCTTGGCCTCGGCAGCTCTCGTATCGTAGCTTGCAGAGCCACGCCGTACTGCAACAGGCATGCTATTTTCAGGCAATTAGCTCTATTTATCGACAAGGAGACATGTTACACAAACCTATCAGCGCGCGTCAGTGTGCGGTAGCCGCTATCCTGAGCAACAGAGCTGGTCCTGGAGCTGTTGACGAAAGCTGGCAGTACAGGAGACTGCTCTGACTGGACAGACCGCGTACTCGTTTTCAAATCGCGCACAGGGTCTCTACATGTAGGGGTTTGTATAGGACTGGAAGCGTCACCAGCTGGGACGGCTATACCGAGTCCAGGCGCCACTCTTCTCGTTGTAGAAGCCTTATTGGGAGCAGGCGGCAGCGATCCGACCAGATACGAGTTGGAGAAGTGCTCACGATGGGGTGTCACAGCAGTAGCAGTGTATGGCAGACCAGCTGCAGATGCCTGGCTGCAGTGGGGTGGCTTGGATAGTTTCCGATGCCCGCGAGGGGATTCGGCGGATTGTTCATTGCCCATTGGGCCAAACTGGTTCAACTCCTTGCTCGTGAGATGATATCGGAAGGAGAGGAGGTTGGATGCTCGGAAGAGAACTTGTGGGATGGATGCCTCAACAAGCAGAAACGACCGTTCACTGGCACATAAACGCCTCCATGCCGTCAAACACGAATTATCCCGTCTTTCTATTCAGCCGCGAGGAAGGATGCAATTGAAGCTGAAGCTTCGCGGTATACAGGATGGAGGAGTATATATTCGTAAAGTTGGTTGATTGTTTAGTCTATGAGCTAGAAAGAGGATGGAGAATGAGAAAGAAGCTCGGTAATATGAGAATAGAAGAGAATAAGAGAGAGCGAGAGAGAGAGAGAGAGAGGGGAGGTTGGACGAGGTGGAGTCGAGTTTAAAGATCCATGGCATTTTTGGCGGAGTTGATTTGAAAGTCGGCGTTGCATGAGGGGAACTCCCGGGCAAAGACAAGGAGAACCTGGTTGTTAAGGTGAGGTATGAGATCCATGGGAGGGGTGAGACGATAACCAAACCATACCAAACTGGACAGGGAACGGACGAGGCGAGACGAGACGTTTGCATCAAACAGCACAGCACAGCACAAGCAGCCACGGCCTTGAGGGAACAGAGCGGAGAATAGCGCTGGTGTGATGTGATGACAAGAGTAACTTGCTGAGGGGACACATGCAAGAAAAGAGGAGCTGCGCGTCCATGTCACTCCTGGAATAGACGAACTCTGAGTTTCCCATGTTGGTGAGGAACTAAGCTAGAGGAGCTATGATATGACGGGAAGAGAGTGGAGCTTGGAGAGCTTGGAGGTTAGCAGCCTTAGCAGAACACCTAATGGTCACCAAAAGGTCACCACCTACCAAGGAACCAAAGGGAATGAGCTAAGGCAGGTAGGTGACACTAGCCAAGGCACCTCCATCGATACTCCCGATCCTAATACGATTGGACTGGATTGCACGTTTCGGCAACCGCCCAGCAGCCAATCAACTGGTTGGGAGGGCAATTGACTTCGGGAAAATGTCCTCGATCCAGAGGCGCCAAGGTTGCAATGCATCTCTACAGCCTGGAGATAACAACAAAGTCATCTCACAATCTATGCGTTGGAGGCTGACTCTAGCGAGTCTTATTCAGCGATCGTCCATCCGAGGTCATCTAGGTAGGTACTAACCTACCAGAGTAGTAGGTATTATTAAGTTTCCCCCATAGGTCTCGAACTGTCACTCTGCCTTGCACTAGGTCAACCCTTTCCAACAACCGCATCTGGAGTGATTACGAGAATTGAGTTACAATTATGTATGCAGCCTCCGCAAGCAAGCGAAGTGAACATGGATGTCGTGTCATTTAGGGATGGCAGGTCGATCAGGTCTTGGATTTTCACACACTATGACGATCCGCGAAATTATGCTTGTGTAAATCATCATCTTGGACGACTTCCGCCGGCTCCTTTGTTTTATCCGTCTCATAGACAATCCTGCCAAACATGAATCCATAGCATCCCATTCATCGATATTGGCCAATAAAGCCCACCATGGAACAGGCAGTACCGCTTTTTCTTTATTACATACCTACAGTACAGGTCGGCGGGCTGTTTGCAGAGTTGGGGGGGGCATTCACTCACACCCCCTGTCGGCCTCTCTCTCGGAACCTCAAGCCTCTTTTCTGAACCTGTTTCTTTTGTCTCGTCTTGCTCAAATCAAACTCCATGACGGTCGAGGCCACCCAACCAAGAACTGACATGATGCTGTCCAACTAGAGGCTGAGCTGCAGCGTTACAGATCGAGTACCGTGGATATAACCTATTCTTGACTCGACTCGACTCGGCTGCAATTGTCATTGTCAGCTCCATAACACACATAAAACGAAACACGCAAGCCGTCCGAGCGCTCTCCCCGTGGATACGATGCGATGCTGATGCTGTATCATCGGAGTCGGCATGTTGTAGAATGTAGACCGACGCGCACCATGACTTACACCCAACACGATACGATGCGATACGATATGGCTGCATCATGATTTCCCCATGCCGTCATCTCATCATGTTGAATAACAATGCTCCACCAAGACCAAAAGCAGCCCGCATAACACAAGCATAACTCAAAGCACCTACCACCTCTACCGGAGCGTTTCAAATGGGATCCATCATTCAACGTACGATACATACCTATGTACCTCAGGTAACCTGAAAGGTTAGCCGGCAACCTTAGTACTACCTTGAATAGAGCAAAAGCTCTAAAATCCGCGAGGTAATAAGCCACATAAACCGACTAGACCAAAGTCAGACCGACACCGTCCGCTTACTATAGGTACCCAGGTTTTCTATTCATACAATGGCAGTATTATCACTCAAATCAAGGCCTTTTGATACTTGTTAAATCCAAGTTCAAAACTTGGACACGGTTAATATGTCACCAAACTCTGTTGTTTATCCACGCGTACAGCCACACACGCGCTCGCCATGTCCACTACGCCTTGCAGCCAATTACTTACGCATAAACCGAACAGTCTTTGAACCTCCCCTCTTGTTGAGCGCGCTAGTCAACTAACACTGCCAGTTTTCTGGCACTTATGTCAACATAAACATGAATAAAGACAAACAGACTTTCATGCCGCTGAGAGTTTATAAATCCTAACATGCATTGCATGCATTACGAGGCCTCTTTCTAACCCCTCACAAATTGCGTGCAAGGTGAGATCCAACGACCTTGGACACCTTGTTATGAGCCTTCTGCAGATAAGACTGACCGCCATTGAAGGTAAACTAAGATCTACAGAATTGCCTGGCAGGCCTGGTTTCGCCTCTCTAATGGTGGCAGTCTAATTAACCACAGCTAGCCTCACCACCAACCTTTTCCGCATGACGCCGGACCAAGAGGCTGAGAATCCTCAATACAGCAATATACTCCGGATGATGTTATACGAAATGAGACTCTTGAATGTGGGGAAATGCTACGGCTCAAGTCAAGCCTCAAGGATCGGATCCATCCATCGGCCGACAGGTCAAGCGGAGATAGGCAAGGTCCCATCCCATGTTCGACATGGGTTCATTTAACATCCAAGATGGCAATCGAACTTGTCTGATCATGGCCTTTTGCTTTCGACCCGTGTTGACGGTTTCGTCTGTTGCTCAGCTAACTCCCTCGACTGCGTTCTCATATCAGGGCTCTCAGGCACTCGATGGTATGCTGACAGATTGGAGTCAACACAAGACGCAATTATCACATCATCGAACCAAGTCATAGACTCCTAGTGCATGATGTTTGCAGGATAAACCCACATGGGAATAGCGAACTCGTACCATCGAATTCTCCGGGATCGACATGAGAGTTCACCCACCCATTCATATGCGGTGCGCCATTGGCCCGCCTTTTCAGATATATCCGACACCCCACGATGTGACATTCGTGTCAGCAAACTCTCAATGTTCTTCACATGCATACCAACCTCTTCACTTCTTGACGTTCCCCGCAAATATTTTCTTCTCATGGATGCAAAAACAGAACCCAGAGCAGTGCTTCCTTTGGCAGTACCTCTTACTAGCCTATTCCCAGGCTTTCGATAAGGTACGCGCCCTACACCGGATATCTCTAACTGACGCCAAATGTTCTCTAATCTACAAACAGAACTTTACAGTGTCCACTTTGCCAAGCGCAAATGTTATATCCTTTGAGACCGAAACTCAATAATCTCGGGCGAATGGTTTAGTGGTATAATACTCCCTTAGCATGGCTTCGTTGCTCATCAACCCTTCATCTGGGAGTGGTCCAGGGTTCGATTCCCTGTTCGTCCAACTATGGTAGTCAGGTTCTATCCCCTCACTCTTTTTGCTGTTCAAACACTCGATTTGCTTCCAGAGCTCTCGGCGGATGGCACATCAAGACTATACTTCACCCTGTTAATCCATGACGTGTATGCTATTTGAACGAGTGTAAGATGCTTGTTGAGCCTTGGACATTGCTATATACAATGTGTATTATGTGAATGCATAGCCACCCTAAGCCATGAACTCAGTGACCTTGCTGATGAAATCAAGTCTGAGAACTCAACGCAAAGGTGAAACGGTTCACTCTTTTCTTCGTTTACCTATTCACCTATCACCATGGTGCACCCACTTCCACCAACCTGGACCTCATGAACCCTTCCTGCATCGACGTCAATACGTGACCCTACGCCATATACCTGCTTCTCGCTGTCCTTTTCTTGCGGATACCAAAGAGTTATCGAACCCTTGATGATCAGATGAGTCGTAAGAGCGGCGTGTGAGTGTGGTGGATAGTGAGTGTTTCTATAACCATATGTCAGAAAGAATATGTGACGTGTAGAGCTGCAGGAATACTCGTCTCCAAAGACAGTTGTAATAGCAAATAGCACTTACGGCGAATCGCTCCAGGTGAAAACGCGCTCGAAACCCCATGCTCTAACTTGCTCCTCGTATTCGTTGCCGAAGCCCATGATGCTGAAGATTCAGTATTGGTGGGTGTATATGAACTCAAGTCTCACCAGTTTAACCAAGAGCGTTTGGTCTCGGTGCAGCTTTGCAGACGACTTCTCCAT
>JAAVUA010000020.1:0-46395 GCA_014898875.1 Fusarium miscanthi
ATTTTATTTTATTTTATTCCACTTCATTCCATTTTGTGTAGTGAGAGCTCAGAGATTGACGGTCGATCTGGCAGAAGATGGTAGATAGATCTCTTACATATACGAGCCAACATGCAATCCACTCTATGTAGTACACGATCTCGCTTGTCAAACCAACACGTATGTACGCCTCAATTGTACAGTCTAAGCAGATCATTCAGTGAATGTTGGTTCATTGATTGACTCTCTTCCCCAGAAATTCCCCGTAACTTGTCAACTTAACCATAAAATTGCTAAGTCCGAAATAGGAAGCTTGAGATGTGGTTCCTGGATAAATGCAAATCGACCAGGGGGCCAGGGCATGGATAAACGTGATAGGGCAGCAATCGGCGGCTCGAACTACAGTACGTAGGTACATAAGGTACATACATGTATGTACGTACAAGCATCTAGGCCATGCAGCGCGACCCTCAGACCCCTTCATCTCGTGGCCTTTTACTGCCCTGTTGCCTGTCGCATTAAGCCACCACAGTCATCCCATCCCATTTCATCCACCGACTTGGGCTTGCGAGATGCTGGTGTTGAAGAAGCATGACGAGGGAGCGACGTGTGATGTGACGGATGCGAGGCGATGCTACTGTTAATTACTCTTCGGGAATAAGGGAGCTACCGCAACGCCGAGGCCTCTTGGAGATCTTGCTTACAAGCTTGGACTCTGCTCCTCCGTTGCAGCCATCAGCCGACTGCCGTGAATGCTTCGGGCCGCCCAAGCCAATATGCCCGTCATTAAGGGCTAGGTTGGGTTGGATTGGCTTGCAATGGTGAGGGGATAGCGTTGGGCTCGGCTGGGCTGGACTGGACTCTGGAGCTGCAGATACTCCTGAATCGTCACCTCACATCACCAGTCCTTGCTTGCTCTGCCCTGCCCTGCCTCATTGTGATGGTCGGTTTGGTGTATTGAGAGTATTCGTGTATTCGTACGGATACAGATATTACCGGTGCTGCCTTTCACCGGTCTCGATGCAATGCAGAAGCGTCTAATTAACCTCGGGTACAATACACGAAATGACGCGCAGAAACTGATCTGTCGTGGAGGCGGCCCAGCAGATCACGTCCTGTCTCGCCCTGCTCTGAGCAAAGCTCTTCTGCAGGCATTTCCAAATGGGTCGCCATGCCCGAAGACAATCGTCAACAAACAGGACCCTGAGTTTAACCTGCTTTTAATTTCACGTCCCATTACTAAGGCATAGCCAAATGTCATAGCCGCCCCCCTTCTCATCTCTCTGGGCAAGAAAAGTTGTCTGTTGCGTAGTGTTGTGTCGTGCTATGCTACGCTACCCCATACGCTCTGGGTCGTCCCTCTTCATGCGTCCATTTCAAGGACTTGCATCATCCCACGAATGAGGACCCTGCTCCCCTGTTCCCCACGATCCATTCCCGTACGTCTTGCAGTGTCCTTCTCCGCATTATCTGCTGGGGGTGGCGCTGGCTCGACCGTGACATCGTCGCCGCTACTCTAAAGTACTTGGCAGACCTGCTTCACTAACAGCACTACTTAATAAGTGTGGTGTCCAGCCTTACACAGATCAGAGTTTGGGGGCCCTTTCTCTTCGTGGCTTGCACAATAGGATTATCTTCCTGACTAGCGCTGTCAACTCCTTGTTAACATGTCTCCTTCAAGTACCAAGGTTGCCGCTGGTGGCTCCTTTCACACCTGTAAGTCAACCTCAACACATCATCGTCGTCTCCATGTCCTAACAGCACCAAAGTTCAGGGCATCATCCCTAAAAAGCAGCCCGCTGCTTCCAGCAATGCAAGACCCAGGGTCGCCGGCACACGGCGCATAACGACTCCTCATGCCTGTACTGAGTGCAAACGAAGGAAGATCCGCTGCGATGGCAAGCTGCCATGCGGCCAATGCATCACCAGCCGAGCTCCGAAGAGCTGCTCTTACGACAAACATCGCCAGCGAATGATTCCATCCAGGAAGTAGGTGGCATGTCAAAAACTGAAGATTTCTTCAGCTAACCATCCTCCAGGGCTCTGGATAGTTTGGCACAATCTCTCGAGGAGTGTCGGTCAGTGCTTCGGCGCCTTTACCCAAACCATGACGTTTCTGCCCTGCGGACCATGGACAAACAGGAACTTATCAACCTCCTGGCTCAATCGCAATGTTCCCTTGGAGATCCTCTGCCATCACCGCCTCTCGAGTCATCATTTCCCAAGCCAGACACATCTATGGTACCATCAGACTCCCTCCTGGAACTTCAGTCTTCTCTCGAGGCTGACCTCGACTCGCTCATCGGAGAGCTTGAATTTGAGATACCCACCGAACAACTTGAAACCAATGATGGATCCGGTTATCTCACACAGCAAACCTGGTGGGACTACAGCTCGCGGCAATGGAGCTCAGTACCCGTGCCATCTATGATGGAGGGTCAGCCATATGGCCATGGCTTGGCCACTCCGATGCAACACTCGATGTATGAGGATGGGCGTGGAATCTACGGCTCACTTGAAATGAGATGATCAAAAATGTTAACTTTCTCGATGTATTTTTTTCATGCGATTCCCGACTCTGAGTGGGTATAGGGGCATCATGCACCCCCCGGGACACAGGTCGTCTCCTTTGGCCGGATCACAGCTTACGACAATGAAACGAGGTCACGACCCTTTACTTGCTTTACGTTGCTTCACTTTACTTCAGGCACCTACCTACCTAGGTACCTACTATCTACAGTATGACTAGGTACCTAGGTAGGTACTTTACCTTGCCTAAGTAGGTACCCTAGGTACATAGTAGTATCTACCTATATGCAAACACATACATGTCTCTCGATGTTGAAGTCCCTTACCTTAGGTCCCTTACCTTGGATACTAGGTACTAAGTCTTCAGTTTCTCCATTCCATTGTCGAGGTGATTTGAAGTGTAAGCTTGAACTTCCACATCTGGAAGGCATCATCGCGGTGCTCTTCCTTTCCCCGTCTGTTAGTATCAGCCATGCCGTTCCTATCCTCAACATGAACTGCAAAACATAAGGTACTCTTCCATAAAAAGGCCATTCTTGGGCGCGATCGTTTTGCGCCCCGCGAGCGCAGAATCACAGAAGAGCAGACATGGAACACGCACTCACGTGTAATAACCTCAAATGTCGAAGAGAGCTGAGCGAACGTGCACTTGTGACAACATGCAGGTAAGCATGTGGCATTCAGAAGCCAGCGGCCTTCTAACCACGAATCAACAGCCATATCTTCTGCTTGGAATGCGCCCAGCGACTCGGTGTCAACGGACAGGAGGCTGATCGCCGCAACACATGCCCTGCCTGCCACTCGCAACTAACCAATCCGGACGATGCCGTGATTACGAACCTGAATCCAAGCGAAGACTACAAGACCAGCGTTCTAAGCGGACTGAGCCCCAACGTTATCATGGAATGTGCCGGTCGGGCTCTCAGCTTCTGGGCTTACCAGACCACCCAGGACATCTGTTACCAGCAGTATTTATACAAAACCCTGACCGACAAGTACTCAAATCTCAGCGTCCGCCTCGAGAAGACCGTGAACGACGCTAATTCGGAGATCGAAGGTCTCCACCATAAGTTGACAAGTTAGTGCTCTACTCCTCTCAAAATCGCATCTATTCAGCTGACACGGAGCAGGTATAGCAGCAGAACAGGATGCTCTGCGGCGCAAGAATGACGAAATCTCCCGAGCCTATAAAGACAAAAGTCGCAAGGTCCTGCAGTTACAAGAACTCTACGACAAGGTCAAGAGAAAAGCCGAACTTGGCCAGCTTCAGAGGGCAGCATCGGATGCTGTTGACTCAACCTTACAAACAACCCAGATCGACTCAGGCTATGAAGTTAGCTTGCCTACACAAAGCCGTGTTGAAAGTATCCCTCCACCGGCCTTTAGCCAGAGTCATCGCATTGATATCTCAGGAATGAATACCGGCCTCTCACGAAACTATACAAATATGGCAAGAGAAGGAAACCATTGGCCACGGCTAGGAGGGTCATCCCATCGTGAGCATTCATTTCACCAACCGACAGTACTTGCTGACCTATGACAGGCGATACATCAGAAGCCCCTGTTGGTGGCCTCCGCCGATCTGGTATCAACACAACATCCGTACACCAAACGACAGCCTTGCCAACTCTCGCAGGAACTCCAATTCCTAGTTTTGGTGGTACAAGGCAGTCTACAAGCACGTTTGCTCCGGGCTTCATTCATCATCGGGGTAGTCTGGCAGGTGTTGGGCTAACATCCGGTATCAAAGTCAGCCAGGCGAATAATCCACCAGCATTGAATGTGCCCTCAAGGCATCTATAAGATGGACAGGGCAGTAGGTATGTGACCACATTCAGTGCATCAAGCTTATTGTGCTCTTTTCCGTCGCTTTGTGCTAAAGACCTGCATTAGTGGTAGTATCTGATGCTTTAGAACAAAGGGGGGGTGATTCAATAGTTATTTTGCCTTTCATCAACTTCACAGCGTTCTGTTTTGGCGCTTTGTTCACACTGATAGAAAATATATTCAATCGATGACTTTGATGAGAACACAGTGACTGTTGGGAAATCTTATGTGCATTTTCGGTACGCTTTGACTGAATCGTAGACATTAAAACAGCAGCTTCCACGCATTCTAGACTCGATCTCCTCTTCTCCGTAGGTAGAAGAGCACTTATTTTGAGCATCATACACTTTTACAACAGGCGATCAAACATGCAAGACAGCTTCATCACTAGAATCAAATGGCATACCCAATCGGCACTGAGTTTGCTGTCATCTGAACCATCAGGCTCGGGGGATGGCGGGAAACCTGTGCAAATATTCACGCGCATCAGGGAGAAAACCAGGGAATGGCATAAGTTGAGAAGGGCTGGGGGTAACTTTCAGAATCTACGAGCACAATATCTCGGTGAGCAAGCCAAAATCCGAGGTACGGTGTCGCCTCCGATCACCATATCACCTCCCGCCATGGAACTGCAACGGCTTCCACCTGTACCAGCGGAGCTACCAGGTGACAACACAGACATATATTCCCGAGAGAGACTTGAGCGAAGTCAGTCAGCGCACCAGCATGAAGGCCCTGGTTCTCGTCCAGTCCCCGTCGCTGATGGCTCTCATCCACTCGGAGAGAGCGGCAAATTCATCATTGTTTCTGTTCCTGTGCTCGATAATGCGAAGGGCTCTGGTCACCAACACAGAGACACGCCTCATGCACAGAGAAACCGAACTGTTGAAAATGAGCAGGATCCCAAGATTCTGTTGGATAAACCTTGTATTCCTCGCCCTCAGATACGTCCAAGTCATGTCGTCCAAGATGATATTGAAATCCTTCGTCTCGAGACACGCATACAGACAATCCGAAGAAATTGCGAACAGCTGACGGAAATCAGAATGGAGCTAGAGCGGCAGATACTCGTAGCGAAAGAGTTTGCCTTCAAGCTGTACTGCCAAACACCTGAGTGGGAGCGTTGGAGTCCAATTCTGCAAGATCCCGCTCCCCTGCTGCAGGTATTAAAGGGACTTCAAACGACCATGCTGTGGCTGCAAGCCCGTATTCAGTGGTATGAGAGAAAGTACCCTGGGCTTCGTGAGCAGTACAATACGCATACGGGATTGCAGAACAAGACTTCTGGTGTGGTGTAGTGAGGTTGGAGGATAGTGAAATCTAGCTAGGCTACACTGAAATGAATCTTTCTTGGTGTCGAGACAGATTAGGTTGGGATCGTTCATTGAGGATATTTCGTGGAGTCTTTTTGGTTTGTTTATCACCCCGGGTCATATCTAGGGTTTTATTTCCTTCATTTTATTTATGTCTTCTCGTCTCTAACAAGTGGTTAGGTATCTGGTTGTCTGGGACAGATAGGGGCGTCTTTCATGTTTCACGAGCAAGAGGGGATAGAGATTGCAATGAGCGAATGCGTATGACGATGATGCACTTGAATATGGGTAAATGTTTCTTTTGGAATACATTGTGGTCATGGGATGCCATTCGGTCCATCAAACGAAACTGTAAGTGAGTGAGTGTGACGGATCAATTCGCGACAATGTTCGTATCGGACCTCACCTCATGCGGATGTCTGTCTGTCTATTCTTAGACTTTCACGTGATGGATACCTTGAAGATGGCGTGGCCGCGTATGCACTTACTGACGCCATTCCGCATACTGCACAGATTCCATTCCAGCGAGCCAACGGAATCGAAGCAATGCCCCCCTGTGTTTGTTTTTGTCCCTTTTCCCCCTTATCATCTTATCAACGGCCTTATCTTGAATCACCAGCTGTCCTACTGTGCCGTGCGCAATAATCCAATCAATTCGATACCAAATCCACTTCCCGTCTCGTGTCTTGATCAAATCCTTGTCAAACTCCATTCTCGCTAACCCTCTTTTGGCCTCGTTAACTTCGGCGTCCCTGTCATTGTTGGAATCTTGTTCTACGACTCTTGTTTGCAACTTTATACCTCCAACTTCCACTCACTCGCTAACGCACGCATCCGGATGATGCTCGACACTCGCTTCACCTGCTAGACCTATTCAACGACATCTTTCCGGGGGCCGGTCTCTAGTTTAATCTCCTTTCATCTTCTCGGCGCTCTCGCTATCGTCAAAGTCGAAATATCATCAACTTGGCTCAATCAGGGATCCACCCCCATATCGCAGCATCACGAAACGTCGCATAACGGTAGAAACAGCTCGTCCAACGCCGATTGTGGTACACTTATCAAGAAGGCCATTCGCGACCCCCAAATAAGTTACGCCAACTCATATCTACTTTGCTCCGTCCTTATCGTCGCTATTGCACTTGTTAGGACTCAACAACCCTCAATCTTGTTTCTGCCCTGATGGGTAAATCATGTCGGTATTCGCCTTCTTGTTGGTAGACTTTGACTGACAGTTGTGCCCCATACAGCACAATATGGCGTCATTCTTGACGCCGGTTCCTCGGGAACTCGGGTATACATCTACAAGTGGAAGAATCACGCCAAAGCTGCCAAAGCTGCGTCGGCTGCCGAGCTCAAGTCTCTCCCCAAGATCAAGCTCAAGGAAAACAAGAAGATCCACCCTGGAGTTTCTAGTTTTGCAGAAAAGCCTGCGCAAATCGGTCCCGATCACCTACAGCAGCTGATCGATATCGCTCTCGACGAAGTTCCCGACAGCAAGATTTCCGAGACCCCCGTTTATCTCATGGCAACTGCCGGCATGCGATTGCTACCAAAGCCTCAGCAGTCCGCACTCCTCAAATCAATGTGCACGTACTTGCAGTCGAATACGAAATTCATTCTTCCGGATTGCGATGCCCATATTCAGGTTATCTCTGGCGAAACCGAGGGTCTGTACGGCTGGATAGCGGCGAATTATTTGCTAGGCGGCTTCGATCACCCTGAGGAGCATGACCATGGCAAGGATCATCACACCTACGGCTTCCTCGATATGGGTGGCGCATCTGCTCAGATTGCCTTTGCTCCAAATGCAACTGAATCCGCAAAGCATGCGGATGATTTGAAAATGGTGCGCATGCGAACACTCGACGGAACACCATCCGAGTACAGAGTCTTCACTGCCACCTGGCTCGGATTTGGCGCCAATCAAGCCCGCAGCCGCTATGTCGAACTTCTACAAGAACACTACAACACCGACTCTACCCACGAGCTGCCCGATCCCTGTATGCCCAATGGCTTGCGAACTACTCTAGACGGTGATCTTGTTGAATCAAAGTCGGATAAGACGGTTTTGATTGGCACAGGAAAGTTCGACGAATGTTTGACGGTGACCTATCCTCTACTGGGCAAAGACAAGCCATGCGAAGACCAGCCCTGTCTTGTCAACGGCCAGCATGTACCCGGCATTGACTTCGACATCAATCACTTCGTTGGTGTTTCGGAATACTGGCATACAACTCATGGTGTCTTTGGCGGAAAACACAAGGCTTACGATCTGGCGACATATCAAAACAATGTCATGGAATTCTGCAGTCGCGATTGGTCGGACATTGAGAGTGATCTTGACAAACGCAAGAAATCACCAGAAAAGAAGGCAGCCGAGGCCCGTTTGGCTTGTTTCAAGGCCTCATGGCTGATTAATATGCTCTACGACGGAATTGGCATCCCTCGTGTTGGTCTCGAAGCCGGTGCAGCCAACGACACCATTAAAAACGATGGTGAGAAGTCATTTAACGATCCTTTCAGGCCGGTGGACACAATCGACGGCATCGAATTAAGCTGGACCTTGGGCAAAATGGTCCTATACGCCGCCGGACAAGTTCCCCCATCCGGTTCCGAACTGCCTGTCGGCTTTGGAAGTAATGTGGATAAGGGGACAGCGAAGGATTTTGAGTACGCCGGTTCTTCACCTATCGCCCCCCACACAGGGGACGACGATGACGATAATGACCTGGAGGATCTTCTGAAGAAGCCTGGAAAGTCAACTGGTGGACTCATCGCATTTGTTCTGATGATTCTGTTGGCCGCTTATTTGCTCCGCAAGCCTGAGCGAAGAAGAAAGATATTCAGCATGGTTCGCCGGCGAAAGCGATCAGCAAAACCAGGCCGCGGCTCGTCCCTTGTCCACAAGCTCTTTGGACGAAACTCGGGGCCATCTTATGAGAGAGTAATGGAGGAGGGTGACTTCTCTGATTTTGAGTTAGGCGATGTCGATTCGGATGAACACGACCATTCGGACAGCAGTAGTAATGGTTCGCGAAAGGGACGAACATCGGGTCTAGCAACACCTAGTATATCTGCAGGCCGCGCGGACGAACTCACTCGCCCTCCGTCAGCAATGGATCGTGCCGGGCTTGTAGTGCGGACTGAAAGTCGAGAAAGGCTATCGCCCTCGCTATTGAGTGCTGGCCGAAAGAGCCGCAACGGCAGCCCAACTCGTGCGAAGAGTCCATTCATGTCGCCTGTACGGGAAGATTGAGTACTTCAATATGATTCACGGGGCCGTACTAATGCGAAATTTATATATCTCTGGTTTTTTGGGAGGGGGGGTTCAACATCACGGCGTCAGGGAGTTTGTGGGAACTGGGGGAGCATTAAAGACATGGCGTTCTTGAGAACGCATATACCATAAAGCAGAGTCGCGGCAGTCGTTGATCTGTTGGTTGAGTTTGGCGACAAAACTGAAGTCTCTCTTGGATGCCACACTACATTATTTGTTTGGAGCTTCTGGGAGTGTTTTACAGCGATGGTTCTCGGTAGGGGCTTACCCTCAGTTATGCGAATTGGTATACAATTAATCGATTTTGTCAGTCGCTCAAAACAGGTGCCTTTGTCTGTTGCTTTCTTGCTATAATCCCCCTTGATACCATGCCAGACTCGCCTTTTCGCCGTTGAAGATACTCCCTGCCCGAATTCTTTTCACCTTGAGGCTCTGATCAGGCGTTTCCAGATACGCATAAGCCAACACTAATCTGTCTGCTTCTCCAGGAAACTAGGATCTGCCCGAACTCTTGATTCGAACTTGCGCCACCAGTTTTCAAAGGCTTTGAGCGGCACAACCTCAACACCACCAGGCCCTGCTGCACCGCTAAAGCTTGATAGAAAGTTGAACGCGTTTTGGATGATGCGTTGTGCGAGTATAGCCGTACTAGGCTGGCCGCCTGATGAGTTGCCAGACTTGGTGATAGCGAGCTCTTGTAAGCGCTGGCCAACAGACTCTTCTGGCTCCACAGATACACCAATTACTAAATCGCTGGCCTCTCCTCCACCGCTGACCTTGAACATAGCGCTCTCCTTTCCAGGGCCTATACCTCCGAGGAAGCGGAAGTTGGGTGTGGCGCCTGACTGAGCTGCTGCTGCGACATCGGCGGCCGTTGCTAGGTAGATTGCTGCGGCAGTGTTTGGTGGGAGATTTATGCCTGGTAGCATAAAGACAACAATATGTGAGAACTGTTTTGTGGTGGGGAGAGCGTAGAGTAGTGAGGTTGGCGAGGGGGTTGAAGAAGGTTCTGTGATGAGTGGTTGGCCCGCAGGGACGATGCCAAAGAGTGGGCTTGACATGATGATGCTAATATCGAGATGAGTAAGATATGGTCAACCGTGAGATCATATGATGAAATAGAATATTTGATTCTGACCAGGGATGGGAGGGGAAGGCTGTGGTGAGTCCTTTGTATGATATTTACGGGTCCAGGCTACCTATTCTTTGTCGTTGTTTCGCTGGTAGTCTAGTGTGAAACGATTGGTGGGTGTTTCGAGGGCAATCTAGAAACAAGTGGAATTCTGGTAACAATCTGATCACCAGCTTCTTAGGTAGATATGTAGGTTCTCCACAGGGGTCTTTAGGGTAGGGGACATGATTACACGACATGCTCTGCCATGCCATGCCAAGTCGACCTTTGATGTTTCAATATAGGTTGGGTGACAGGACCATTGAGTTCGGATATAGTATGTGGGACTGAAATTTTAGGGGGATGTATCCCTTAACCTTCTGAAGCACTTGGAAGTGCATCTAGAGCCAAGGGTGACCTATTTGGTCACCACACTTGGCCTCACCGAGCAGCGTGGGGCTAGCTACTACTATTATACTAACACGACACAAGTATCTCGTCCAATGGCTGATCCGGTGGAAGTACAGTGCCTAACTTGCTTCCTGATGTAGCTTCACCGAGAAGCCCGGACAAGCAGCAGCCGAAACTCCATATCGTATTCACTTCTGAAGGCCATCCCTTTCGAGGGTAGGTGCTTGCTCTGCCGATCTCGCATATAAACTAACGTTGGGAAAAGCCCGCAAGTTCATCAACTTCCCACTGCCAAACAATCGGTAGTTACTCAACATTGACTTCATTATCTATCTATTTGGGTATACACGATAATAGATCTGTCACGAAGCAAGAGAATCCCATCAGCACAACAATCCAAGCATCTTTCACTGCATCAAGATGGCCAAAACAAGCATCGATCTCATCGATGAAGTCGACATGTATGATCCAAAATCCCAGCCATTCTAATGCAAGCGTAACTCATCTCTTTAGGTTCCCGTATGCTGAGACTGATCCCGATGCTTTCACCAAGATGAATGCCGGGCTCTATACTCTGGTATGGAGAGATAGCCAAGGCACATACCCTATTGGGTACATCCTAGACCGTGTGGCCAGAGAGCTACATCAGGTCCCTGAAGAGGTCAGGGGAAAGATGGAATGCGATGATGAGAAGAAAACTATTGTGCTCTTCCAAGAACCTACGGAGGAACAACGCACTCGTCGCGCGACGGCCCTGGCCGACTATTGGCGGAAGAATGGGACATTCCCTCTTCTCTGTCGCTGGCGTGACGAACTCTGGCCTGTGTACGGACGTAGTGGCGAGCTGTTGTTCAGCATGGAGCGAGCTGCGATAGGCTTGCTTGGTACGGCGCGTTACGGCGTTCACATGATTGCCTATGTCAAGGACGAGACTGCACCTCATGGCATTCGCCTCTGGGTCCCTACGCGTGCTCGGAACAAGACAACGTTTCCCGGCATGCTCGACAATACCGTGGCAGGTGGCTTGATGACAGGGGAGGACCCCTTTGAATGCGTCATTCGTGAGGCTGACGAGGAAGCCAGTCTTCCGGATGATATTGTTCGCAAGGGTGCCAAGTTCGTCGGCAACGTCACATACATCTACATCACGGACGAGGGACAGGTTGGCGAAGGTGGCTTTATTTATCCTGAGTGCCAATGGTTATACGATCTCGAGCTTCCCAACGACGTGATCCCTCAACCCAAAGATGGCGAGGCGGAGAAATTTGACCTCTGCGACGTTAATCAAGTCAAGGCGAATCTCGCCGAGGGTCGGTTCAAGTCCAATTGTGCTCTCGTTACCCTCGACTTTTTCATTCGTCATGGAATTCTCACTGACGAAAACGAGCCCGAGATTGACCAGATCAAGCGGAGAGTGCGCCGCGACATTCCTTTCCCAGGTCCGCATCAAAGCAATTGGCGCTCATTGTGAATTTTGATAGACCAGGCTCACAGAGACGAGACATAGTCTTCGACTTTGAGAATCACTGGGGGCAACATGGCGGGTTTCGCATGGGTATCATTAATATGGCCTAGAGCTAGTGGTAACGCAAAAGCCCATAGTGGTGGCGAAGAGCTATAGTCTACATAAATGGACAAGTTTAGGCGCTTCTGATTATTTCTTGACGAGTAGATAGACGTTATCGACACGCAGGGGAGTCAGTTTCTTGATAGGGCCTTGAAGCGACATAAGAAGACCGCCAAAAGAGCAGTAGGCATTGCTGTAGGTTAGATTCAGTCAGCAAATTTGTGTGTTCTGCACCCGGTGACAAGGGGGCTTGATGTAAGAGACGCACATAGTGTTTCCATCGAATGTCTCCTCGAACTTGTAGATCTTTCCATGGCACACGTAGTCGTAAAGGTCGGCAGCTGTCGCTGGCGCATCACCACCCTTGCCTACGTCTCGCCAGCCCTTCTCGTCCTCCTTGCTTCCGTCCAGAGAGAGAGTGGTAGCCAGAACTACATGCAGAGTGTCGGAAACAGCACAGGGAAAGAGCTCGATGTTGATATCCAGAGTCATGACTGTCTGAGAGTCGCTTGAAGTGCACGAAATGCGGGCGACACGGTCATACTTGGACTGATCATACTCAGTCACAGTGAATGATTCTTCGAAGAGAGTAGCGTCGCCGCCGCTCGCCATGTTGGGCAGTCGAGAATAAGACGAAAGGAAGGTTAGGATATCTTGCGGGAGGAAGAGCGAGTGCTTTGTATCGTTATGATCTTGGTGTCGTTGGCTTGTATCAAAGAAGAGAAAATGTTTGGATGCGGCTCGGAAAAAGTTGGTGGATACTTAGGTACCTCAGACTGTAGGTGGGGCACACACAATACTGATATCACTCTCTATCACAGCCTTCCATGGTACCAGGTAAGGTACCTACTATACCTAGTAGTACCTTAGTACCTCTACCTACTACCTAACCTTTAGCTTCTTGGAGGGAGCATTTTCCATTTATTGAAAAGAGGAGAGAAAAAAGGGTATCACTCAGCGACTCGCGCACGAAAGACAAAGACAATGTCTTTTCGCAAGCGCAATGTCGTCATTGGAGCTGCCGGGTCTTCATCTCCCATCATTCGACAAGAGAAGTCTCTTACACCCGGAACAAGACCGTCTCCATTAGATGGACGTTTGACAACCTCTACAGGCACGCAGTCTTTGGATCAGCTCTTGTCAGGTCATGCTGGAATGCCAATGGGCACTTCCTTGCTCGTTGAAGAGACAGGAACTACAGACTTTGGTGGAGTACTTTTACGATACTATGCCGCTGAAGGACTTGTCCAAGGGCATCAAGTTCACCTCTTGGGATTTGGCGATGCTTGGAGAAGAGAGCTTCCTGGTCTTGGCACACCCGATGGCTCCAAGAAGAGCAGCAAGCCAACCTCATCATCAGATGAGAAGATGAAGATTGCTTGGCGCTACGAGACACTCGGACAGCGCAATGTTCCAGTCAGAGGTATGCTCCGTGGCGCTCCCTCCAAGGACGTAATTTTGACCTGACCTGCGACTTATTGTAGATGCTCAAGCACCAACAGCCCCCGGACAGACACCCCCCAACACGTTTTGTCATGGCTTCGACCTGACCAAGCGTCTTGAAAACAGTGCCATCAAGGGTCAGCTTCACACAACCCCAGTGGAAGGTCCCATGGCATCTCCAACAAACACGCCTTTCCACAGGTTCATTGCCGATGTGACCTCCAAAATCAAGAACTCGCCACCTTCTACAGTTCATCGGATCGTGGTACCCAACCTCCTCTCGCCTACACTGTATAATTCTGCTGCCAGTCAGCCCAAAGAGGTCCTCAAGCTCCTCCATGCTTTGAGGGCACTCCTTCGACAGCACTCAACCCAGGTCACGGCATTTGTGACTTTTCCAGTCGCTTTGTTCCCTCGCTCTACGGGACTAACGCGGTGGATGGAGTTGCTATCAGATGGAGTTCTCGAGTTGATTCCTCTGCAACATCAAGCTCCAGTTGTGCGGGAGCCTGGCAACGAGGACAAGGGCCAAGGACTACTACGTGCCCATAGCTTACCCGTGTTCCACGAAAAGGGAGGTGGTCTGGAAGGTACCTGGAACAGGGAAAACCTATCTTTCAAGCTGAGCAGTTCCAGTGGGTTGGTAATCACACCCTTTAGTCTACCGCCGATTGGAGACGAGGAAGAGCCAAGTAAAGTTTCCAAACCCAACGATCACAAGAAGGAGACCTTGGATTTTTGAAGAGAGGGCCATTCAATGATTGACCTACCTACCTTAGTAGTTTCGTGATCCTACCTTTGAGTCTCAAGCTTAGGTCTCTTATCTTATCTTTCCCTCCCGACCCCACTCTCCTAAAAATTTTATCGCCTAAAAGCAACTCCAAGCTCTGAACCTCTCTTCTCTTCTTTCTTCTGATCAACATCAACAATCTCAAAAGGTATGTCAGAACCATTTCATTTCCTCCCTTCGCAATTTATGCACGCGACTTGGACACAATGATTATACACCTATTAATCTGTCAATCCCCTGATTTTCTGTGACGACACACAATAAAATTACGAAGACGACTTATGATGTTGTCCTTTTCACACTTGTTTATGCTCGCTATACTCCAACAAAGCGCCTGCTAACTCGAAATGCTTCAATAGATGCCATGGCTTCTTTAAACCCAGCTCCTGTTCGGATATCCAAGATCGCTGGGCGATATCTCATCTTCGATTCTGAAGCAGCTGCGTTCTTGCGTCGGAATGAGAATATCAACGGTACTCTAGCTGGAACGGCGCCTCAGCAACCGACTCAGAATATCTTTCTCGGCCTTCCAATTGAACTCCGGCCAGAGGAGGCTGAAGCGTTATTGCATAAGAATGTGGCTTTTCTTGTAGACGACGTAGCTGCCCACCACCATGTTCTCCAGAATCAAAACGCCGAGGCGAGGAAGTTATACCTCGACTCGCTTAGGACAAGAAAGCAGACAGCACAACAGGTCATTGCTGAAAAGAATGCCAAGAGGGTTGCTGAAGGAGCATTGAAGCGTGGGAAATCCCGCCGAGTGCCTCCTAGCAATACCGACGGCGACACCGTCACCACTTGTGAAACTAAATCCGTCATACATCAGCAGGAATCTGCTATCAAAACCCTGGGCGTCACCCCAACATCCAGTGGGTCGCTGATTTCTTCAGAAGCTGAACGGACATACCAGGCCACTAACCCTACGCAAGGCCCATTGTGTGGCTTTCTACTCACTTCTGGTCACTACACGACTCCCGGTCTTCGCTTTGGTGCCAAGTATAGTGTTTACCCAGGCGATCCTTTGAGGTTTCATGCCCATTTCATGGCAAACCAGTATGAATGGGAAGAAGAGATTCCCATCTTGGATATCGTAGCAGGAGGACGCCTCGCCACAGCTGTGAAGAAGGCGTATTTGATAGGGGCACAACAGCCACTAGCGAATGGATCACGGGATGACCAAGAGATGAGAACCTTTAGTATCGAATGGGCTGCAATGTAAAAAGTTGAATATAATAGATGCTATGCTGAATATATCCTGACAAGATGATTTGAGTCAAAAATGAAAGCTTGACCATGGTGAATTCATGCCCATCAGCTCCCGAAAATGAAACAACGCAGATGAATGGAACAAAGGCTACAAGTGCTTGATTACAGCAAACAAACCATTACCGATTCCCATAATCGTGAGTTTGCAGGGGCTCAGGGGACGAAAACACGGCTGAAGCTAATAACTTCCCGGCGGCAACAGACGCATTTGTCAAAGTTGTTCATAGCAAGAGAGACACGGCAGTCGTCGCAAAGACTCAGGCATCGACAGGGCCAGACAATAATGGTCCTGGGTGAGCTTTGACACACCACGCATTGCGGACCATCGCTTCCAAAACCTGATCCCCCGTTTTCCCATGATGCCTCGGAACATGCCGCAGATGCAAACGCTTGCCGGCGTGATAGCAAAAGTTGTTCCAGAAGACGCTCCTCTTCGTCAGGATCTAATTTTGTGCTGCGCCCCGGTTGCATGATGTTGGTTCTGGGCTGTAGTAGGCCAGATCCCGGGGAGGCCAAGACTCGAGTGCGTTGCAATTGCTCCATTCGCCGGTATTTGGCGCGTGTCATGATGCCATCGCTTTGGAGGTGGGCAGACAAGGTCATGGCCTCCTCACGCTCTTCAGGGCTTGTGGGATGCAGAAGGCGCGCTAGATCAGATATTTGCATAGGGGTGTCATGGAAAGGCGTGCTCTCACGACTGATTTGGGGGGATCGTTGAGTAGGTGTTCGTTGGCCGTCATCATACTCGTCTTCTGACTCCCATGCTTGGTAATCATCCACCCCATCACCGGCGGTCGACATAGAGACAACGCTTGTAGTGTCGAAGTCGTCATCTGAGTGAGGTTCAAAGTCACCGCTGGAATCTGCAGATCCCCACCAGCCGTTCTTCACCCAATATTTGTATAGGTCCCTATCTAGGCTCTCCTCGTCTTGGTCAACGCCCACACGCCTGAACTCGGCCTCGATGTCTGCCGTCTCCTCTTTCGGTATGCGTCCATCATTATATGAAGATGGTCCTCTTGGTCGTGGCTGTTTGCGACTCGAGCTTTTACTCTGGCTGTCCATGCTTTTTGGGTGCTGGGCAAGCCAAAGGAGCCATGTCGGCTGATATCGGATCCGTAGAGTAGCAAGACACCATAACAAAGACTTGGCGCTAATTCTTGCGATAAGTTTGTTAATACTGAGTAGAAACTCCAGTGCCATAAGCCAACGAGAACTCCTTTCAGATGCGCCAATGCCCGCATGAAGGTTGCGCTCACTGCGTCCTTTCGGTATCTTCTGAGCAGCACGTTCGCGGGCGTACCCATTGGATGCAATTGATGGGCCCCCTTTCACAGGAATCAGGCCAATTGCACCGATTTGGTCATATCGCGAGTCGGGCAGGCCGCCGCCGCCACCAATTAGTTTTCTTTGCAATTCCTCGGCCTCCTTAAACCGCTGCTCTTCTAGCCAGGTGCGTCGTTTTAGACTGATGCCTTTGTCCTCATTTAGGTAGACGGCTTCACTAGCCATAGTGATAGCGCCGAACCCAGTTCGCAGCAGAGCAGTGTAGAAGTCCATTTCTCGAGTGATGCGAGTGGAAGAGAGCGATACGTTCGCCTGCATGTTTTCATGGGCATGGATGAGACGCTGACGAATGTTCATTGAAGCCATGTCTGATGTAGAAGGAGGAGAAAATGCTGAGAGGAGCAGAGCCAGTCCGTATATGAACAGGCATACAGCGATACCTAGTAGAACAAGGACATGTGGCACAAACCCTATGATGCAGACAGTTGGAAATCTGAGTAGACTCTGAGAGGATGGATTGTCGAGGTCAAAAGAGATGGCTGCCCATACAATACTAGCCATAAAGCATAGACCCCAGAATCCCGTGCTGATTAGTCGGTACTTGGCTTGCAGATTGAAGATGCCGAGAACATGGCTCGTAATGTGCGTCATCGAAGATAGCAAGGCAACGAGGAGAACTTCGGGCGAGGTGTTGACCCTTCTCATAACCATTGACCTAGTCAGAGCTATAGCATTTCCAAGCCCTGAGGCTGGGGCATCAGCAGAGGTTGTTTTAGTGAAGAGGTTCCAGCCAAGCTGGTTACTGATGGCAGCATCGGCCTCTGCAAACGCAAGAGACTGTTCAAATAGTGTCATACCTGTCTCCGGTGCGACGGGACGACCCTGCACGGCACAAGAAACGGTCTCAAGGAACTGGCTAAGACAAAATGTTCCGAACAAAGGCCACAGAAGCGACAAAGAGCCGGTCAGATTACGAGCAGAGCCGGATTCATCTGACGGTATCATCCGAACGGCAACACAGGACTGTTCATCGGAGGCCGAGAAGAGTAAAATTGAACTGAGAGAATTGAGAAAGGCGTTTCGGTGCGAGAACATCAAATCTGAGCTTTTGCTTGCGTTACCCCATCGTAGCTCGGAAAAATCGGATGAGGTCTGGCATTGAATAGATTGAAGCAACTGGCGCGCCTGTATCACCAATAGGACGATGGGAACGAATCGTAATAAGAGTCTTGTCGGCCATCGCAAGCGTAGGCGTCGTCGAGTGGCAGCGAATATGTGTGTCCGGTTAAGTATGACTGCCATAGCTATGCAACACAAAGCCCACTTGCTGGTGGCATATCCAAAGACACTGCCCAAGCTACGGACACTCTCGACGGGTACCCGTCCTATGGGAGCAGTGGCCGCTGTCTCAGACCCCTCTGCCCCTAACAAAGGCTCCATTATGTTCTGAATAGTCGGATCGGCCTCAGCAAGTATAGTATTCGCGCCGACTACTGCTGGTATGTAATTCGAATTATCGGTCGTCGTCTCGAGATGTTCGGGTGCAGAAATGTAAGATCCAAGTTTCTTAACGAATCGCGGACCGGCCCAGACAAGGTCCTCTAGTATGGGCGCATAGCGTGTCACATTGACAGTCCAGACAGCAGGATTGTACCACAGGCCAGATGCATTGGCAGCACCGAGCCCCGTGTCGGTAGTGAAGCTGGTGAGGGGTGATGGCGCAGAGGGGACGAACTCGTCGGCCATGGCCTAAGGAGAACTATCGGGCACGAAGTTGTCGGAAGAGAATGGAAGGCAAGTTGAGGAAAACGAAGGCTGCAAAATAAACGTGTTGGTCGCAGGAGCGTTATTTTGATAACGAGCCACTGGGTTTCGCCGAGGACATTGTGAAGTGTCCTTGTTTGAAGCGTGGTTTATTGGTCTGGGGAAGCGATGATGAGGCAAGGCACTGAGCGACCTCAGTGTTGACATCGAGGTGGAGGTGGGAGGTAACATGCGGAAACTACTAACCTTATGGACTATCGATGTACCTGCCAGGTCAAGACAAAGCCCAGACTGAGTTGGACTCACAGATACTAGCGCGCCATCTAGGACCCACTGTAGCGGCCAAACAGGAGTAGGAGACTAGGAGTGCTTGCACAGTGCTGTTAAAAGGACGTGATGTACCTACCTCAGGTCCCCTGCATCCAATCCATCCACGGGAAGTGGTCCCGATTTCGGTGCAAGACCAGGGGTTAGTACGGAATAGCTCTCAGGAGCTTCAAGCATGGCGTGCCTTAGGGTAACCACGCTCAATTCTAGGACATGATATGAAAGCTGGCTTACTCATTACCTCGTCCTTTCATATCCACTGGACGAGTTTTCTCAAGCTTACATCTTGCTAGGCCTAGCATTTCTAACATGCAAAGGTCTTTAGGTTATTCAGCTGGACAGGAGCCTCATGGGTATCTTCTTATCAGATAAATATGCTTGACTCTTGAGGTCTGAACTTTCCTGACAGTTTGTCTATCTCCTTTCCCTTGCCTTCATTCTCAACGATGTTTTATGGTACTTCAAAGAAGATTAACTGTCCTCTTCGTTCGAAAGTTGTGCCCTACAAGACCAGTTCGAGCCAGGACTATCCAGAGTGGCCAAAGAAAGCCCATGGCATGCTCGCATAAGGCGAAGGAATTACGTGGTATTGCCTTAATCGAGCACAGCGAAGCCAAGAAGCTGGCCCTTTTAGCCGACATAGCCCGTGATGGTATGATTGATGAAACGCCTGGAAACACCAATGAAGTTTTGTAACATGCTGGCCTACTATCCAATCAACCCACGATGACCGATTCTTTGAGTGACGTAGCTACTGCAAGGTTGGCTCCTTTGCTTGCATGTACGGCACGGGCGACGAGGTCTCGATGCAGATTGGCGTCTGATAACGGCAAACTTCCCTTCAACCAGAGATTTGTGATTTCGTCCCGGGAGGGGAGATAGGCCACACAGCAAGCTGCGAGAATTTGTGAGTGTTCAGAAGGAACTGGATCGAGCACCATGGTGGGTTCATCATTGTCCACCCCAGGCACCAAAGCCGCAACACCTCCAGAGACAGTATCGACACAGTCGATACCAGCGTCCGCGAGAGCGGCGGCAGCAACAGTAATGCAGCCACTAAGCACGTTCATCATGTCCCATTCCTCGCTTCCCTGTTCCCAAGCTACCTGGCGGGCTTGATCTCCTTCGATAATGGTGACAACCACATCCACTCCACTCTTGGGCCAGCGGTCTGCAATGAGGGCGCCCCTGAGAGCTGCTTCGAGATGTGTGCTCAGGTCACGCTCGGTGGAATCGCGTAAATAGCCCCTTCTTTGACGTGTTGCAAAAGGTGCGTATTTGACATGTGTAGAGAGGACCATGTGAGGAGAGAAGGGCGCTGATCGAGGTAGAGACCTAGGCCCGTGAACGGTGCATGAAAGTTTCATGCCCTTACTGCTAGAATCTTGCTGTGATTCAATTTCTAGATACGCCGATCCAGAGGCGGATGGGGTTACCCCTGTCTGCAAATCTAGGCAAATGATATCAGCCAACTCTTCACAATAGACGACTACAAGTTGCGTTGCTTAGAGAAGGGTTGGGAACTCACATTGTGACCTAATACCATTTGGAGCGCGAGTCCGAGTGGAAACAGGAAACTCATCGGCTTCATAAACAGGTGCCACTGTGACACCTCCAGGGCCATTAATGCGTCGTCGGTCCGCCATTTCGATAATTATTCCTTGTCTCCAAGACCTCTCAATCTGAGGGCATGGATTTTACCTGGAGTGGATTGGAATTCATCGATGCATCAAACGGGGCGCTACGAGGCTTAGTCATCAAATGCTCCATCTTCTTACCATTCAAATTTTCTCGTGGGCCTGCTTCGAGAGCTCCAAACTCTCTCTTCTTCATACATCGAAAGCCTGCTTTCTGTCAACGAATGCCTTCGATAGGCAACACAACCTGATCATGGTTGTCTTGTTCAAACATGTCGCGGTATAACTTGATTGAGCAGCGAAGCTTCTCGATGATGCTGACTTAACGAGGTACGTGACGCGCCGCCGCGTTTTCTCACGCGCAACGATGATCCTTCACACCACTGTTCCCGCGAAACCTGAGCGTTTGAACAACATGCACTACCATCTGAGCACCATTCGATTCTTCTTCTTTCACACAATATCGGTGGTGAGGCAAAGCTAACATCACAAAAAAGACGTTAGTCCTTCTGCTCCCATCTTTCACATGCTAGTGGTGAAGAACCACATCAGGTTAGTCAGATTTTCCCTTTTCACTCAAGCACAATCTCTCCTTCCCATGTCGATGATGAGAAAACCTTTCATTCAGTTCTGCTACTGAACCATTGTGATGACTCCCAATTACCAAACCAAGATCTCTGATACACATATTACCTCCGCTTTCAATATTGCCGCCGCTTGTTTCGATCCGAAGCTAACTATCAAATAAGTCCCAAGCTCATTATTTTCTTCCCTTTCGAGCCTTGTCCCGGCTTTGTCTGGCTTGACCTCGGTGCTTAATGAACCATTGGTAAGTTCACTGCGAAGATGCAAGGGCAAAGGAGGTGTGTTGCATGATGACACAAGTTCTATCCATTCAACGACTTCTTCTTGACCAAGTCACCCTCCCGCACCGTAGGCTTTCTATGAGAGTCGATGACTGGTTGTGGAGTTGCTCTCCCGAGTGTTATGAAGACTCCAGTGTTCAGGCTGCTGGTAGCTCGTTTTGGGTTATCAGTATCCTGGGCCGGTCGAGATGACTGAGTAAACCGGCTCGTCTGACCTATCACACGCTCCTTTTGCTTTTCTATACTCTTCTTCCGATTCCAGCCTCGGCTGTGAGCAATGGCTAACGGGTGCAGATTCCATGCAGTGAATAGTGCCCTAAGCGTTTTGTACAGCCTTATGCTGAATCGAAAGTGCGGTAAGTTTTTAGTATCTGAGTGTAATAGTTGCCTTTCATAGTGATGATGAATAAACCTCGCATTTTTAATCCGACCTTCCTTCTCGTGCCTGTGCTTCAAATATTCAGGTACTTCGAAGCCCGAGTTGGCTTGCCAGTTGTGTGGAAGACGCAGAACGAATGGGAATGAATTTGACGAGAAACAAGAAACTGCCAAACTACCTAGATACTTCTCATCGACTGCTTCATGCGATTGTTTCTCCGACGGGTAGTCTCTCAATGTGACCTGAGCTCGGGCACTTCAGTCGGTTGAGGTGGCTGTTAATAAATACACCTATTATCACGGGATAACTTGTGGTTCATCTGCTGCTACCTATTCAGGTTTATGTCGTAATCTGACAGGATCCCATTTTTAGATACAGGCTGTGTGGATTGTATCGGTGTTCATAATGGCCTACTTAATCTACCTGAGCCTCCACTGTTGCAAAAGAGTTAATGTCAAGTGGCCCAATCAAAAGAACCCCTCAACCCCTTCCCTTGACTAAGAGCAACTGAACACATGCATTTCACAGCACTCGTTTCGCCCTGGCACGCAAGACCTCGTATCGCATTCCCCAAGCTATCTTGGTCGGCATTGGAGCCACCTTGCCCTTGCACCACGCATCATAGCACATGTCTGTCTATTGCGACGACGCCTACGAGAAACGATACGATACAGTTGAAAGCGCCCAAAGCCGTCAACAAAACATATTGGGGAAGACAGGGATCGGGCGCTTGATGCAGACGTTAAAGCCAGCATCACTATTTGGGCCTTAAACTTAGCCTCATATCCCCTATCAACCTTCAAAGCGCAACCTATTCGATCGCTCTCGAGACCATCTGGTCCCTTCGCCCACCAGTTTCCTCGAAGCAGTTTCTGCTACCCATCGCTCTCAATCGACGCGTCGCAGAGCGTCTCTGCGCAAAAGCTGTCAATGCCATCCTATGACTTGCCAGGCTCCAATTCAAAGATGATGTCCCGGCATCATGCCGCCGCCTTTTCGAATGGCTATCCTCGTGGCAATACCTTTGACATCTCCCCTCACAAGTACGATTTCCTCTCTTGAAAACATCGACTCATGACCCGTACACTCCTGGCGTCACAAAGATTCATGTCAATTAGCTGACAAGGCGTCTCAACTAGGTTCCAGCCGCGCACTTTGACGCCTGCCCAACGGCGTCGCAATAAGCTTCTCGTCCGCCTATGCATTTTGGCGGCGATACTGTTCGTTTTTAGTCTCTGGCTTTGGCCTTCCAGCCCCGTGGCTTCGCTGGTGTCTTTCGGGCTCCTTTCTGCCGGTGGTGCACCAGAGCTTGAGACAGTTCGATACTACGACTTGACCACCGTCCAGGGCACTGCTCGTGGCTGGGAACGCGAAGAGCGCATTCTGCTATGTGTACCACTTCGTGATGCGGAAGCGCACTTGGGAATGTTCTTTTCTCATATGCGCAATCTCACATATCCGCACCACTTGATCGACCTGGCCTTTCTCGTGTCCGATTCCAAAGACAATACTCTAAAGGTTCTTTCTGAGAGTTTGGAGGCCATCCAAGCTGACCAGGATCCTAAGCAACCATATGGGGAGATTTCAATCATTGAGAAAGACTTCGGGCAGAAGGTCAACCAGGATGTTGAAAGCCGTCACGGATTCGCTGCTCAGGCCAGCCGGCGAAAACTGATGGCGCAAGCCCGAAATTGGCTTCTGAGCGCAGCTCTGCGGCCGTACCACTCCTGGGTTTATTGGCGCGACGTAGATGTTGAAACGGCACCTTTCACCATTTTGGAGGATCTCATGCGCCATAACAAGGACGTCATCGTTCCTAGTAGGTTTACCTGATCTAAAATTTTCTAGAGATGAACCCCAGTTTCTAACTTCTGTCCAGACGTTTGGCGACCGTTGCCCGACTGGCTTGGTGGTGAACAGCCCTACGATTTGAACTCATGGCAGGAGTCTGAGACAGCTTTGGCCCTCGCCGACACACTTGATGAGGATGCTGTTATTGTTGAAGGCTATGCCGAATATGCCACATGGCGCCCTCATTTAGCGTACCTCCGTGACCCTTTTGGTGATCCCGATATGGAAATGGAAATTGATGGTGTTGGGGGTGTCAGCATTCTGGCAAAAGCCAAAGTCTTCCGATCCGGTGTTCACTTTCCAGCTTTCAGTTTCGAGAAGCACGCCGAGACAGAAGGTTTCGGCAAGGTAAGAAGTCAGATACCCTGTCAAATCGGCCATCGTTAACATGTATAAAACAGATGTCCAAGAGAATGGGGTACTCAGTCATTGGTCTACCTCATTATACCATCTGGCATTTGTATGAGCCTAGTGTGGATGATATCCGCCATATGGAGGTGAGTGTCCCTCTGCTATAGTAAATAAAGGCTCTTGTATGCTGACACCGAGTGTAGGAGATGGAGCGGGAACGACTTGCTCGGGAAAAGCAAGAGGAAGAGAAGAAAAAGAACCAACAAAAGATCAAAGAAGAGTATAGTGACACCCGGGATGAGTGGGAGAAGGATAAGCAAGAGATGCAGAATCTGGCAGCTCAGCCAAAGCCCGTCAAAGACACACAGAAAGCTCCCAGCCGAGATGGGTTGGCCCAGCCACATAATCAACAACCTGGCTCTGGCAACCAAGCCAAGGCGGACCCAGGTAATGCCGCTCAAGGTGACATCAAAGCACAAGTGGTCAAGCAGGAGGGTAATGCAGCAAGACAAGAAGGCAAAGCTGTTCAAGAGGGAGACAAACGAGCTGCTGTTGGTGCACAAGATGCGCCCAAAGCCAACCCAGGGGCTGGTCAGCAAGTCGGTAATGCGGCTGCTTAAAGAATTTCCGTCAATATCTTCTCTGGTCTTGTTTCCATGATCGCATACGATATCTACTTGCTGTATAATAGAATGGATGTCAACGGAGTCGTTGGTTGTGAGTTTGTACACCAAGGCGGAGAACGGCAGACAGTTAAAAGGTATGCCCATCGGTAGTCATTGGCGTTTGGTTGGGAAGGGCTACTTGTTATCAATATCAAAGAAGACAAAAAATCATAAACTCGTAAAGTCTTGATGCATTCATACAATCCTTGAATTGCCGTATCTTTATAGACATGCAGACATGGAAGTTTGTAAATGAGCCCCTTTTCTCATACTGCCCGAGGTGGAACTGTATGTACCTATACAGATTAGGCAGGGAGGGAGTCAGTGGGAGTTTGGCTTCAAACCCAGGCTTAAAGGCAGACCGGTCTTCCTGCCATCCTTTGTTGGGACTCGAATCGATAATATGATGAACGAAACTGGGCTGGATATTTTATTATTTTCAATACTAATTTCAAGAAATTCTCATCCAGCCTCCAGCCGTGGACGTCTTTCAAGGGGCCAGGACAGGTGGTTGCAGCTGGCCAATCAACGTGGGCATGAGGCGACACCTGGAGAAGGACACCGGGCAGCTTCTACGATCTTGGCATAAAGTTAAGTCGTACCTTGCCTTAGCTACCTAGTACCTATCTTAGCGGTAGGTACGCTACGTTGCGACTTTGTCTTTATCATCCAACCTCGTAACTCTCTCGAGCAAACTTGACCACAAACTATTTCCCTTTCCGTTTCGCTGGAGACGTGGTGCTTCCTCCGGAGAATCTCCCTTTCGCTTCGTATTCGATCGAGAAGCAAGTGTAGCATCGGGTTTCTACGATATTTTGAACCTTCTTCAGTTACCCCCCGAATTTGGGTCAATTACCAAGTCGCAAACCATCACCAACGATTACGAGCCTGCAATATCATGAGTCGCGATGAACAACAGTCCCTGACCATGGAGAGTCCTAGGCCATCGGGAGTTTCGAGTTTCGAGAACCGCGCGCTCCCTGTACGGATGCAGTATCGAAGCCGACCTGTGTCTGTCGCAGTTGACCCCGTGTCGCTTGTCATTTCGGAATGCATCTCTATAACTTCCGCTATCCAGAAGCATGCTCGCTCTCCACATTCTTCCGTTTCTGCTATTCTTGGTGGAAGCCCGAATCCCGTACAGCTCGGACCTCCCAGTCCTTCACCACGAGGACGAAGCAAGAGCCCCGCGGCGAGTATCAGCGGTGATGCTTCCCATGATGGCCTTACCAACCGCTGGGGTCTTCGTGGGCAGAGGGGAAAGAGCATGCAAGATAACCCCATGATTGCTGGCTTTGGGAAACTAAGGCATGAGCTTGCCGGTGTTAAAGGTATGGTTTGCCAACTAGTCGCTATTACTCCTTTCTTCACCCATGATGACTGACACTTCCCTTCTAGATATCCGGTCATTCGACGCCCCTGCGATCCTCGCCCCGTTCCTCCACGTTATTCAAACCAAGGGTACCGCCGCCCCGATCACAATCTTGGCCCTAGGTGCTTTAAGGAAGTTTCTGGCCTATGGTTTCATCTGCCCCGAGTCACCACGGTTTGCATTGGCTATGCAATCTCTGTCGAGTGCTGTTACACATTGTCAGTTCGATATCAGTGATTCAGGCCAGGTTGAGGTTGTTCTTCTCATGATTCTGAATCTGATGGAGGATATGATGTCTGGCCCGGGTGGAGACATTCTGAGCGACGAGAGCGTCTGCGACATGATGGGACGCGGTCTTGCCATATGCTCACAGCCCCGTTTCTCACCCGTTTTGCGCCGTACTGCTGAAGCCTCTATGGTGAGGATGTGCCAAATCATATTCGAAGACGTGAAACACCTCGAGGTTGAAGCTGGCGATGACGCAAACGCCTTGGATCAGCAAGTTGATGACGATCGCGATAGTGTCAGAATGGAAAACCCCGCTCCTGAAGCAGGAGGAGGACTATCTGCCGAACCTGAGAGCCTGGAGGTACCTAGAATGTCTACCCCAGACCCCGAACGCAACAGCAGGGACACCACGGCCACCTCTGAAACGGCACTGGCAACTACAAGCGATGTGACAGAGGAGACGGAGTCTGTGGACCTTAGGCCTTACTCCCTCCCTTCCGTTCGTGAGTTATTCCGGGTATTGGTGAACTTCCTGGACCCCCAAGATCGACAGCACACAGATACAATGCGGGTTATGGCATTGCGAATTATTCACGTCGCCCTTGAGGTTGCTGGACCCTTTATCTCTCGACATCCTGCCTTGGCAGGCATCGCAGAGGATCGATTGTGCTGTTATCTGTTTCAGCTGGTAAGGTCTGACAACATGGCAATTCTCGAGGAGTCGCTAGTTGTTGCCGGTACTCTTTTGGCTACTTGCCGTGGCGTACTTAAGCTGCAACAAGAGCTGTTCCTATCTTACCTGGTAGCTTGTTTACACCCAAAGGTTGAGATACCCCGCGAACCCGGTATCGACCCCTCTCTCTATGCTGGCATCCCACAGACACCCAAACTGGTCAAACCTTCACAATCATCACAGCCCAGCAGTGGCCGATCGACCCCAGTCCCTGTCAAGGACCGTCAAAAACTTGGCCTGGAGGGAGGATCTCGGAAGCCAGATGCGCGCCAGGCTATGGTAGAAAGTGTTGGGGTCTTGTCGCGCATGCCGACATTCATGGCGGAGCTCTTCATTAATTACGATTGTGATGTTGACCGGGCAGATCTCTGTGAAGACATGATTGGGCTTCTTTCCAGAAATGCTCTCCCTGATTCTGCAACCTGGAGCACCACAAGCGTCCCCCCACTCTGTCTTGATGCTCTGCTCCGATACATCCAATTTATTGCTGAAAGACTTGATCAAGATCCTGTTTACGAAGACTTCCCCGACCCCACGACATTAAGGGAGCAACGGCGAAAGAAGAAAATTATTATTAAGGGAGCAAGCAAGTTCAACGAGAAGCCTAAGGCAGGCCTGGGCTACCTGGAAGCACAGGACATCATTAAGGACGCCACAGATCCTGTTGCTGTTGCTAAGTTTCTCAAAGGCACTTCACGGGTCAATAAGAAGGTCCTTGGCGACTTCATATCTAAGAGAGGCAATGAAGAAATTCTTGGAGCTTTCTTGGACCTTTTCGACTTCTCTGGTAAGCGAGTTGACGAGGCACTTAGACAATTCTTGGAGTCATTCCGACTCCCCGGAGAGGCGCCCTTGATTGCTACGATCGTGGAAGCTTTCTCTGAGAAATTTTGCTCCCACGATACTACTGGCGAAGTCGCAGACAAGGATGCAGTGTACATCTTGACGTATGCCATCATCCTGCTGAATACTGATCAACATAACCCCAACCTGGACGCCAAGAAACGTATGACTTTGGAGGATTTCGCAAGAAACCTCAGGGGAACCAACAACGGCCAAAACTTTGCTCCAGAGTATCTGCAGACTATCTATCAGTCCATCAAGTCCAACGAAATCATCCTGCCAGATGAACATGATAACAAGCATGCCTTTGACTACGCATGGAGAGAACTGCTCCTCAAGACAGAGTCAGCAGGGAACCTTGTAATATGCGATACGAACATTTATGATGCTGATATGTTTGCAACGACCTGGAAACCTATCGTTTCTACGCTGTCCTATGTATTCATGTCCGCCACAGATGATGCTGTGTTCGCCAGAATCGTGACTGGCTTCGATGAATGCGCTCGCATTGCCACCAAATATCAGAACTCGGAAGCTCTTGATCAGATTGTATATTGTCTGAGCCACATGTCGACGTTGGCAGCCGAAACACAATTCAACACTTCCCTGAACACTGAAGTTCAGGCAGGGGATGGTAGCGTCATGGTAAGCGAACTCGCTGTGAAGCTCGGTAGGGATTTCAGGGCCCAACTTGCGACTCTTGTGTTGTTCCGTGTCGTTACTGGAAGTGAAAACCTTATACACAGGAGTTGGAAATATGTGAGTAATAAAGTCTTTTCAGTTGGATGGATGCTCACATTGACAGATGATTCGCATATGGCTCAATCTATTTACCAACTCGCTCATTTCGCCATTCTCCCCAAGCAATCTGCCAGGCTTACCGCTGCCCCCCATTCCACTGCAAACGCCATCACAAGTCATCGATCGAGTAACGAGGAATGCGGACACTGGGTTCTTTTCGGCCTTCACATCATACATTTCTAGTTATGCTGCCGACGACCCCCCTGAACCATCCGATGAGGAGCTGGAAAGCACACTTTGTACCATCGATTGTATCAAGTCATGCAAGATGACTGCGGTGTTTGATAATATTGCGTAAGTTGTACGTTAACATAGTCATGATCAAGCTAACAATCTGAAAGTAACCTGGGCCCATCCGTCGCTAAAGTCATCGTCGAAACACTTGTTGATCAACTGCCCGAGGATTCTAATACGACCGTAATTAGTGTCAAGCATGAAAGTTTGCCTACGTCTCCCACGAATGGTCACGTTCGACCGCCGGGGCATTTGGAGTACGATCCAAGTGTTGCGTATATCCTGGAGTTCTGTACACTCTTAGCGTCACGGGATGTAGAATCCATCGAGAGCATGGGTAAGGTTGTCTTCGACACGCTACAAGGGGTTCTCCGCGATCCAGCCCGATACCATGCCATTACAGTTTCCCGGGCGTCTTTCTATGCTCTCAAGCTACTCAATATCAGCTATGTAGGTTTTCTAGCAAACGCTCTCAAACTTGAAGCTAATCATATAAGGATTATGACTTCGTCAATGTTCCATTTCTGCTTCACACGATCTCGACTTTGCCACAAGAGGCTTTGGGGAAGAACTCAGATCTTGTGTTGCAAGGCCTTTCGCTTTGCATCGAGGAATCTGGCCCATTGAAACGAGAAATGATGACATCCCCTGACTTTTGGGCAATACTGCGAGCCTTGGCTCAACGTCCGGAATCAGCGGCACTTGTGTTCGAAATTTTGGAGAAGGGAACTGCTGGAACCCCTCCAGCTATTATGGCAGATAACTACGAGGCAGCAATATCCCTTCTGAACGACTTTGCCTCCGCTGCCACCCCTCGACAACTTAATATGCAGACCCGAAGCCCTAGACCCCAAAGGCCAGCCCCCTCCAAGCAAGACAAAAAACGGTAAATCTTTACAAACCCCAAGCTTTGAACACAACACTGATATGATCCCAGCAATGCGGAAGCGGTTAGCCGAGGCTCCAGGGCTGTCAACATGCTTTATAACATGACGGATCGAATTCCACATCTCATGCAACAGTCCCAGCTTGAGAGCAGTGAAGGTGTGTCATCCTTCAGACACTATTATTCCAATTGCCATGCTAACAAATCCACAGCTTGGTCTGCATATTGGCTGCCAATTTTCCAGGCTTTAACCACTCAGTGCGCAAACCCATGCAGAGATGTCCGACAGCTTGCCTTCTCAGCTCTTCAACGATCTCTCCTGTCCCCAGAGTTGACCTGCAGTGACCCTAAAGAGTGGACTGCTATTTTTGGCAAGGTTCTATTTCCATTAATCATTCAACTGCTCAAGCCTGAGGTATTTCTGTCCGATCGAGATGGAATGAGCGAGATGAGAGTCCAGTCTGCCTCCCTTCTTTGCAAAGTCTTTCTTCAGTATATGGTACTCCTCTCAGAATGGGACGGCATGCTGGATCTCTGGATCAAGATTATTGAGATTATGGATCGTCTTATGAACAGTGGCCAGGGTGACAGTCTTGTAAGTCAACCTACCCAGCTTTGCAATGATACAGGCACTGACAAACAGTAGGAGGAGGCTGTTCGTGAAAACCTCAAGAATGTACTGCTATTTATGGCCAGCAGTAAGTATCTTGTGTCACCCCACATAGATCCTTCGAAGGAGGAACTTTGGTCAGAGACCTGGAAGCGTATAGATCGATTCTTGCCTGAACTCCGTGGCGAACTCGCCCTAGATGAGCCCCCGAAGGAGAACAAGACAGGCAACCAGACTACTGAGGTGTCGGCGCAGCCTCCGGAGAAAGAACAAGAGACCGAGACCGAGAAGAAGAGTGAGATTGAAGAGGGCCAGGTTACTGGAGACCCAGTCACGACAGAAAGAGCTACTGAAGAATAAATCTTGCTTCGCTCGGAGCAGACTGGGAAAAGTCAGAGTCATCAAGATTATGCTACCAATATATCTGCCCATCGGCGTCTGGATGGGATCTACTGTGCACTTTAGATGATTACTTAACAGGGGGCTTGGTACAAAATGACAAATAGAGCGCCCCTATGATGGGCTCCGGGAGGAAGATTGACAGATGTTTGCTTGGGATAAACAGGGGGGCATAAACGCGTAAACTAGAATTCATCCACCAGTATCAAACAATTGCGATACAAATTTTCGCTTTGATCTTGCAAGCACATCCTAAAGTATAGATTTATTGATAGCTATAGCATGAAAGGAGACTTTATTGCAGCGTATCTATTTGATATATGCTATTTTCGTTGGCAGCCTTTTTCTTTTTGTGGACCAGCACCTCGGCCGTGAGTTAGCTAATCATTCAAATAGGTACCTACTTACCTTAGCACCTATCTAGTACCTATTCTGACTGAGACTGTACACCCACTAACCTACCTACCTCTTTAGGTTCCATTACCTTGAAGCTTCATTCAAAACCACCCAGGCGCCCCACCTAAATGCTCAAACGCTCGCTACTGCGTCTTGCGATGAAGAGAAACCTTGACTCATTTCTCAAGGAACACTATTCGTTGACTTCCAACTCTGTCGCGACCCCAGCAGCGCCCTCTCTCAAAGCCAAAGGCCCTGGGCGGCCTGCCAAGGTTCCCAAGTCCAACATGGTAATAACCACCATTCGACTCACCAACAAGGAGCAGCAGCTCCGCCGTCTGCTTCTCGATGTTGCCAAAGACATAGACGAGTCCGGAAAGGCCCCAGAGCCTATTGTTCTTCGCTGGGCCGGTGGCTGGGTTCGCGACAAGCTACTCAATATCCAGAGCCATGACATCGACGTGGCCATCAACGCCATGACTGGGGTTCCATTTGCTCAAGCTATGTGCGATTACTGTGAACGACCAGAGGCCATGTCCAAGCACAACATCGGCCCTGCAGATATCGGAAGCCTCCACAACGTTGCGCGCAACCCTGAGAAGTCCAAGCATCTGGAAACGGCCATGGTCAAGATGTTTGGCCTGGATCTCGATTTCGTCAACCTCAGAAAGGAAACCTATACTGAGATCAGTCGAAACCCTCAAATGGAATTCGGCACGGCTGAAGAGGACGCTCGCCGCCGCGATGCCACCGTGAACGCACTCTTCTACAACTTGGATGACGACCGCGTTGAGGATTTTACGGGGGGGCTCGCAGATATGGAAGCTAAAATAATCAGAACCCCTTTGGAGCCCTTCCAGACCTTCATGGACGACCCTTTGAGGGTTTTGAGGCTTGTTCGTTTCGCCAGCCGGCTCCAATTTACAATCGACGCCAACACGCGGAAATTCATGGCAGACCCAAAGGTCCTTGAGGCATTACGTGCCAAGATCAGTCGAGAGCGAGTCGGTGTAGAGTTGGAGAAAATGCTCAAAGGTTGGTGCAACATCTTGATCTGATCTGATCTGATCCGATCTGAATGGATGTACTAACTTCTAGGTAGGAGATCACCCTTTTGAAGCGCTTCAACTCATCCATGAACTACAACTCTTCCATGCAATCTTTACGGACCCAACTCAGGAGAAGCTCCCAGTTCCCAACATATCGCGGTGGGCTGTTGCTTATACTTGTCTTGATGAGCTTCTCAAGGATCGAGACTCGACTTCAATTGCTGGCCGACTCATTACATCCGCGGATGCCACCTACTCCGCTTGGAACCTTGCCGCGCTCTCTCCATGGATGGCGGTTGAAGAGCCTCCAAACCCTCGCAGGAAAGCAAATGCTCTCCCTCTTGTGGCCACTGTCTCGCGCGAAGGCTTCAAGGCCCCAAATCGTTTGTCGAGTATTGTTGCTGCTTCGCATCGCAATCGTGACGAGATTTTGAAGTTGAAACATGCCGTCTGCAATGGAGAGTCGCACGTCCAAGAGCGAGATCGTTTCGGCATGGCAATCAGGAAGTGGGACACGCCCGCCGGTACATGGAGACTCCAGGTTTTGAATGCACTGCTCGTTGAGGCCTTGGAAACCCTCTCGGAATGGCGCCAAGAAGAGTCAGCAGGTAGGGATGATGCCATTTCCCCTTCCTGTGAATACCCGAGTAACCTTGTTTCTAGAACAAAGTAATTTCTTAGCAGGTTGGAAGAGTTTCCTCCACCACCTCGCCAAGTTAGATGTCTATGAAGTTACGACACTTGAAAAGCTCCTTGATGGCGGAAAGCTTGCCAAAGCACTTGGTGGTATCAAACCGGGGAAATGGACAGGCCCGGCTCTAGATATCTGTGTTGCATGGCAACTCCGCAACCCTGGCGAAACAGACCCAACGGGTGCGATAGAAGAAGTACAGCGGCGGAGAGAAGAGTTGGGGATACCGTGAGTGAAGAGCTAGTACTTGTCACAAGTCGGCGGCTTTTCATATGCACCGGTGCAACTTGGGTGTGTGAAGTGTTGGTCTAGGCTACCTAAGGTAAGCTGCCTTGACCTGACTTTCATGATGGATGCACAACCTGTATGTATGCAATAGACATGGAGGGCAACTAAACCGCCCCTCTTATAGACAAGACGAGCGAGTATAATGATAAAGAACTTGACAAACTGTATACTGAAGCTGGCAAAGAAAGTTGATTGACAATGATGAGCAAACAGTCAGTTCCCATACGGTGCGGCTAATCGTGTTTCGACACCGTATGTGGATCCAGGCAACCTAAGGCATCTTGTCTCAAGATCGATCGTTCGCTCTCCATTCTTCTCACTCACCAACATTCAATCAACGATAGGATGCCAGTCACTGACTCTGATACCATATTTGTTGCGTCAAAAGGGCTCCTTGGTCCTTCAAATACAGCATTGTTGCATGAAGTCTCGGGTATGTTCTTGGCTCAACGTGAGCTTCACAGCATCGAATTGACTAGTACCCATTCTTCCAGGCAAACCAGAGCATTTCCGTGCAGAATTCGAAGGTGCAATATCTTCCTTGGTTGAATCTGATGATGCAGTGCGTTTTCCTACACGCCTGTGACGCTATCCGGCTCCGATAGACAGCGCCGAGCTAACAGTCGTTGGCTCCAGGACCTTCGCCAATCTATTCTCAGTGTAACCAACCATGCCTCGTCTTCGGAGGACAACTTAGACCAAAGCCAATTATCGAGGCTTGCGACAGCCATCAGTGAGAAAGCATTGGGATTGAAGAGTGTTGAAGGTACATCAGCGTGCATAAATCTCTTGCTTCTGTGGGTTGACTAACATCACAAAGAACATTCGGAACTCCTCACAGAAGCAGCTGTTGCCAGTCTCAGTATACTATGCTCGAAATATCACATTGGTCTGGACCATACTACCCTCGTGAAGCTCACAGCTGTTACTGACGCTCAGGATCCATGGACAACTGCGCAAGCTGCAGCAGCAGCCTCGAAACTTTTGTCTGAACAACTTGAGGGGGAATGTGTGACCGAGTTTATCACCGACACGGTCCTTCAGAAACATTTGAAGCCATTATTTATGAAATCATCCTCGCGAATCACGGCTTCAGGACGACCCTCCCAGTATGCCATGATTGACGATCGGTCCCGACCTGTGATTGAAGTGCAACCATGGAGAACTCAGGCCCCGTGGGCAGAGGCCACAATACAGTGGACAGTAGACATGTCTACGGTAAGGTCGTGCCGATGGAAATGCGGTTAGTTGCGCTGACACTCGCCGGTAGACGTCACTCATTCAACACCACTGGCCGCTTTTCTTGCCAGTCCTGTTGGCGCTGGTGGAGAACGAGTCTACCAAGACTAAGGCCAGAGGTTTAAGAACCACGAGGGAATTTATGAGCAAATGCTCAGCTCAAGTATTGCAGAATACAGGCATAGGCCGTGTATTTGCAGACGTCACATTCCCGCTCCTGCTCTATCTCCCCAGCGTCACACCAGAGGATGAGTCTATGACCATACTCATACCGGCTTACGATGTTCTTATCAAACTGGCCCAGTCCACCAGGGATACCAACGGCATTGAGCGTCACCGACTATTTGACAAGATCCTCAGAGATGGAATATTCGCAGGCTATTTCCATGCTTCCCAGCACACTCGCATTGTCCAAGTTCTGTTACAGAAGGCAACAGCAGTAATCATTAGTCTGGGTATCTATACAATTAAACATTTAACTGTGAGTAAGCACCTACTACCAAAAAACACCTAGAACTTTCTTTAACGCATCTGTGGCAGCCTCTTCTCTCAATGATTTCATTAGTCATGACAGACCCCTTCGCAGTCTCATATCCTCCGACCCTGATAGCGGCGACGCAAACCCTGAGCGCCATCATTACTAACTCATGGCCCCGTATCCAAGAAGTTGAGCATATGGAGAACGTCATCCGAATTCTGTCCTTATGTTGGTTAAACGTCTCTGAGGAGATTGAGCATGAGGTATCTCAGACTGATATCAACACCTTGTCACGAGAGTTGGCAAACACAGCTCGAATTCTACAGACACTCTGGGACCACGATGCCTCTAAATGTCCTGCGAAGCTGAGCGAAGCCCTGAAGCGAGAACCGCGACTGTCTGATCTTTTCCCGAAAACGCTAGCTTGAAGGCTGGGCGGCTGTTGCCAAGACTCAGTCTAGGGGTTGTTGCTTGAAGAAAGACTTTCCACGCAGCCATTTCCTATAGGCTTTGTATCGCTTCTTCGGACCATCTTCCTCAGTCACTGTTAGAGGGTTTTCCCCCACCTTGAGCAACTCAGCGTAGACATCGATCTCTTCTTCAGTTCCTTTGACCATTAAACCTTCATCTTGCCAGTCGCCGCTTACATACTCCTGATACTCGGACGCATCCACGTCCACGGGCGTGTCGCTGGAGATGACGAGAGGAAGGTTTTGAGGATGACGGATGTATCGTTCGTAATCTTCGGATTCTTGCTCGGCAACAGACGGATTCAGAGAGTCATGAACGGCTTTGGTGAAAGTCCATTGTGCAGCCTTGGATTTCTCCAGGGCTGTTGGCTTCGTCTTGGGGCTATGTTCAGATGCCTGCACTGGCTGGTTCGTGTCCAGTCGCAGAGAGATGGCGACTGCACCCTTGTCTTGAACAGGTTGCAGCCAGCGCTGGAGCGAGATCCCTTTCGCTGGTGACCGGTCCGAAATCGAGTTTGGCGCCCCATTCGCCCCCACAGTCTGTCCTCGAAAACTTGGTACATTTGCGTGTGATTGGGCATCTTTCTTCGACTTCTTCTTGTCACCGTGATCAACCTCATTGTCGGTTCGAACTCGGAAAGGACTGAGGTCGTAGCGGCCATCCTGGGTAGATTTAAGGGGGATGTACTTGATAGTTGAGTTCATCTTGTAGGCAAACATCTTGGGAAAAGAAGAGAGGGTCGATGGCCTGTAATACTCAAGCCAATAGTCATCGAAGAATTCAACCGCATGAGCGCGGGCGATGTCTTTGCTTGGTACGTATGGTGGAATTGTTCGTTTCTGCAAGTGAGCCGGAACATACCAATTGATGTAGTCGTGTTTCAACCTGGCGGACCAATCTCGTGGATCGGCATGATGGAGGTAGTAATCAGTTGCCAAGTCCCACAGCATAGGTTGGCCTTGAGTGAATATGTAATTACCGAGGAACAAGTTGTAGGCCTCCTGACGTTGACTATCTAGGAAAGAGTTGTTGTAGTATCGCTTGAAGCTCTCGATCATGTCTCTTGAATGGCTCGTCCATTGGTTAATTTTGCGGTAGGTTTCCATGGTATTGACTAGTTGTGAGCCGCCGTACTGAACAGCAATCGTATCACCATGGTCATGCCACATGTGAGTGAACAGATTGACAGCATCCGTGTCGTAATCAACAGATGTATCCTCAAGGATGCCAAGGGCATGTAGCTGGTGACCCAGGGCTCGCTTACCAATGACAAACTGCGCAGCATTGGTACGGTCCAAGCAGTCGATGCAATTTGTTCTAGCTACTCCATTCTGTGCTGTCATGGGGCTCGTGAGACCGTCTCCGTTTCGGAAGAAGCCTGTCGTAGTGAGGACCGACTCTGCGATAAGCTCGAGGTTGCCAATAACGTCACCACCACGCACTTTTGATGCGCGACTCATGTCCCACGCTTTGTGTATGATCTTCTTATCCTTAGGCAGGAATTGGTTGAGATAGTTGATGGCATGAGTATATTCCTCCAAGAGCTTTGATTCACGAGGCGTTCGCTCCTTGGACTTGATCAGGTTAACAACATAGATCGGCGCACCGTAGCGCTGGAACAGGTTATCGAAGTGCAGAGCGGCGGCACCATAGAACGGATCAACCAAATTAAGCTCAATCGGAGGTTTGGGCGTAACACCGGTGCTGTCTTGTGTCCAATGAAGCGGAATGCTCCCTCTATGCTGAACATAGGAGGTGTACTGCGGGCTACAGTATAGCTGAGGACCAGGTGCGTGAAAGGACGTAGTCAGTGACTCGGCTACGATTTGTTCCGTCTCGACATCGTTGGCAACATAGCCCTAGGAGTGTCAGCGCGTGAGAACTGAGGAGAGAAAGGAACAACCACCTACAAGATCGTTGGCTCCGCGTTTCAGGAACCGAGCACCGGCAAAGTAGCGCGAGCGCCTTGCGATGACAGTAATGTATGCAGTACGGCCGTACATTGATAGAGCTGTTGAAGGTCAGTACGGATCATGGAAATAGGAGCCGCAGTCCTATTTGCCAAACTCACCCGCTTGATCAATGTATCCATGTATAATTGGACGACACCAATCATAGGGATCCCGAAGAGCAGTAACGGCAGGTTGTAGTAGATAGTCGTTCCAGACAAACATGGAGTTGAAATCATCGTCGTCTGGCGGCAGCATTCCCTTGGCAAGAGCATCGCGCTCCCGGACGACGTTATGCTGCAAGGTACGTGTAACATCGTAAGAATAGCTGTAATAGAAAGAACGAGTCAAGTCGAGGTTGTTCAAGATGCCGAGGAATCGTTGCTCCTCGGTGTTGCGGGCGTCTGGCTTGAACTTGGCGGGAGTCAGGGAAACAAGCTCAGTGCCCTCGATCTGGTATATGTAGTGGCCTCCGACCATAGCGACAGTGCTCTTTTTTGTGATGAGAAGCATATAGTAGGGGCCGGTGAACTTGATAAAGCCAAGGAGGCCCCATGTGGTACAACGAAGCGTGATACCACCGGTACCTCGGTTCCCGTCATCTATCGTGTCGAGCAGTTGGTTCATCTCCTTCAAACTATAAACGATCTTGTCGTCCGTCACGTTGAGCTCAGCACCCTCAGTGGTGCGGTCAATCTTGAGGATTCGATAGCGCTTTTCACTGACATCGACACCGACGATGTAATACCGACTGGCCGTTTCGTAGAGACTGAACTTGTGCATCTTATAAACCAGGCGATCAGGGACACGTTCATCGAAGGTATCTGGGAATGCGCGTGTGGACGGGTCGGGGCTCGTTGTTCGCATAAACGGCTTCGCTATAGCGGGCTCGTCATCATTGTCGTCTTCACCGATCGTGGGGCCGCCAGCGGCTTCTGAAGACAAGGGACTTCCCGCGCCATTGTTCTGTAGCGAGGGGAAAACAGGTGCATCGCCGTTGACGTCGTTGGTGGTTGGCAGGGCGTCTATTTCAGGGCCTGAGCTGAGCGCGTCTGGAACACCATACTCAGACATTCTGACGAGTGCGTGTCGTGCCCGAACAGGGGCGAACCGCTAGAGAAGATGTATATTTGAGCATATAAAATGGCGAGTCGCATCGAGTTGACTGGGCGAATGTGTCTGCTGTTGCCTGTACACGAAGACTATTGTGCGTCGTAACAAATTAAAGTAGGAAGCTGGACACGAAATGATAGAACCAATTCCTGTCTCAGAGCTCAAGGACGGCGGTTTCCTCACAGCCCCTTATCGTCGTGCAACACACCCACCCATTGCAGATAAACCCCACATCACATCGCAGATGACGTTATAAGTGTCTGCTGGTCACATGCCTATGAATCACTTACCGTCGCCTTCAACCAAATAAACAGACAAACAGACAAACAAATAAGCAGTCAAAATTGATGCACTTTGAAGCCTCCCAACATGGCTCTATTCTATATTCAACCAACTCCAAATACGCGCACAGGCTCTCCCATTGCTCATTGGCAAGTCAGTCGTTATTCTTCAGTTCCACCCTTCGAGGCTCCTTTGGTGCGGCCTGGATCTGGCGTGTTTACATTGGCTCATGAGCTTGCCGATCTAGACTAGTAAACAAACAACAAGCTACTAATCCATCCTAGCACCTCTCCTCTTGCAGCAGCTCTCATTCCGGGGTAGAGCTAAAGCCTCTTGGCTTAGGCGAGCTATCCGATTCCCATCATCGTGAGATCTCCTTGCCAAGCAGTCAGTTCAGATAGATAGTCACTTGCTCAGTCTGTCTAGCACGCGACATCCCGCTGTAGTTACCCATGGACCCTTCATTTGCTATGCATCGATACAACCTTGACCAACTCTTGATAACCCTTGCCGACAGCATTGGCTCAGCGTCTGCGTCCAGCATATCTTTGCCAGCGGCATCTTTGACTCTCGTTGTCATGGCATATCTATGTACGTCCTCGTGCTTGGCCATTTGCCACCGTGGCTGCATAAGTCGTGTTGCATCTGTCAGCTCTTTGCCGAGCTGAGCTACCAACGGTTGGTGTCTCGCGACATTGATCCAATTGACTTCTTTCATGGGCCACCACCACGCCTCGAATGGGTTCGTGTCTGCTAAAAAGCTACCTCCCGGCAAATAGCTTCCTGAGGTGACGAGCAACATGGTCACGGTACCTTTGTCTAGCTTGCCTGTTGGCCATATAGTGTTGCGACTACCACCACCTTTGACTTTTGTTTCCAATCAAGGGTCTCAGACCATTGCTAGAAACTGGCTGATCCTACAGTCAATCGTCATCGCCGTCGAGCTACCTCTTTGATAGCGGCAACCTCCTGAACTATTTCTCAACCACTCACCAAGAACCCTTTGTATTGTGACCATCAGGCTGACGTCAATGGTAGTGACGGTCTAAATCTAAGCCACGGCCAGCTGCCTTCTTACGTAGCATTGGCTGTAGCTCTACAACCGATGTGCCGCTGCAAGCGTCAATCTACAACCACTCTTGTCTTACCTTCCCATCTCCATCCAATTCAGTGTGACTGCCTACAAGCTTAATGGAGGTAGGCAGGCTTTCATCTTGCGGGGTAACTAGACACCTCCATTACCTAGGTGCCTACCTACTACCTAACTACCTACCTACTATAGGTACCTATCCATTCGATACTTGCCAAGGCAGTATATAAACACCCCGTTTGTCCAGCGACCTCGACTCGGCCCCTTCCAAGTCTTCTTCCTTGCCTATCAACTACCTAGAATTGAAGATATCCCAAGACATTTGAACTCAAAATCTTTCTTTCTCCCCTTGCTTCTTGGTTATTTTACAAAAACTCATTGCACGGCCCAGACACTAAAAATGGAGCAACCTATTAACACTCAAGAGGGCACCGCACAGCCCCTGAATGAAACGCCTGCTGTTGGCTCTCCCCCCCAGGATCGTAGAGCAAGCGATGCCGCACAAGACCGGAGAATGAGTGATGAATGGGGTACGTACAACATCTTGCCAAATAACTGAGCATCGGCAACTAACTGAGAAATGCTTAGATGCGTCAAAGGTACCCCCCAGTCGTTTCCAAAAACGCAAGGGATCCATCTATGCTACGCCCGGATCTCGCGATGGTCATGTCGACAGGAACTACCAGGACAAGTACTGGTCCAAGATGACCGAGAAGAACTGGGGTAGCGGGAGCAAGTAAGCCTCGGGAGTGAGAGTCGCGTGATCAGCTAGCAGGAGTTTGGTTTAATGATTGTTGGTCAAGTTCACAACTGTAAGATGAGAGATTAAATATGGAAAATAAAGGAATAGTTCTCTTGGACGAACGTCATGCACGTCCCACTATGCAAAAAAAACCTAAATTAGGCACTCCACCTGGAACCGTCCATCATTCATCAATGCCATCGATCTCAATGGCGTCAGGGTTTAATGTGACTGCCGTTGTAGCTGGTGTGCCTCCAACTGGACCAGTACTGGCTGCCACGAATCCTTGCGGTGCTCTGGATTGCCTCTCCAGTGCTGCCATGGCATCCGTTATCTCAGCATCGTCTGCCCCTCCAGGGCGACGTTGGCTTCGTGCAAGGGCTTGGGATGCAATAAAATTGACGTCCGTGTTGTATTGCGCCTGAACACTTCGCTTGATACGCAACATTTCTTTAAATGTATCTTCGTTGCCGTGCTGCACTTCGAACTGCTCCCATTTCGTCCAGAAGTCAGGGTTTGTGCGAGGGTCGCAGAACTGCGATGCATGGCCATAGATGGCGCGAGCCCGGTCAATCTCACCCAACCTCTTCTCCATGTCCGCAAATTTGAGACACATGTCCTTAGCTTCGACATCTGGAAGAGCAGCGATGGCCCTCTCGTAAATTGGTCTGGTCGACGTCAGGCCGAAGTTGGAGGCAGATTTGGTGATATAGAAGTTGAACATGTCAGCCCGGTCTTCATCCGCGACTGCTCGTGTAGCCCGCTCGTAAATTCGCATTGCATGCCGTGCTAGTCCACGTTCCTCTTCCAAGTTGCCATACATGAGGTAGATCGTCTTTGCGAATTTCGGGGGGCAATCTTCCACGGCTTGCTCGAATAGGTCGCGAAGTCGTTCTATCCCGATCTTCCGATCAACGGCCTTGGTAAGATACAAGTTCCAAAGCTCAAAAGCAACAGGATAACTAAATAGGTCTAAGCCGCGCTCATAAATCTTGAACGATTCCTCGTAATATTTGTGCTCCTCAAGCAAATTGGCATAGTTGACAACCGTCTGAGGCGTTGCGATTCGGAGCTCAAAGATTCGTTCATAAACCCTTTTGGTCTCATCCAAAGTAGACACGCTTTCAACGAGATCGACGTAGAAGCTCCAGAGTTTCCAGCTCTTGTGGACTCTTTGTTGCGGTGACAAGGTCTCGTCGAAATAGTCCACAGTGGACCGCTTGGGTGCCTGCACTGCTTTGGCCATGATCCGGACCGCATCATCGAAGTTCTCATTTCGTAATTCCATTTCTGCCCATTCAATCCACATATCAGCAAGCTCTGCCACTGACTTGAAGGGCACTTTGATCGCCTTCTCCATGATGACTCGGGCGTTTCTCAGGTCACATCCGCGTTCATAAAACTTTGCGTAGTTGGCCCAAAGCTGATGAAATGCTCCAACAGCGCGTTTCGGCTGTATTGCTGCGATTGCATCTGTGTACGTCTGGGCAACCTCCTTCTTGTTGTCGCCCCAAAGGGCAACTCTCTTTTCCCACTCTGGAACGTTGTTTGGGTTCTGGCGTAGCAGGACGTCGTTTAGGAGGAAGGGTCGTCTGTCCATGAGTTGTTCAAAGCGCATCATTCTAATATCCAGCTCAAAGTCTGCGTTTTCGTCTTCTATCCCTTTCTCGGCCCTCGCAGACGCAACCTCCATGAGAGCACCGATGATAGACTCCTCAAATTCGGTGTAAGCCTCGAAGATAAGGGTGAAGTCTCTTACTGTCATGACCGTGGTGATCCCTTCTTCGAAGACATCGCGAGCCCGTTCAAAGCTGCCTCTCCGGATCCAATAAGTAGCGAGACCTGACCATAGCTTCCCTCTTTGATCGGCAAATCTGGAAATGCCACTTCGGATTATACGTTCGGCGTCAATGCCAGTTTCGTATCCTGTCTCGATTTCGGCGGCGTGTTCAACAACAAGATCTACCATTTCGCTCCAGAGTTCATAATGGCCTTTCCCATGCTTGCTGTTGAATCTGGCGTTGTTAAGAACATCTATAAATTCCACCGCGGCCTCTGTGTAAAGCCCCGTTTGAGTAAGTAGTTCAATAAAGTCCTCGGCATCTTCAGGATGCACCTGCATGTAGCGTCGCCAAATTTTCACAGCAGTTTCGCCAGCGGCCGAGTTCGCGAACGGGCGATAGAAGGCCCAAATACGATTGTGTTGAGATATGGGTAGAGCTCTTAGCGCTCGGTCGAATGTCCGCCGGGTGAGAGTAACAAGCGGTTGTTTTGTCAGGAATTTGAGGTACATTTCCCATATCCGTGGCATCTTGTGTAGTAGATTGAGGGCCTTTTCGAAAAGGGCATTGACTTTGCGATATTCTGCAGCGAATAGTGCTGGATTCAACTTGGCAACGTGCTTCACTCGAAATGAGAGATACTAGATAATTTTAGCCTTGAGCATTAGGCAACAGATGCTATTCCGTGGGATGTATCGTACCAATTTCCATAATTTGTATGAACGCGGCAACTGAGCACAAGCACGCTCCATAACGTACGTCTGCTCGAGGATGGTACCGTGGTGTGTTTTGAACTCAATATATGCCAGCCAGGGCTTCACACTACCAGAGTCGCGAAGAATATCTTGCTCGTAAACGGAATCCTCGTTGGACTGTTGGAGTTCGGTCAATTGAGTATCATACTAGATGTGCATCGTGTTTGTGTACTTACTACGAGATGCAGTTGCGGCGATCTGCGCGCTCCGTTTAGAGCGTGATCGATCGGAGCCATGATGGTTATGGATTTCTAGATCGGTAAGGGGTCACTGAAGGGATTTCGCGAAGGTGGCGGTTGAGTCGAATCAACATGAACCGTACATCGTCGAGGCAGCTGGAAATGTCAACAGACGTCGCTCCCAAAGGCACAATGTCCCTCGTAGGCCCGAGTCTGGCCGAAGGTGCCAACTTAAGACCCCCGAATGTTGCTGACTCCTTATACGCTTCCACGGAAGGAAACTAGAGGACTCCTGGGTTGCTCGATGTTCGGCTGATGAGAACGCGAGGTTGGTGTATTTTTCTGAAGCCCAAGACACCTGGGTCCTCACAGTTCAGAGATGGTCCACTAAACTGTTAGAGAGTGGGGCGACCAGTCCTTGCTGCTTACGTTATAGCATTGATAGCTGCCCAGCAACTCTGAATGAGCAAAGTCTAGGGGAGCTTGCCAGCCGATTAGCGCCTGGGCCCTGTGACGAAGACAGCCCAGATACCTTACCTTAGACAGCCTGAAGCGAGACAGCTTCAAACTCCAGCCACCACTTCCATACGAACAACACCAAACCCGCCCATCTCATCAAACCTTGCCCATCAAAATGTCGGGGGCCAATGTAGGTCAAAGCTTACGCCTTCCTTATACGAGTTTTAAGAAACGCTGATGATGTTGGCCTAGGATCGCGAAGCCGTCTTTCCGACCCGGCAATCGCTGGGCATCATGAAGGCAAAGCTTAAAGGCGCAGAGACAGGCCATAGTTTATTGAAGCGAAAGAGTGAAGCTCTGACGAAGTATGTGCGACGTCACAGCTCTGCCAACCTGTTGTTGCGGCCGGCTAACCCTTGAATGTAGACGATTTCGAGGTTCATATCCCCGACAGACCCTTGATGCAAACCAACCCTTTCACCAGCGTACTGATACCCGATAATACAGAAATCACAAGGCGAATCGATGAGGCCAAGCGAAAAATGGGGCGAGTCATGCAAATTGCAGCTTTCTCGCTGGCCGAAGTGACATACGCCGTTGGTGGTGACATTGGTTACCAAGTGCAGGAGTCTGCCAAGGCTGCTCGATTTCGTGTTCGCACGAAACAAGACAACGTATCCGGTGTTCTCCTTCCAGCTTTCGAAAGCTACCTTACTGAAGGAAACAATGACTTCGGTCTGACGGGTTTGGGCAAGGGAGGACAGCAGGTTCAGCGGTGCAGGGAAACATATGCCCGTGCTGTTGAGGCGCTGGTTGAGCTGGCTAGTCTGCAGACCGCGTTTGTCATCCTCGATGAGGTCATCAAAGTGGTCAATCGGCGTGGTAAGTCGCCCGAACTGTTGACATGAGCTGTGATACTGATTACCATCCCAGTGAACGCGATTGAGCATGTTATTATTCCCAGGACCGAAAATACTATTAAATACATCAACTCCGAGCTTGACGAGCTCGATCGCGAGGAATTCTACAGACTAAAGAAGGTAGGGTTTGACATTACCCGATTCATGGCAATTCGTCTGACAAATGATAGGTTGCGAACAAGAAACAGCGAGATACTGCTGCAGCAGATGCCGAGATGAAGGCAAGGCGTGAGGCGGAAGCCTCCGCGCAGGTCGGAGACAAGTCCCAGAAAACCGATTCAAGACCTGCAGATGTTCTGAGCGCCGGCGACGACGAAGACGTCATTTTCTGATAGAGCGGAAGCTGTGTTTGAAGTGTGCAACAGGTGGCCATAGTACAATACTGGAGTGCAGGAGATGGCTCGGCGCGTGTTGTGATTAAACAAGTATTCATCCGTCAACGTTGTGGCCGTATCATTTAACAAATACGGCCTTCTTTCTATCAAAACTAGCATGCATATTCACTGTCGCTGGTATGTGACTTTGATGGGTTTCTCTCCCAAATGTAACCCAGCCGTGTTTTCCTTTGCGGTAATAGCGCCTTGTTCCGCCTCGTACTCAACAAATGCGATACCGCGGCGACCAGGTACCAGCCTAACCTCGCGAAATCCGTCAAATCGACCAAACACGCTGGTCAAAGTCTCAATGTCATAATCTTCGGGGAAGTTCTGGACGAAAAGAATTTTGTTGGGAGGGAGGAACTCGTCAAGCACACTGCTGGATGCCGCGGCGCTGGTGGACTTGAGACCTGATGATTTCGCCGCCTTTGCGGGTCGATTGTCGTTGACTGAGCCAGACGCTCGCTTGTTGATTTGTCTCTGCTCTTCTGCAGATTCAAGAGCCTTGCGTTTGTCTGTATGTCCCACCGACGTCAGCGATGGAATAAGATGAAGAATTAAATGAATCCTACCCTTCTCAGCCTGTCGATGGCGCTTATGTTGTTCAAGCTCTTCCTGGTTGCCCTTTAATTCAATGGTCTTGTCGCTTTGCGTTCGCGCGAGAGCAAGTTTCATGGGCTTGCCGAAAAGCTCGAACCCGTCAATTTCGTTGATAGCATCTTGGGCACTTTCAGGGCTATCATAGACGATAAATGCCTGCCCTTTAGCACGCAGATTCTTCTTCGCTACAATGTCAACAATATTGCCGAACTCTGCGAATACTGTTCTCAAGGTATCTATCAATGCATCAAGCTTGACGCGCTCTTCGAGATTTTGAACGTATACACTACTGAATGTTAGCGGGTATCCTTCACGTGGTGTCGGGTGTGCAATGACACGCACGTGGAGATGGGCATGCTGGAAGCCATGATGTAGGTATGCTGATGAAGAGAAGGACAAGATTAATTCCGACCGCGATGAGGCTCTTGTGGTTTACAGTGGGGCATTCCTGAAGTGGCAGGGATAAAGTGGCTACCTACGGAGGTTGGGCCGAAAAGTCTTTACCTATGCTAAAATCAATAAAAGCAGGGTAAAAGTATTAATACTTTAAGATAGTTATTTTTACAGTAGAAAAACCCTGCCTTTTAAGTATTTATTTTTATTTTCTATTTTTATAACTTTTTTAATATATATTAAATAGTAAAAATGCCAATATAGCTATAAGTAAGATATAGCTAAAGGCATTAAGTAATAAAATAATATAATAAGATATTTATTTTTAAGATAATATAATATAAGGTATTATATACTATATTAAAAAATATAATAACCTTAATATTAAGTCTTA